>OX637350.1:12292394-12771292 GCA_951799405.1 Agapetus fuscipes
GACCGCACGTGGCACGCAGTGTTAACGACACAACTACCTACAGTTATTTAACCGATGCAATTCTCATACGTGGAAGATAAAAGTGTGTTCGCTTATTCAATAGGATGTGTAGCGTCGGATTTATATTGGCTCTTGTAATCAGATTAATGACAGTCGCTGCCTTAGTTCTTGTTTGCCGTATAGACCAATAAGCCAATGTTTGCATGTGTACTGGACCAATGTGTCTTATGAAAACAGGAAATTAATTTACAAAATATTTAAAACAACTCTCAAATTATCGAGCTGTACGTTTTTTCTTAGCTCAGATTGTGTAGAATTTGATTCTTAAGACAACTGCATTAAAAAGTCATATTTGACAAAAATGGTTTATACGGCAAACAAGAACTGGGGGAGCGGACTGTCAACTTTGATATGAAAGTTAATAGAGGAAAATAGTGATGTGAAGCAGAAGAAAAAACTGCTTTGAGTAATTAAGCAGCAACTAGGTTTAGGTCAAGTTTAAAAAAAAAAGTGAAATGCTGTTACTGACACCATTTTCTTTGAAATTTTCTAGACTCGCACTTTACGATAGACATACTCGTAAATTCAAAACTGAACACAGATTTTGATTGTTTTTGTTTTTATATTGCATCTTACGCTTATCCTTGACTTATAGATTGGTATGAGGCAGACCACCCATACTGCGTCGATTCGTTCACTTTGCCAATCTTACCCCTGTTTCAATAGAGGTCTGCAAAATTTGCAAGATTTATGACCATTGGAGATTTAAGTTTTTATTTTAGTACACTTGCAGCATGTGTAAGCGTGATCTTACATGGTCTACTTTAAGACATGCATTTAGTATGAATCTTGAATTTTAATGTATCCTTGACTTATAGGTTGGTATGAGGCTGACCACCCATACTGTAAAAAAATATTCACTTTGCCAATATCACCCCTGTTTCAGGGTAGGTCGGCAAAAGTTGCAGGACTTATGTTCATTTGAGATTGGGTTTTATATTGTAGGTCAACATGCGGCATGTGTGAGCTCGAAATTATGCATGTCTGCTTGTGGGAGTGCATTCAATATGAATCTCAAATGATACATATCTTTGCAACTTAGATTTAGATTTGTAACGAAGATTATATATTCCTCTCGCAAGATCTAATTTGGATATTCATGCGGGTAAAATATCGCCACCTTAAAGGTAAAACTGAATAAGTGCTGATTCACTGATTTGAGAAATCGTGGATACAACATTTTATTGGGTGTAACGTCTCATAGGAAGTGAACTAATTGTAAGGAAGTTCTCATGACAATTTTCTAAACTATAGAATTTTCAAACTTTTAAAGTGTTTTCTGTTTTAGAAAATATGAATAAATGTGCATTTGTCTGAGAAGCCCATGTTAGCTTAATGTGTCACTTATTCAGTTTTACCTGTGTCGATATAATCTATCTTAAAGGTCTGCATGAACTAGACATGGCATTAAACTGGTCCGACTAGAATCAGACGCACAGCGACCTGTGGCATAATGTAAAGGCGCAGGCTCCTCTGATATAATTCATGGTTCAAATTTCTAGGCACGTTTGACCATAGGACGCACAACATCAAATATTATGATACTTTAAAATATATTCAAGCCGATGTTGCTCCACGCCAAGGACATTCTTAAAATTCCACTTGTGACGCATTTACAAGCCGCGGTACATGGCCTGATAGTAATACCTAATCACGCGGCGCGTTTTTTTTTTATCAATATCTGTAGAATTAATAGATTTTGGTCCGGTATGTGGTGTCCGGTATCTAGTAGATAACATGACCAACGTTCCTTGCCTTCGGATTAACCGACACTAAGGCACTTCCTTGACTTATAGGTTGGTATGAGTCTGACCACCCATACTGTAAAAAATGGTTCACTTGTGTCAGGTCACCCCTATGTCAGAGAAGGTCGGCAAAAGTTGTGGGGCTTATGTTCATTTGAGGTTTGGATTTTATTTGTAAGTACACATTCAGCATTTGTAAGCGCGAACTACACGTGTTGGTTTGTGGGCATACATCTGAGAGCTTTAAGTGAATATATCCTTGCAACTTAGATCATAGATTATATAGAAGGCCCAGTATTTTCAACGTTAGCTTATGTGACTTTAAGTTGATTAAAAAAACTACCCACACGATCCCTTTTCATTCAGTATAAAGTCGCTACGCTAACGTTGAAAACCGTCGTATTCGCCAATTCTACAAAAACATCCCTTCAGCCACACAAGCGTGCAGAATGGATTTTTTCTTCTCCCATTTGGTAATTTACTCAATACAAAACGTCTAACGGTATCACAATGTCGTATTACATTTCTACAGCCCGTTGCGTAATAGGCACTACGCAACGGGTTAGCCCATGTGAATTTAAACTGAACAAAAGTTTACCTACATGATTCTCAAAAGTTTATCAAAACCTCGTGTAATAGCTGTAACGTATTTTAGACATGGACTTGAAATGTTGGTGGCTTTCTATTTATCAATTGGGCTACCTCATAAAAAAAACACTTCTCCACTGATACAGATGCAGAAGTAATCGACATCAGTCGGCGTTATTCACACACAGCAAATCCATGACTTAACCGCCACCCAAACGTGAATTTTCCATGGACAAAAACGATGATCCATGGATCAGTTATGTATAAAATGTTTAGTGAAAAACACTGATTGAATTTGAACTTGATCTTCAATGTTATTGTGTCTTAAGAACACGCAGCATGAGATGTGGCAGACAAAATAATTTATCCGCACTGTTTATTTACTAGTGCACCTACCGCATGAAAGGATACACATACAAATTACAACACGGGATAGTTTGAATTAAACAGAAATTCGCGAACTGCAGGAATTTCCTCTCAGTGTTTACAGCCGGTTGTGTTACCTCTTGCCAATGCATTAAAGTGAGTGTTATCTCCTTCGGAACTGCCTGATCTTGAACGTGCATTACATAATCATTAGCCAATCATGTCGCATCTATTTGATCTCGATACGGTGCAACACAACTCGCAGCTGTGAAACATACGCGTATTTCATTCAAATCTGTGTACTGAAATTGTAGCACAAAGACACTTCTGGAAAAGCTTTATCACATGATCCGGTCCGGTGCCGGATCGGAAGTTTCGTATTGTATGGAGATGCATGTTGGCTTTCATGGCGTGGTTTATCTAGCGATCTCATGCATTTTGTGATCGATTCCGAGCCGTGCTAAAACGGGGATATTACGACAGTTTTCCACGTCCTCACATTCTACTCCTACTTTAATGTAATTTTTGTTTTTTAGTAATTATAATTACATTTAATTTACCAAATTAAATTCACCTTGATAGTGTTATCGTAAATTTGATGAATATCTCTCCACGGCAAATACCTATAACGTGATAAGTCGCCCGTTCCTTCGCAGCGACTTGCCCACAACTCATTATCACACTTATCTCTCTTCCCTACTACCGCCACGTGCTCCGTGAATGGAATCGCTGTGCAACAGTGTGTCTCACGACAGACCTACCCAAATAGTCGTTAAATGTCACATGTCGCAGTTCTCCGCTGCTATCTTCCAGTTCCTTTCAATACGTGTGGTGCGTTTCAGTGGTTTCCAATGATAACGCATATATACCACAAAAATATAGGTCTGCCCTGAAAAAAATATATGACACCACTACGCAATAGTGGCTGACAGTGCATTCACATTAGAATGTTAGAAATAAAAAGTCAAACTATAATAAATACAACTTCAAGTCAAAATAAACAGCGTTGACTGTTGCCTGGGAATTGATTGTTGCAATACCTTCCTGATGTGGGATATCATTGATTTGGCACGCCGATGTGCTATCTATTTCTCTTATATAATTATCTATGGCTGCTGTGAACTGTAAATGCGAGATTTTCCACTTGTGACATTGACCTAAAGCCTAAGGAAGACAGACAACGCGTCACCTGCAGGGCCCAATGCTTTTACTTTCAATACAAGCAACTACTTATGCTACAACACATCTAGATTTAAAAGTGTTTTGCCTAAACTGGAAACGTTTTAATTGATAACAACTCAACTCAACCCTCAAATTGGCATGCAATGAGGCAGGATTCAATTAGCAAGTACGCTGCTAAGTAGAATGGTCATGAAACTTATTAGGAAACCATTACGACACCGCATCGTGCTTCAATTTATGGGTGAAGTACGCGAAATGCGTAGAAATTTGCTTGTAATGTTAAGGGGGATTTGAGACCCAAACAACTTTGGCTGTTCAAAAAAATAAATATACGGTTGTCTTTATATATATTTAAAAACAATGAAAATATTTTTTTTAATTTTTTTTTCCTTCAAGTCAGCTGGAAATATGCAAAAAACCAATTTAAAAAGGCTCATTTTCCAAGGCGACTCACGTTTCTTTTCTTAATATTTCAAAACCAAATATACAATTTAATGATAGAGTATGTATTCAGCTAAATTACCACGACTTCCGAAAATTCATTACTTACTTAGTTACTGAGTTATTAATTTTTTTGAAAACGTATTTACGTAAGTTTTTTTCGTACGCGTTTTAAGTTCCTCCGAGTAATTTTCCGCAAACATCACATCGCGATTAAATGAAAGAAGTGTTTTTAATTATTTTCGTAAAAGTTTCATTTCTTTAACTTAAACACCTAATTTTTAAATAATTATTGTAATTCTCTATTTGTTTATTGTTTTATTTGTTACACAGATGGCGCTGGTGTCCCCAATTGCGATATTTTGGCCAACAGTGAGGATAAAACAGTTTACTTCATGTCCGACCAATGGGCTCATGTATAAATACATCAGCTGTATATGTATAAAAATTCCGAGCCATGTCGTATAGACACTGCAACAATATAACTATACGAGGCATGGACACAGTCGGCCATATGCAAAAATACTCAACAAACGTTTGACTATTTTGATCATATCATCAAAGTCAAAAACGAGTTGCGGACATAATATAAAATTTGAATGGGAATGGAAAAAAGGCGATTTTGTTTTATTTTTTAATTACATCGCCACTTAATGCTTTTTGCAGTTTTTTTTTGTATTTCGATACGCTTTTCATTTACTTTACTCTGATAATTTTAGAATTCAGTAGAGATCACCAGTTTTTATGAAAAAGCTGAAAATCATTAGGGGACACACGCACAAGACAAAAGGTACAGATTTCGACGGCGATACCCTTATATTAGGTTTCCAAGCTCCCAATGGGCCTGAATGGAAGGTTGTGAGTTCGAATCCCGGCGGAGCACAAAAAATATTCCATTTATATTTTCAAATTTGCTCTTCGCTGGGTTGAAAAATTCATACACCTTTACCAATGACCGGTCACCTAAGGTCCATCCAGCTTTACAGCAACTGGGTCTTGCTTGACAACTGGCGCTTTGTAGCGACGACGACCAAGCTCGTAAAATGGTCGATCGCTCAATTGGTAGAATGCTTGCATTCCATGCCAAGAGCAAGGGTTCGATCAGCCTTGACAAGAAATGAGAACCAGCCCCCTCGGGAGCTGAAAAACCCCCACTTCAACTGAAGTGGTTGGTGTAAATCTGGCCCCCTTACCTGTAAAAATAAAAAGGTTCGGAATCGCCACATGGGACAACGCAGGCAAGAAGTTACACAATATGTGTAGCTTAGTTTCGTTCTGTGCTCCACCGAAAATTGAACTTATGACCTTCCGATTATGAGTTGGAAGCGTAACCACTAGACTACAGACCGATCTTTTGCACGCATTTGAAAAAAAATTACGAATTCTAAGATTATAATATTATCAATGAATATTATAAATAAAAATGGAATTCAAGTTTTTACCCGAAGAAATAAGAAATATTATTATGTATTATTGTATAACAAGTAGGTACGTACCTACCTTTTGTAGTATTTTGGCATCCAGTTCGTGTGTCTCCATACTATAATATTATTTGTGATGCAGGTGTTCAACTATTTAAGTAGGGCTGTCAAAAATATATTGTCTTCATGCGTAAAATTAATTTAAAAGTATTTTTTCGTTACTGTGGCTTAGCTTAAAATCTATAATCTATAAAGCCCTATTGCCATTTAAGTGCGGCACATATTAAATGCATAACCTCTCATGTTGTACAATAATAGTAAAAAATATAATATTAGGATGATTTATTCGATGAGCGCTGTTTTTGTGTGAATCACACCCTCCCTCCCTCGAGCCCTCTGCGAGCTTGGTCGTCGCTGTAGAAAGCTCCAATTCTCATGCAAGACCCAGTTGTTGAAAGGCCGGATCGATTTATTGTGACGGACCTTTGACAGAGACAGATTAATTTTGCAACCCAACGAAGCGCAAATTTTAAAAATGATATCTTTTTTTGTGCTCCGCCGGAATTCGAACGCACTTTTTTCCAATCTGGATTCAAAGTTGTGACCACTAGACTGCGGACCGGTGTGCCTTTTTATGTGTAGGTTCCTACAAAATAAATCAAATCTCACATGAACTCATGTTCAACTCATGTTGCTAAGTATGCTAAGTTCATACTTAGCAACTCTTAACGCCGTGTTTTAAAATCGGGGTGGCAATTGCAAAAGTGAACCAAGTTTGTTTCAGTATGGGGGTCAGCCTCATACCAAACAACTAGTAAAGATTAATAGATAAAGGCATTATTTTCTCTAAACTTACTCATTTGATCTCTCTTTAAATAATATTAATTTATGTTGACAGACTGCATTTGCGTCAACCCTTGTGAGTGATAAAAAATATGTGCATGTGGTTTGTGTAGCGGCGAAAAAACACACACTGCAATGTTTTTTTTTGTATATTGATGGGATAGCTCCAAAACTTAATATATACATTTTGTATTATTTTCAAAACAATTCAAAGATTTCAAAATAAAATTAACAGTTAATTGTGACAGGTTTGTAGTTCAGTAGTAACACTTCGAACTCTGAATGGAAGGTTGTGGGTTCGATTCCCGGTGGAGCAAAAAAAAAACATCTATATTTTCAAATTTGCTCGGCTGGGTTGAAAATTCATAAACCTTGACCAAAGACCGGTCATCAAAACGTACGCTTAATAATAAAGAGCAATAACTCAAAAAATAAGAATGTTGGGAAATCACGTTTGAAGTTCAGACAGCCAGTACAACTTGTATGGGATGAAAAAGGCGACCGATTTTTTATCTCGGTCATATTCGTCCAAATTTAACGGCTGTCGCATTCTACTTATTCTTCTCGCATTGTTCTTGCGTTTTATTATAAAATCTCGACTTTCCCAATTTTTTAGTTATTGCTCTGTATTATTAAACGTGCGAAAAGGTCTATCCAGCCTCACAGCCGTAGCTAGGGGGGGGGGGGGGGGAGGCATTGTGGGGCAATGCCCTACCTTAAAAATACCAAAAACTAAGACAAATTATTATAATTAAATTGTTTGTTCATAGCTTGAGATAAAAAAAATGTAGAAATTAACCAAACTTTACGCAGATCAGTTTAAACAAAATCAGTTGATCTGAACGAAGTTCTTCGCATTTTTAATAACATGGGGAATCGTAAAACTCAGATGTTTTAAATATTTTTATTATTATGTTAATGGAGAGATTTCACATTTTTTTTTTAAAATATTTTTGGCTAACCAAATAATTTGTACTGACGTGTTTTTTTTTTCAAAATTCTCATTACTTTATTATTTTGTGGGAAAACAAAAAATCACCATGTACATCACTGACCCGTGCTTCGAGGGCAGATATTATGATATTTTTTTTACTTCCGCCCTACTTGTAACCAATGCTGCCCTACATCAAATTCGACTCTAGCTACAGCCCTGTCCAGCCTTACAGCAACTGGGTCTTTCTTGAGAATTGGCGCTTTCTAGAGCGACGACCAAGCTCGCAGAGGGCTCTTGAGGTGTGATACACATAAAAACAGCGCTCACCAAATAAATCAGCCTATTTTTTACTTTTTTAAATAACATCGATTTGGAGCTCCCTACGTTTGACAGTATGCCACAGACCGGATAGCAGACAGAGTGCAAAATATCTATGTATTGGTAGGGTCTGGTCGTCTTAGTGTGGAATTGTAGAAAAAATATGATTATTTTTGTTAGCACATCTGCCGGAACACAGTGAAAGTTAAACATTATAAAAAAGTGCTGACCTTATTTAGTTACGACATTTATCAACAGATTACGAATTTTACGTTTTGTTACGAATTCCGTGTATCTATAACTTGCCGTTAATAGATGAGATGTTTGCTGGCCACAGCATCCTAAAGAAGGCATAGAGCAGCACACACATTGCACAGTGGCGCCGCGCGTGGTCAGCCTCGGCAGCTGCAGTTCGGAACAAGGTTAGCCGGTATCTAGCGCGGTGCCTTATCTATTATTTAATCGGTCCGTATAAACAATTGCCACGATAAGTTCTGCGGCCGTTGGGCGCTTCCAGCGACTAACTTGCTATCGGCATCGCCTGATCACCGTTTCCAATAGAACTAGACTATGGATGTAGCCAGCTCTTGCTGTTTCTACATCCTGGCTGAAGGAGCATGCTAGAGTTCCAAAACACCTCAGACTACAGACACATCACAAGCTTTAACCGTAATACCATTGAATCCTACCATAGATTCTAGTATTTGATAGCATGCAAAGTATAAACGTGAACTTCCTCGGCCTTATTCATTAGATTTGGTAAACCAAAAATCAGGATTAAACCTCGTGCTTTGTATGGAAAAACTGACTTAAAACCGGATTACAAATTAAAACCTTTTTTTTAATAAGAGAGCCTTTGAGGGATTCTGAGGTGTTGCAATTAGTGGTCAGATGCATTTCTAAGAACATGAATGAGTTAGAACCGCACGATCAATCTCATTAGAGGAAAGTTAATAGAAAGTCGTTGTGTCACTTTCAAACTCCGTAGTAACAGTAATTTGCATATGAACCGATCTAAAAAAAATCTGTAAACTTGAAGCTATCCAAAATTATATTCTCAATATTGTATTTAGCCACCACATTGTTTAACCGTTCTTTTATATTCTTTGTTTATCCTGGCTTTATAACTGGAAAGCAACACAATGCGTAACCCTGTGTAGTGGTTTCACATCTCCACGCAGACTCGCTGTTTGCTCAATCAGATGTGTTTATTATTCAATATTTTCACACGTAATAAAAATATGGATCAAACGGTGGGATGCTCTAATTTTAATACGCCCTCTCGTTTACGGCTCTCAGGAGAGTATTTATTTTCATTTTATTGAAATCCTACAAACATACCCACCTCTCTACAACAATTGAATCGTGTCCAATCTTTTCACTCCAGGTGTTATAGGCAGCTTAAACTTTTCTTCAACATGCTCAACTATAATCGAATCAGGGCAACTCCTCAAAATGAAAATTACTCAAAGATGAAATCTAATAAATATCGTAGGAAATGTTTCATAGATTAATTAGACTACGTCCATCTTTATCTGCCGTGATCACAACTTTGGGCGATGTTCATCTATTTGATCTATCGCCACATTGTCGTCTCGGCTATTTATACACTTTGATCTACAGTTCAGCTATTAGCCGGCTACACTAGTTGCCGGCGGTGTAGCTAGGCCGGTATTTATTTTCGTATTTTAAAAAACGCTAGAGGTTAGGTCCCTGCCGGAAGCCGCCCGTCCTCTCCTCTTCCGCGCAGTCTCCTGGCCGAGAAGTATTTATAGCCGCGGATAAACAAAACATCCCCGTCAGAGCAACAGCTGAGGCTAATTGGATTCTGCGGGAACAACAGGCATTAGCAGGCCCGGCCGCGCCAACCCGCGCCGACCCGCCCCGCCATCAGCCCAGCGACCGATGGATTATTGAATTGACGGTGGATGTGCTTCTCCCGATCCCAATACGAGCATACAAGCACCAATTATAAATCTAATGTAGACCATCAAACTCCCGACTTAGATAAGTGTCTCTCCTAATGACATTGTTATTTTCTTTCTGGAATTTCCCTCCGCATTGTTTCTGTAAAACTGCTCATGTAGTGGAATGTATTTTTTTGTGTCGGAGTCAGCTCAATGCCAATATTTTCCACAACTTGTAATGTAGACGATAATTTTTCAGGTGGATATTTTTGCGTAACTTTTGGCACCACATCAACACACTTAAAAATATGCTCTCTCGCGTAGATTTCTTTGAATTTCTCCCCCAAGGATGTTTATTTTCACCGTGGTGCATAATATGTGTAATTTTCTAATTGTTTCACTTTTTCGGCAGCTTCTGTAATACGACGTAATTATAATATTTTTTGTTAGAAAGTCAAATTAATGATGAAACTGGAGAATTGACCTTCCTGAGTACTCGGTTTAGTGGTGCTATTTGTTCACGTAAATACACGGTAATGTACAATATTTGGAAAGGCTCTGCTGAGATCACGGTGTGTGCGCTCTCCGGTGAAAGTGTCATCTAGATACGAGTGGCAACAGTGTTGCAGATTGATGCATTCCGAATGTAGTGAAAGATAACGGGTGCAACCCAAAATCCAAAACATACATTGTTGCTGCCGCTCTTGTATACTTTTCCTAGCAACTGTTTTATCTTGTAACTGACATTCGCCACACCGTTACTCGAGCTCCGTGATATTAGACCGTAAAATAAATCATAGGAGAAACGGTGAATGCAAAAAACTTATCTCTGTTGCCACCTAATCTCTCGGTTCTGCCACATAGAATTTAAAACTTTACACACATTTATCGGTTTATATTTTCAAAATAGTTGAATTCGATTAATTTTTTTTCTATGTACATTATTTGTAAATGTTTATCATCCAATGTGCTCTCTTTATTTTTGTCTCGGCCGAATCAGCGCTCTTGTGTGCCACCGTGGTGCCCGGACCGTAGACGATCGCATTGACAAGCCATAATTCTTTTTCGCATTCTGTGATGGGGCATCCACACGCTTGCCAACCTAGCACAAGTCAAGCGCACAGTGTGTCGTCTAGAACATGCTAGCTGGACAAAATTTTGTCTAATGGACTAATTTTGTCCAGCTAGCATGTTCTAGACGACACACTGCACACTTGGCTTGTAGCTAAGCGCACAGTGTGTCGTCTAGAACATGCTAGCTGGACAAAATTAGTCAATTAGACAAAATTTTGTCCAGCTAGCATGTTCTAGACGACACACTGTGCGCTTGACTTGTGCTAGGTTGGCAAGCGTGTGGATGCCCCATGACAGACCTCGTTTGTACTACAGAACTATGTTAAATATGGATTATTCATATTTGTCACTCGGAACACTGTTAAATCGTCATTCCGACAATAAATCGGCGCCTTTGATGCTTTGTGAAGAGGCAAATACGCAATATTTCAGACGCTGAAGAAGTTGTTGGGTATCTTGCCTCTCTTAATCTAATAATAATTTGTATCAGAGATGTGCTGCTAAATTTTCCTTTATTATCCGTTGCATGAAAACGTGGTAGGTTTTTTTTTCATCCTTGTACTATTAATTAAAACTTTTTCAATATCATGGGAATAGTTAGTTCCGTCTTATTGTTCAAACTAAAATAACTGCATTTTTTCCTGCGATGCAATTATTCGTTACAATTATTGTTATCGTGCTGTGTATAGGTACTACAGGTAATTGATAAGCAAATTATATCTGCGGCATTCATTATCGTCGTAGACATCTTCCACCGTCGCACTTTCCTAGAGTGTCGTGAGCATGAACTCCTCATTTGCAAACAAACGACCAGAGCGTGGTTGCGGCCATTGCCCACCGCGGTAACTGTCGATGGCTCCTCCGTGCCCATCGCCGGGATGACGTCACAGCTTCCTCTCTGACGTCAGAGATCCATCTTCAGCTGGAGTTGCGCAAGCCGACCATTAAATGCAGCACGAAATGGAAAAACGCACGTGGTTAATTAAAACTGACGAACGTTTAAAAATACCATTTCTGTTTTTTTTCTGGTTTGTGACTTTGTAAAACTCACATGCTCTGAAAATACAAACACAAACAAATCCTGCATGCGTGTTTCATACTGAAAACACGTAAATAAATACAGGAAAGCGAAAAGAATCCACCTGAACATAAAGATCATTCGTTCACTTGCCTTACAGTAATCAAAATTAAATTTTCTTGTTTTATTTGAAACACAAATTTCAGCTGCAAGTATTTATTTATTCCCTTTAAAATGCCATGACGTCTAATGCAGTTTCAAATTTAGATTAATGGGCACCTAATCTTTATCGCTCCGGTTAACTTATGATTACTGTTCTACTAGCAAATACAAATATTGATAAAGTTCTCGCAATACTTCAGTTGTGGTTTCACTAGAACACGTGGAGCCTATTCATTGACGTCATTGGTTGAACAAAGAGGAAAATGTTCATCGTTTTTCGGATAAATCAAGTTTCTGCTCTGTCGAGTTGCGGGGTGTTGCACCTCTGAGCTGTGACGTGGCCCTATCGTGGAGAGACAAGAACATGTTTCGATGTGATTTAGGTAGAAGTTTCAAGTTTGCCTACGTCACATCACTATTTATGAATAATATGCATGACGAAGACTTTTTCTCTACCTTTGTCTGCGTATCACCTGAATAGATTCACGCTTTTGTTTCGTGGCATATTCCACTATTGTACAGCTAATTGCGTACGTAATTAGATTTTGTGTCACAAGGACGCCGAAACAAAACATCTCCGACAATTTCTTACCACATTGTTTAAATATTTATGCAATTCATTATACAATTTTGGTCATCTAGGAATGTCTTGATTAACTTCCCCAATAACTGCATCACTCCTCACAAGGCTTTACAACCCTGCACGCGATTTGTTTACACATTTTTAACGTGTTACAACAATGAATAATAAACATTTAAACAATGCATAATTACAAATATTAAATACATTTAATTACTTTGGATGACGTGAAGATGATATTTAAATGAAAATCTTGCTCGGCCGGGTACTTGGGGATTCGCTAAAGAGCCCTCCTGCCATATAGTCCGGCGTCCTCTGTGGAGTGGGGTGAAGGGGGAAGTCCTTGACCCTCTCAGACACTAGCGCCCCCAAACCCTAACAAATCTCGTAGTGGGATGAAACCCCCAGCGCCTGCCTTATTCCACCGTATTTTTTGTTGAGAATTTAAGCCTGGAAAATTCTTCATTTTTTCCTCTCGGTAATGACACGCTCATCAATCCTACATTCTTCTGTGTATTTTTTTCTTCGGCCCTAACGTGTCTCTTGTTACGTAATTGTGTACCCATTAGGCTTTTCAGTGATTCACTTTTAATTTTGGCATGTGGCTAAGAAAACATCTCGCCAGCGATTGTAATGTGATATTAGTTGCCAAGGGTGGCTTCGTTTTAGAATATGGAAAACAACTTGCTGAATATTTTACAAAATGTACCTATAGGAAAGTTTTAGTTTGAAACATCAATAATGGCCCAATTTTAATCATAATTTTGCGATAATTATTTTTGCATATTAAAGTTACACAAAGCTGTAAAGTTTTCTGATAGAATGATATCATGCGTTCTCATTTCCATTCTCAGTTTTCCTTTTATTCATAAATGTCGATTGGTCAGTTGCGAAACGGAAGTTGTAATGAAACGCAATTTTACGCTGGGACTTATTTATAGGGATTTTCCTTTTTGCCTTCCTTTTAAATTATGTTTAAAATGTTTACAAATCATGTTTTATATTAAACATGTCAATCACCTTTACAAGTTTATTCGTCTATTGCTTTTTTACATTTGATCATTCCTAAATAATATCTGTACCTTAGAGCAGCGGTCGCCAAACTTTTTGACCTCACGGACCAGTTAATTCATAATTTAAATCCCGCGGACCACTAATAGGATTTTTTAAGTGTTAAATATATTTATAAAAAAAAATTGTGATCAAAGAACACATAAAATGTACCTAGTTAATAGTTTTTATAACTTGTCACGTATTGTTATGAATTGAATCATGTTTTAATGCATCTTAAAACATAACTTAACATGATGAGTAAGTATATTCCACATTTTTCTGCGGACCAGCGAAATTTTCTCGCGGACCACCACTTTGGCAACCGCGGCCTTAGAGCATAAACAACGGTAGTCACATTTAGTAAAATGTGCCGGAGACGAGTTTTAGTGAAAATGTGCACTTTTTTAAACCATCATAGCCTTTAAACTAGACGAGATATTTTTGATCTGTAAAAACTGTTTATCTTCTTTTATCGATATTTATTTAATGTGAAGTAATGTGAACAACGTATGTGGAACTTCCGTGGTTTATGCTCGCACTTTTATGTGCATCCCATATTTATTACACTTGATATCTCAGTAACTATGAGTCCGAGGACTCCAATATTTTTACCACTTATAGAACAGCTAATTATAATAATTTCTGCATCATTAACTCAAAAACGCAAAAAAGTGGACTTCCGTTGTTTATTCTCTAAGGTACAGATATATGTATGATTGGTGTATTGCATAGGTACTTCACGAAATTCAGAAGGATTTCTTTAAAATGAGGAATATTGCTAATGCATCGTGATTAGCTGATTATATAATTACACGGAAGGTTTAATGTGTATGGCATTGCCAGCGTAATTCACTCTGCCGAGTAGATAAAACTATCTAATTGTCACTAAATAGCCACTTCCGCAGTTAAAATAGACTCAACTCGGCACTTTTGGACCGTTCACGAAAAATCTTTCAGCTTTATTTTGCATTTTCGCAAATACATATTATTACAGTTTGAGATTCTGTTTTAGATGCATAAATATGTTTTTAAATTTACTCTTGAAAAAAAAAATTTTTTTTTCAATGAACAGAAATTCCATTAGATTTTATATGTCAATATTGTTGTCGATTTTAGCAATATTTGATAAGTTTATTTTCTCTTGTTTCAGAACTCCCAACGGAAGAAGGTAAGTGCCTGGATGAAAAGGATTCGTCGTTTATTTTCTTTATTCCTAAATACATTGTTTCGTTACAAAAGATGTTATTTTTACCAATTCATAATTTCATCAACTGCTTTGAGATTGACATGCAGCATTATCCTTTGGATAGCTGAAATTAAAAATTGTACTTAAAAATCTCAAAAATGTGTTGTAACATTTATAACATTTATTTGTTTCAACTTCTGTTACCTTTACTTTTGGCGGAATTTGTTTCTTTATTTTCCCGCAAAAATGATAATGTATTTGACATTAGAATTTCATGGTTAATCTTATCTAGCAAATATTTACCCTTCCTAAAGATTTACACACATTGTGCTACAGTGGGGCAGGCTGTACAAACAGGCACAGCGACTTCATTAAAGATAACTGCCGATGTGCCCAAGCACCTCCAACTCTGCTCTACAAGAGGTGGAGGCCATTACCGGAAACGTGCTTACACGATAATATTGTATTGTTTTTATTATTTCAGGAAAGAGTATATGGCAATTAGTGTTGGAACAATTCGATGATTTACTAGTGAAGATTTTGCTGTTAGCCGCTATTATCTCATTCGTGAGTTGATTCACTTTATTTGCGAAGATTTCCTGCACTGCGTGTAGATGAGATAAAGCTAATTGTGTGTGTTATTATTATTTCAGGTCCTAGCTTTATTTGAAGAGCATGAAGATGCCTTCACCGCCTTTGTGGAACCTTTCGTAATTTTACTTATTCTTATTGCTAACGCCATCGTCGGTGTCTGGCAGGTACACATTCTTATCTATCTGGAGTATGATACGAGATGTCACAATGCCTAATGACCGCCACTAATAAGCTGATATTTTCAGGAAAGAAACGCCGAATCCGCCATCGAAGCTCTTAAGGAATATGAGCCTGAGATGGGTAAAGTGGTTCGAGCGGACAAGTCCGGAGTGCAGAAGGTGCGTGCCAAGGAGATTGTCCCCGGAGACATCGTTGAGGTGTCCGTGGGAGACAAGATCCCGGCCGACATCCGTCTGATCAAGATCTTCTCCACCACCATCCGTATCGACCAGTCTATCCTCACTGGAGAGTCTGTGTCCGTCATCAAGCACACTGATGCCGTCCCCGACCCCCGCGCCGTCAACCAGGACAAGAAGAACATCCTGTTCTCCGGAACTAACGTCGCTGCTGGCAAGGCGCGAGGTATCGTCATGGGCACCGGCCTGAACACCGCCATCGGCAAGATCCGCACAGAAATGTCCGAGACTGAGGAAATCAAGACTCCCCTGCAACAGAAACTGGACGAGTTCGGCGAGCAGCTTTCCAAGGTCATCTCCGTCATCTGCGTGGCTGTATGGGCTATCAACATTGGTCACTTCAACGACCCCGCTCACGGAGGCAGCTGGATCAAGGGCGCCGTGTACTACTTCAAGATCGCCGTCGCGCTGGCCGTGGCCGCCATCCCTGAAGGTCTGCCTGCTGTCATCACCACTTGTCTTGCTCTCGGGACCCGCCGTATGGCCAAGAAGAACGCCATCGTGCGCTCCCTGCCCTCTGTGGAGACCCTGGGTTGCACATCCGTCATCTGCTCAGATAAGACCGGCACACTCACCACCAACCAGATGTCCGTCTCCCGCGCCCTCATCTTCGAGAAGGCCGAAGGCAATGACTGCAGCTTCCTCGAGTTCGAGATCACCGGCTCCACCTACGAGCCCATCGGTGACGTGTTCCTAAAGGGCCAGAAGGTTAAGGCCGCTGACTTTGACACTCTCCAGGAGATGGGAACTGTCTGCATCATGTGCAACGACTCTGCTATTGACTTCAACGAATTCAAACAGGCCTTCGAGAAGGTAGGAGAAGCCACTGAGACCGCTCTGATTGTTCTGGCTGAGAAGATGAACCCCTTCAGCGTCAGCAAGAATGGACTGGACCGCCGCTCAGCAGCTATTGCTGTCCGTCAGGAAATTGAGACCAAGTGGAAGAAGGAATTCACCCTGGAGTTCTCTCGCGACAGGAAGTCCATGTCTTCCTACTGCACCCCCCTAAAGGCTTCTCGTCTTGGAACCGGCCCCAAACTGTTCGTCAAGGGCGCCCCCGAGGGTGTGCTGGAACGTTGCACTCACGCTCGCGTTGGCTCCACCAAGGTGCCCCTGACCCCTGCCCTGAAGAACCGCATCCTGGACCTGACCCGCCAGTATGGTACCGGCCGTGACACCCTCCGCTGCTTGGGTCTCGCTGTTGCTGACAACCCCATGAAGCCCGATGACATGGATCTCGGAGACTCCACCAAGTTCTTCACTTATGAAGTCAACCTGACCTTTGTTGGTGTTGTGGGCATGTTGGATCCCCCCCGTAAGGAAGTGTTTGACTCCATTGTGAGGTGCCGTGCTGCTGGAATCCGTGTCATTGTCATCACTGGTGATAACAAGGCCACCGCTGAGGCTATCTGCAGGTAAATGCTCTCCTGCATAGGATTTACATTTAACCATAGACTCACACAACTTGGTGTCTAATTTTCAACAACCACAGTGCTTGGCTATGATTTCTATCGATGTAAGATCTTAAAATATTTGGATTTGTCTGCATACTTATCACAAAGATGTGTGTAGTAATGGTGGTGTGATGTTTCAGACGTATTGGTGTCTTTGGAGAGGATGAGGATACCACTGGCAAGTCCTACTCTGGCCGTGAATTTGATGACCTTCCATTTGCTGAGCAGAAGCAGGCCGTTGCCCGCTCCCGTCTGTTCTCCCGTGTCGAGCCCTCTCACAAATCCAAGATCATTGAGTTCCTGCAGAGCATGAACGAGATCTCCGCTATGGTAAATAAAACACTTCAAATATTCTCCAATATCAGATTGTCTATATTTATCTATAATTAAGCTGCAAAGATATGTTAACATTTCAGGCGCATATTAAATGCATGCCCACAGACAGGCACATGTAGGTTCGCGCCTACACATTCTGCATGTGTGCATACAAATAAATAAAACTCACATGAACATAAACCTTGCAATTCCTGCCGCCTTTCCCTGAAACCAGGGTGGCATTGGCAAAAGTGAACCAATTTTTACAGCACGGGGGGTCAGCCTCATACCAACCTATCAGTCAAGGAGCTGTCCTGTCCTTATAAAATTACTGAATGTTGTAACCTTCTTGAGCTTAGCTACCTACTTTTCCAAAAATTGCATTAATGGGAAAATGGGAAGCATGCATACTCGTACATGCCATGAGGAGACTTGAACTCAGTGTGGCTGCATCTAAACAAGGAAATGTGACATCAAAGCTTAAAGATACGTCTGCTAACTGTGATTGAAAAATTGAGGTTTAGTTGCCCGTAATCAATCAGTGTATTAAAAAAATGTAAGGGGAAAGACATTGCATAGTTTGACTGTAGGCATTTGTATTATAATCAGTGTTACTTATAAATTGAGAATAAGATTTATGCCTGGTATAACGAGGGAATAGCAATAAATTGTTACTTATAACCATTTCATAAAGTTAACTCGGGTATAGACCTGGCTTAACGACCTAGAGCCATTATTCCTGGTTGGAGGGTAGTATAAGCTTGGAATAACAAGTTTTTGTCAAATGACATCTGTCAAAAGTGTCAATCGTGGTCAAAAGTATGGATGGATTTTCGCAATTCTTGACAAATTTGAACAGAATTAGCAACATACGGGCACAAAAAGTATACAAAAAAGAATTATATACAAATATGAAAAAACTGTTTTCAAGAATTAAATAAGGTAATAAGTTAAAGTTTTTTCATATTATCGCAAAAACTATCTATCTATTAAAAATCACACCACCTAAGTACTAGAATTTGTATCATTCTATAATTATGAAGAAATTTTTTTTTTCCAAAATACAAAACAACAAAATGTGAGCAAAAAATGTATAAAAGAAAGTTTTAATATTTAAATAAAAGAATTTTTGTGGCGTCATTTTTTAAGTAAAATAAAAAAAGTTAACTTTAAAATTAATATAAAAAAATATTTAACACGCGTGATTTTTTTCATTAATGTCACTCTTTTACTAAGGCCATAAAGTATAAGAAACATATTTTTTAAAACAACGGGATTTTTATCAAATAGGTATTATATCCAGAAAAGTTTTTATTCGGCAGAATTTTTAAATTTTATTTTATTATACCTTTTGCTTGTGTCAATAAAAACCTAATTAAACATGTGTAGGTACACTTTTTTTATAATACTACTTCAGAATAAAACTAGGAAGTTGTTAAGAATATTTTTTTTAACAATAAATGTGAATGAACAAATTACAGAGAATATTATTTAAAAAAACGTTTTCTTGGATTCATCATCAAAAAAGTAACTCCTGCGTGGTGTGTAGCTGTCAGATTGGAATGTCAAAAAAAATTAAAATGCGCGCTAGAGGCATGAATAAAAATCTGTGCATGCGCAGCCTCAGGGTGGTAACATGGAAAAATAATTTCTTGAGAACAGTAATTCCTTGTTTATGCCATGATTATAAGTAAGAAATTTTTATGCCAGGTATAACTTTTTACACCGGGCATAGCTATGCCCGGTGATAAGCTTAGAATAAGAAAATCTAATAAGTAACACTGTATAAATTTTGCAGCAAAGAGGTAGATCACTTCTTGTAGGTGTGTTTGTTCCCAATGTTGACATTGTGTTTCCTGTTGGTGCACAGACTGGTGATGGTGTGAATGACGCTCCCGCCCTGAAAAAGGCTGAGATTGGTATTGCCATGGGCTCCGGAACTGCTGTCGCCAAGTCTGCCTCCGAGATGGTGCTGGCTGATGACAACTTCTCATCCATTGTCGCTGCCGTTGAGGAAGGTAAACAAGTCATGCCTGATGATAATATCATTATGGATAACAATATAAAATAATTCATTATTCATATTTAACAAAAGCAAAAAATATTATTTTCTGGAGTCTAGTTACACCTTTCCAAAAGTAACTTGTTTGGATTTTATTTCAATAAATATAATGAAAATTACACTTCACAAAAAAGTCATAAATAGCTTCAGGAGCTAGCAAACATCAAAAAAGACAATCAAGCATATAATTGTCAATTTATCTTTCTTCTTCTTGTTGTGCCTCTTAAAGATTGATGAGACCACTCCATGAAGGTTTTGGAAAATACTTGAATGAGTTGTAATCTCGCAGGTCGTGCCATCTACAACAACATGAAACAGTTCATCCGTTACCTGATCTCCTCCAACGTTGGTGAGGTGGTGTCCATCTTCCTGACCGCTGCCCTTGGCCTGCCCGAGGCCCTGATCCCCGTGCAGCTGCTGTGGGTCAACCTCGTGACTGACGGCCTGCCCGCCACTGCTCTCGGCTTCAACCCCCCTGATCTTGACATCATGGACAAGCCCCCACGCAAGGCTGATGAAGGATTGATTTCCGGATGGCTGTTCTTCAGGTATGATTGAATGTGTATTTTCTGTACAGTGGTTGTAATCATTATAGTTTGATATTGAACAAATTCATTTTTAATTTAAACAAAAACAATTGTAATTTATTACAAAAATATTGTATTCATTCACAAATTCAGTTTTTTTATGCTTGAACATTTTCGTCTCAGTAGGCATCTTCAGAAGCAGTGCAGTATTTTCAAGCATGAAACGTTTGAGCTTAATGAATAAATTGAATTTGTTAATTAAAACTGTGGTTTGTGAACAAATTATAATTGTTTTTTTTTTTAGTTATTAATTTGTAAGATATGCAATGAAATCACTGTGTGAACCACCAAACTCAAAAAAACATGATAGTTTGAAATGCTTATCATTTTAAGCTTGCAACTCTTTTAATTCTAACTCTATCATCTTCCTGTTTCCAAATCAAGATAAGATGTCTACCATTATATCTGATAAGACATCAAAAAAATAACATGTTGTTTTTCAAAATTCCTCATCATCTTCAAGCGAATGGAATAAGCTTTCATTCAAAAATTGGCAGCTATAGATTGGTTGTGATGTTATTCTGTTGTCCTCCCCAGCCTCCTCCATTTGCACCTGTCCTGGGTCCCTCTTTGCCATATTCTCTCAGCAGTTTCCGTATCTCTATCCTTCGAGTAACGAGGACGACCATATTTTCTTCTGCCAGTTCTGGGCCACCGTTCCAAGACTTTTCTGGTCCGTCTTCCATCTTAATTTCTGACAAACTATGTCATCTATATCAACTCAAATCCCAAAAAAAATATTAGCAATACATTTATCATCGTTGTATGCAACAGATATTTCTGTTTCCTTTTTGTCTGTTTATAGTTTGAATTGACTTTGCAGATACATGGCTATTGGTGGATATGTAGGCGCCGCCACTGTTGGAGCCGCCACCTGGTGGTTCATGTACTCCCCCGAGGGACCCCAGATGACCTACTGGCAGCTGACCCACCACCTGGCCTGCATCGGAGGCGGAGACGAGTTCAAGGGCGTCGACTGCAAGATCTTCACCGACCCCCACCCAATGACCATGGCCCTCTCTGTGCTTGTCACCATTGAGATGCTCAACGCCATGAACAGGTGCAATATTTGCCATTTTTCCAAATATGGAGTCAAAACAAAACATCAAATCAAAATTTGTTTTTGCTTTCTAAGGAGCCTAGTCACCTAAACTTATGTGATGCCATCAAAAGAAATTTTGAATATTCCGACTCATTGACAACTTAATTTTATGAATACAATATTATGTGAGCATAATATGAATTGCTGTCGCTTCTTAAATTCAAGAGCAATATTATAATCTCAAAATATAACTATAGATAATGTTTCCTTTTATAATAATATCGACGGTTAAAAGGAAGTAGGACATAAGCGACTTTTGGTCAAAATTGAGTTATGAATGCTATCCTACTTAAAAAAATTCCACTCTTTCTAATGTGCTTACTCCCACAGCTCTACAATGATTTTTAAGTTGTTTATGCCCAAGCAAACAACTGCGTTTTTGAAGATGGTTTTGGTGTAACCGACAAGATTTTGGCCTTTTTTGTCCTAAAGGCGCTTGTGGCATAAAAAAATTGTAAAACCACATTAATAGGAATACCAATAAATGCCTCTATTTTTTTTAATTAGAGCTTTTTTGATTTTAACAAAATGATTAAAAATAAAAAAAGTTTTTTTACAATCTCAAACTTTAAACTGCTCTCCTGAACATTTTAGTTCATGTCGCTTACTACCTTTTAACCGTCGATATTAATATTGTTCCTAAAGCCAAAGACAGTTGTACAAATTTAGATAATTATTCATGCCATGTTCAGATTACAGATTGATAGATTTAAATGGCTTCAATCATTTTTAATCCATGAGTATCTTTTAATAAATGTTTGTGTGGTTTTGGTACATAAAGATTTTGTAGAAATTGCAATAAAATGTTTTTGCTTGTTTTTTTCAGTCTGTCAGAGAACCAGTCCCTGATTGCCATGCCCCCATGGTGCAACATGTGGCTGGTGGGATCCATGGCCCTGTCCTTCACTCTCCACTTTGTTATCCTGTATGTGGAAGTGTTGTCGGTGAGTGCCCCTGCTAGTCAGCATCACTAGAGTTAGGTGTTGGAGTAGTCGCAGGTTGTCTAATGGAGAGTTGGTGTGTTTCAGGCTGTGTTCCAAGTGACCCCTCTCTCATCTGAGGAATGGATAACGGTCATGAAATTCTCCATCCCGGTGGTGCTGCTGGACGAGGTCCTCAAGTTTGTGGCGAGAAAATACGCCGATGGTGAGAGTATATTCAATGGCATGCAATGGATCGTCCTCATGTGGGCCGTCTTCTTCGGCCTGCTCCTCTTCGGCCCCATCTAATCCCTACTAAAACTAAAATGTGTTATTTTTTGAGTGTGAAGAACTGATCCTATTCCTTAAGACGATAATAGACTGTGCCGTGTACCGGACTACTTCATTCTTTTTAGTATTTATGAATAGTTAAATTGTTCTCAAATCATCGGGAGATTGTGTTATGTTTTATTTATGTATTTAGAGAGTGACTTAATATATTATTATTAGTTAATTAATAAACATCTAGACAGAAGGAGAGTCTGTGGAACTACAATCTAACTAACAGGAAAAGTATTCTTGTGAAAAGAGCTCAAATGTATGTTGATCTAATCTAATCTTATCTAAGCTGCAAAGATATATATCATTTAAGATTTATATTAAATGCATTCCCACAAGCAGACATGTATAATTTCGCGCTAACACATGCCGCATGTGGACCTAAAATATAAAAACCCAATCTCAAATGAACATAAGCCTTGCAACTCTTGCCGTCCTTCCCTGAAACAGGGGTGACATTGGCAAAGTGAACCATTTTTTACAGTATGGGTGGTCCTTTGTCTAAATCAATTTTATAAACGCATAATTATTTCTCACCTCTCAAACATATTTTGCATTTTACCATAGCATTTAAGTTCTACCTCAAAATAAAAAGATTCTAATGGAATAAATTATTTAATAATTATGTGGACTGCGAAGTCTACAGCAGTTTTTGCATCTTTTGTGTAGAAGTTCCCTTAAACAATGGTCCACAGACTGTCCAAATGTGTCTGCATGCCAACCAAGATGGAGAGGATTCTGATCCCATGCAAGCGCAGCGCAAGTTGTGAGCGCCTGTGCCTGCTGCGCTGTGTGCAGGTGCTGTGTGAGCCGTGCTTGCCTGGGATGAGGCCCTGTCCGCCTTGCATGCCCCACCCCTGCAGTAGAGGCAGGCGGGCGACTGTGTGCTCAATCATGTTTACAATGTGTCTAACAACGTCCCTGTTACATCTGTACCCTGAATGATGGCAGACTATTGTAATGCTAACCTCGGCGCAGTTTCATTCATAATGGAAACATGCACAATCATCACTTTGGACATAATATTAATTCAATATTATACTTGTAATATAGTTTCTGTCATTGAATCTTTAATCATAACTAGCGACTTTCAAACTTTTTTACAAATTTAAAATGATGATCCAATGAATTATTGATTATATTATATAATAAATAATGTTGCCCTCCAGGGATGGAGGGAAGGTAGTGTAAAAATGAATAAAGTGTTCTGTCGGCCCCCAGTACCCTGGCCGCGTTCCCTGTCACAAAGCACATCTCTCCCTGTGTTGCCATGCCGCCGCCGCGGGGACTTGCGGCTGATGGAATACCATTACTTTGATAGTGTTTTACTGTCCTAAACTTTGTACTATTGTACTTCTTGTAATGGCTTTCATTATGAACAATGATAATATTGTGTGCAGTAATGTTTAGTGAGATTTTTTCTAAAGTATATACACAAAGTTGTAATATTAATAAACCATAATATCTGTTGAAAAGCTGTTCTGTATATAAAACTGAAATTGAATGCAAACAATATGACAGATTTGTAAAATAATGTTATGTAACACAGTCCTTAACTTAGTGAATAAACAATAATATGATAATATTTTTTAGTGTTGATCTGTTAACACAGTGAAAGTCCATTTTTATAAATATTTAAAAATATAAATGGTAAAACATTGTTTTAATTCACTTTATTTTATTTGTTTATGCTCGAATATTTTCGCCTAATGAGGCATCTTCAACCATTCTATAACCATTCTGCTCTTGAAGATGCCTCATTAGGCGAAAATATTCGAGCATAAACAAATAAAATAAAGTGAATTAAAACAATGTTTTACCATTTATATTTTTAAATATTTATAATAATATGATAGTTGATTACATTGACTGGTACATTTTACTAACACAATGTTTGATGTGATGTGATGTGGATGATGAGGATGAACATGCAAAAAGTCAGCCGACTCAATGTTCATTCCTGCATAACTGCCAACTCAGGTAAATATATCATTACTCCTTCATTGTTATTCTTATTCTTACACTATGATTATGTTCTTTATATGCCGTCATGAACGGTAATATTGCATATTATTTTCTCCTTTGCACTTGATCCATATCTAGATCATCCTGTAATGAATACAATATCCTTCTTGTTTTGTTTACACCTGGTATCTAGTTTTTGCACCATTTATTGTTTACGTCTATTCCTTCACTTTAATCACTTGTCACTTTGATCAAACCCCTGTGTAGTTTATTTTGCACCATTTACATATTTTGTACTGTCGATTCCTATCACTTTTGATTACCTTTTGTTTGTCTACCTGTTTTATTTGTTGAGGATCCTGTAGGCATGACCCCAATTCTAATGTGTATGTGTTGTTTTCATGCAGCGATGCCGAAAAATGTGGGAGTTTAAGGCAGACAATGTGCGGGGATAAGGGCAACACCTCGCGGGACCCCGTGTGATGTGAATGAATGCTCCTGCTCCGTCCATCTCACGCAGCCACACCACTAGCACCACCAGTAGCACTTCCTAGCATGAGTGGAGCCCTAGCTCTCCCCTAGCCTAGCCTAACCGTCCCCGTGTGTCTCCTCCTCACCGCATGCTCGTGTACCTCTCCTTTGTGTAGCTCTAGAGACAAATTGGCGCTCTCCTAACGCGGCTGTTATTTTTCAGCGGGTGATGTGGTGATTGACAAATGGTAAATCCCACTGCAGCTTCGCAATCTTCCGCCTAATGCAACTTCCATCTGCTACCGCTATTATTTTCTTTATTATCTTTCCATTGGCTTTTTTCTTGGAACCTGTAATTTCTAAATTATCCCCGGGAATGATGATTTGCCTGCTGCGAGGAGTTGGGACACGGCTACACCAGGACTGCGCTGCAACCTCCACCAGCGCTGCGGGAACGCAGGCCAGCTCGGCGCGCCGTGCCAGTGAATGTTGAACTTATGGGTGATGTCAGTGGTAGAATAACTGAAATATTAATAAAACAAATTGTGTATATATTATATAAAATAGGAAAAAACGTATTTTAAATTGTTGAATAGAATGTGTCTGAATGCTGTGCTGGTCGGGTGGCCCATGACCCGCAGGTCTTCCTTTGCTGTTCGCTGTTTCCTATCTAAGTTGCCTTCTGGGCCATCCTGGCCAGCGCCTCCCGCATATCAGCTTATATTAATATGCCAGAATAACATCTCACCTGGCGACCTGAAATACCTGTACATTATAATGTATTGTTTTATACAATAAATCGTTAATAAAGCTATATGCTTATTGGATTTCCAATTCCTTTCATCTTATCTCCCACTTGTATTATTTATTTAAGATTTACTTTACCTTACACATCAATGTTGCTGAGAGAAATACATAATAGACCGTTGATCTAGAAACTCAAAATTACATTAACAAAATTTGGTAAATATTCAGTTATATTAGAGCGCAGGCTGGAATGGTGGAAACCAAAAACTGGAGGCGAAGTCTGCAGCTGCCGTCTTTCTCTGTGCAGATTTTGGAAAAAGCTAAAGGAGATGAGATTAATATGTTGGTAGGTAAAATAATACTTTAGCCTTGAAGTAGGGGGGAAGATTTTTACTGCTGCAGCACCGGAGCTGTAATTGGTTTCACAACATATTGGTCACAGACAGCTCGGCCATTGGCAAATCAGTCATAAAATATAGGTTCACAGACATATTTTGGTATTGGTTGCTAAGGACGGCAATTGCCGAAAAAAATCTAAATTAAAAAATGCTCTAACCTAATCGTTTTCTGTACAATTTATCCATGGGCGAGTTATATTTGATCGATTTGTCGTGACACAGTAAGAAAACTGAATATAAATATATGTAGTGTATTATAACTTATAAAGCAGCCTAATGTTATAGTTGACGGAAAATAAGCATTTATTATGAAAAATAATCCATAAGGTTATTTTTTATTAAAAAAATATTACCTACTTATGATATTTTTATAAACAGACGTTGACAGCACTAAGGCTGTCAACCTTGCAGCGCTTGTATTTACCAAAGATACCAACTTTCTCATCGTGTGTCAAATTTCGAGGTAAGACAGCCGTTATAACTTAAAAATTACATTATTGAATTAAAAGAAAATCATTCAAATTTATTAAATACTAAGCATAACTTAATTTTGATAGTCTAATTCATGCATACATGAAGAATGGAAAAAATGAGGTAAGACGGCGTTCAAATTATAAAACATTTACTAAAAGTAATCAAAACAATGCTTAATCGTAATAAAAAACTCAAAGCATATAATTATCAATTTCAAGAAGTTTTATATTGAATAGATATCCATTTATATCAGAAGTAAACAAGGTGAAAGTTGCAGGTAGTAAGATGTGGGGATTTTAAAGATTGTGAAGGTTATTAACACTATTCTACTCGAGAAAGACAGAAACAAAGAAAACTAGTACCTATTTATATAGGTACTAGTTTTGCGCGGTGACGATTATTTGTTGACAGTCTGTCCTACGATCAGTAGCGGATCTATCTAAGTTCTGGAAGAGGGGATGGCCTTGTAAGATAGTCTGGTGCTCACCTGACCAGGCACTCCACCAGGGCACCAGCCCACACCTGGTCACCACCATACAGTACACAGGCAGGCAATACATAAATATCACCAGGCTGGACACTGATGAGGTCCTCACCTCTTAGCTTCTACTTTTTCTTAATTTTTTACCCCTCACCGACTTAAAGGTTTGTATGAAGCTGACCACCCATGCCAATGTCACCCCTATTGCTGGGAATGGTGGCAAAAGTTGCTGGGTATATGTTAATTTGAGGTTTGGTTTTTTAATTGTTCACATGCAGCATTTGTAAGCAAAAACTTAGATGTGTCTGTTTGTGGGCATGCATTTAATATGAACTCTAAATGTTAAAATAACTTAGATTAGAAAAGATTGTATCTACATCGCATAACATAGCGAAGATCCGAACCTTTAAAAATATAGATTGCGCTGTGTAGAAATCTCAAACCAAAGTTTAATGCTTCAAAAAATATTCCAGTTAATTTCTCGGATTCCGTTTTCAATAAGTGGGCACTTATTTTTGCTATTTTATACATATAGATCATCTTCATCCCCTTCACCTTCACCCCTTCATCCCCCAATGACACACCGCTCCTGCCCACGATTATAGTTCACCCAATATTGCTCGCAGCTCCTATTGCTAGACATGCACGCTTTGCTCAAATATTCCTGCGCAGGTCAAACGCGAGTGTACAGTAAAAAATTGTAGTGAGTTGCTTCATGTACATTCCAATGTACCGGAGAGATCACTCAAAATAATTAATTTCAAAAACAGGAGGGTGTCAGAAATGATTTCCAATTTCGGTGTGTATTTCAAACCCCATAATATAAATACCGGCGAGGTTTACTCAGCCCTTACAAGAAATGAGTACCAGCCCCCTCGGGAGCTGGGAAATTCCTACTTCAACTGAAGTGGTTGGCGTAAGGCCGGCCCCCTTACCTGTAAAAATAAATAGGTTCAACTCGCCACATGCGACCCCTTCGGGGATAACGCGGCAAGAAGTTACACTATATGTGTAGCTTAGTTGCGTTTTTTTTTTTGCGTTGCGTTCAATCTTGCTCCAGTCCTCTGTGCAGGGAGACCAGAGTGTGGGGTTAGCATAAGCAAAAATTAAATTAGCTAGTGTGGTATTATGGCGTAGGACCAATGGGTGAATGTCATTTTTTGGCAGCCAATAAGCTTGCACATTATCGACAACACTAGCACCTTTTAAAGAGGGACAGACGACAATCAACAGAAAATGTTCAGTGTACACTCCTTTTTAAATCCTCCTTGATTTGACTGTATGACTCTTTTACTGACCCAATCTTACATTTAGGATGGACGCAGAGCTACCAAATAAAATGGCTTGCTTAGACATCTTGGATTCTCAAATGGCTGAAGTGGAGGACAACTTTGACCATGGCCGACCTCTCCGGGCAAGAAGATCCAACACAGCTGCAGGCTCCAGCACCACTTCCTCCAATAGAAGAGTCATATTAAAGCCGAAGAAGCGACCACAAGTATCCACACAATCCCCGGAAGCCTATTACACTGACAAATCCGTCAAAACCACCTTTAAATCCTTGGAAACGATCTACGAAGAACCAAAAACTCTCAACGATACAACGGTGCTCATAGGGATCAGGAAAATCAAAAGGTCCCTCACATTCCCAGACGGTCCCAAACAGTGCAAGGACAAAATAAAAAAACGAAGATCAAAAATTAAAAGATTACTCGGAAATAAGAACTTTGCCAATAGGAAAAAATTGTCTATGCAAACATTCCTCAATAAATTACACTGTCTGGATTCAGATGAAAATAGTTCCATAGATAATGACAAGACTTCAACTGTTAAAAGTTAATAAAAGACTGACTAGAAATAAATGCTGCATCATTTGAGTAATCTGAGAAAAAAATAGTAATTTATAATTTTTTTGAAGGAATTCAAAGAAAACACTGTTTATTTTCACTAAAATTTATTTAAAAAAGATTAAAATCTTTAAAACAAATTACAAAAGCGTTTTCGACCTAGTAGGTCATCTTTTTCTCTTTTTTACCTACTTGACTGTAATTTTATACCAATTGACAAAATTTAATAAAATATCTTTTACTGTAGTCATACCTGAAGATGACCTACTAGGTCGAAAACGCGTTTTTAAAGATTTTAATCTTTTTTAAATAAATTTTAGTGAAAATAAACAGTGTTTTCTTGGAATTCCTTCAAAAAAATTATAAATTAAACAATATGAATTTTCACAGTGTTAAACAAACAATACAAAATATAATAAATTGTACAGCGGACTGCACAGGACTTTATAGCACAAAATACGGTCATGTTTAGGTCATAGCCAATTTTCATAATAAAACATTTAGTTGTGTGTAAGTAATGAAGCTAATCTTTTTAAGCAATCGTCTTTTTGCAGTATTATCATTGATCCCGTTTGTATCAAAACTAACACTTTGTTTGGTGGGTACCTATACTTTTCATTGATATTTTGGAAAGTTATGATTGATTATTATATGGGTACAACTTACTGGATTTTAAGACTCGTAGCATAGTATGCGTAGCATATTAGGCGTTTTAGTACCAAGAATATTACAATTATTTTTGTATTAAAATTTGTCACTTTGTATGGTGGCTACACCTTATAATATTTATTTGAAAAAAGTAATGATTAATGTATGTAGGTATATATAAGAGCTTTTCAATTGTAGTTATTTTTTAGTTAACCTATTCTCTGCCGGGAAAATTAAAATATTGTTTTCTCTTGTATGGCAACCCCCAAAACAAAGAGTATTAAGAGGAAATGCTTATAGTTGTTTTATAGCAAATGATTGAGCGAATTGTTATATAGGTTTATTTATGGGTATTAGACGTTTTGCTACCAAAAATATTACAATAATTTTTTGTATGAAAATTTGTCACTTTGTATGGTGGCTATACTTTATAATCTGTTTTTGAAAAAAGTAATGATTCATATATGTAGGTATATATAAAAGCTTTTCAATTGTAGAACATTATTTTTTAGTTAACCCTTTCTCTGCCGAGAAATTTAAAATAATTTTTTTCTCTTGTATGGCAACCCCCAAAACAAAGTAAATTATGAGGCAACGGTTATTGTTGTTACATAGCAGTATTATAATGACGATTATGCAAAAAAAATAAAGAAAATCGTAGGAGCCGTTTTTGAGAAAATCTCATTTGAAATTTTCAGCTGTTCGGAAGCCATCTTGAATTTTCTAAAATTTGAAAAATGTTTCACTATGAATTATAGTGATAAAAAAGTTTTTTCTGATAAAGTTAAGAAACATAAAAGTTTTTTGCGTTCTGATGGGTTTTTGTAGCCTTTTAATTTCAATTTTTGATATCATGTAAACGGCCCTTTATGTTTTTATTTTCAAAATTTTTATTTAATTTTTATATAGAATTTAATGTTACGTATAATATTTTACAACATATCTTTTTTGTCAACGCTGTCACTTCTGAGAAAATCACAATTGTTTATTTTGTTCATATGGCAACTCATAGACGCAGATTAGTAAAAATGTTGCCATAACTAAATTTGATAAGAATGTATCAAGCAATTACTTTACTGAAAATTTAAAAAAAATCGTTAGAGCCGTTTTTGAGAAAATCGCATTTGAAGTTTTCTCCTCTTTGGAAGCCATCTTGAATTCTCAAAATAGTGAAAAACAAATTATAGTACAAAGAAGTTTATAAATTTTTCTTCCTTGTGAACCTAAAAAAAGTTTTACAAAATTGCGTTTTTATGGGTCTTTTTAATATTTTCGATGAAAATTTTGAGATCGTGTAAACGGTACTTTTAGTAAAAAAAAATTTATAGTATTCTTTAAATTTTTGTAGAAATTAATATTGCGCGTAATATTGTCGAACATTTTTTTTTTGTCAACCCAGACATTTCCGAGATAATCACAATCGTTTTTTTCTTTCATATGGCAACTCATAGACGCAAGTTGGGAAGAGTGTTGCCATAACAAATTTTCTTCGCGACAATTTAAGCAACGACCACACTGAAATTTTAAAGAAAATCGTTAGAGCCGTTTTTGAGAAATGTGCAATTTTATGTTTTTTTTGTATGGCAGCCATCTTGAATTTTCAGGGTGGTGCCATGCCAGTCAGCCCATCAAAATCTGTGGTTGTCAATTCTCTAAATCCAAAAATTGGTGTCTCTACGATCAGTAGTTCCGGCTGGGACATACATACATCCATACGGACGGACGGACGGACAGGTTCGACAAATTAGGTTTTTTTGCATGTCCTGGTGCAGGACAACTCATTTCCGTTGAAACCTCGATTTTTTTTTTTCGGACGAATACAATACTTTATAACAGTCCTTCGGACTGCTATAAAGTAAAAAATAGTAAAGTAAGTATGGTAAATTAGACATTGTAGCGCGGCACGAGACCTCACGAATACTTTCTCGCTCGCACACTGACCTTCCCGTTCTCGCAAGGATCCTAGCGGTGCCGGGAGCGCACGGAACATCACGGCGGGACGCGAACTTCAACTTACGCTCCGCCCCACCAGGGCAACAAGGAGGGGATGGTCAGCAAGGGTATAAAAAGCCATTACGGGCCCATATTCAGTAGTATTCGTCGGGAGAGCTCCCAATAATTACCTTTTGCTGTGTCCGCTGTGTGAGTGGACCAATCTAGGTTTTTTTGTTTTTGTTTTAAAAAATAGATTTGTGGAAAGGAATGCAATCCACCAACCTATTTTGCCTGGCCAGTTGTCTTCATGCGAAAGCAGAAGCGTGTGTGCATGCAACGGCATCTGTTGAACCAGGGTCGAAGTTATCGTCGCGGGATTCGAACCAACGTTATCCGGTTCCAAATAACTTGATCCCCGCGGCCATAACACCAACAGGTATTAAAAGGAATTCTCTTGGTGACAAGGTAGATAGTTGTGTACGCTACTGAGTGGACCTCTAACTAATGCTGGTTGTAATAACTGTGTACGCCGTGTGTGTGGACCTTTATTACTATATTCACTGTCTATACTTGCCAATATGATTGTATAGTGTTACGTATAATAAATTGTTGAAACTGTACGTGACGCAGTTGTTTATTTGAACCCACTTTACCCTCTGAGGCTATAACATTAATTTATTTGTATATTATTGTAAAAATAAAGATGATCCAACAGCTCACCCTTGGTGTAAAAATATATTTCTTTATTATTTTTAAAATACATAGTTATCTAAAGTTTTGAGATCTGACATAGGACTAACACTGTGAGTACTAATGCATTAGTAGGAGGGTGTATAGGTGGTGCTGCTTGTACGCCCTCTGAGCTGTAGTACAGACGCATAGACTAAACATGGAGCCTCACGCAAACACCCACTTACTAACGCATTGGTACTCAAGGCATCTGAACTAGGCATGTGTACTGTTCTACTCACCAAGTTAGCGGTATGATTTATGTTTTACCACTGATATTCCTACTTTGTATTTTTTAAATATAAATAATATATATGTAAACAGAAAGTCATATTAACAATTAATCCTTATTCTATTGTCCTTAATTTCTACCCGTATCCTTAAATTAACAAAACAAGCTGTTCCATGTTACCTTAAAAATGTGACAAAGTAGAATTTATGCCCAATTTCAGCAAATCAAAGCAATATTTCATGTTTAAAAGAGCAAAATGTAATTTATTATACATACTTTGACTTATTTTTTTAATAAAAAAATTGTAGATGCAATTAACCATTTACTTATTTTCAAAACAAAGTCTCAACCTATCTAAAGTAGTTATCACCTCAAATGAACATAAGCCTTGCAACTCTTGCCGACATTCCCTGAAACAGGGGTGACATTGGCAAAGTGAACCATTTTTTACAGTATGGGTGGTCAGCCTCATACCAACCTATAAGTCAAGGAATAAAACCTAATGAAAGTAAATGCAAGGATAATGTTCTAGAATAACTACTAAAATAATCATTATCAAATTCATGTTTCAAAAGTTATTTTTTTACTTATCCCTTGTAAGGGGTAGCACTGTACGATACTTATACAGCAGGGATGAATGAACATATTGTCACTTACCTCACTCTCACAACCCTCGGTTTATATTCAACATTATTATTTAAAAAGGCCAATGATGGCAAATTCAACCAACTCATGCATTTTATAAATATTTAAAAATATAAATGGTTAAACATTGTTTTAATTCACTTTATTTTATTTGTTTATGCTCGAATATTTTCGCCTAATGAGGCATCTTCAAGAGCAGAATGGTTACAAATATATTTTTATAAAATAATTTTCAAAACAATTTTCAAAACAACTTTTTTTCAAAACAAAAGCAAAATTCATAGACAAAAATTTTAAGATTCAGCATTAGTGTTAGGTATAATGAAATTAAAAAAATTTAATACAATAAAAATAAAATATGTTAGTTAAATAAAAATAATAATAATAATAACAAATAAAAAACAAAATTATTGCAATATTGGTGAAACATAGGGAATCTGCACATTCACTAAGTCTTTATTTTTATTTTTGTAGATTTCCAACGCTTCCAGAGCCATCAGTCTCCTCACTTCACACTCAGAGTGCATTACCTCTACATTGGTAATATCGAAAGTATGGTCTTTATCAATGCAATGGTCTGCCATCTCAGAGTATGCAGATAAGCCTCGGAGTGCTCTGGAATGTTCTTTAAATCTTGTGCGTACTGATCTCCCTGTCTCACCAATATATAAAGCCTCACAGTCATTACATTTAATTTTATACACTCCACCCATATCCAATTTATCTACTTTATCCTTATTGTTGAACAGTAATTTATGTAGATTGTTTTTAGTATAAAAAGCAAAGTTTATTTCATGTTTTAAATTTTTTTTAATTTTGTATGAAATACTATTATTTACAAATAAACATTTTCGCCAAGGTCTATCTAAATTTTGATTAGTAATTACAGGATAAATAATTTTTTTGAAAATGTCCTGGATATCATGTTTCTTAATTATCTGTTTTATTTCATTTTCTTTATACCCATTATTGATTGCAATATCCATAATACATTTGTATTCTTTCCTATATTCCTCATCATCAAGTGGCAACTGTTGTAACCTATGGGCCATGGCATGAAATGCTGACATCTTTTGAGAATATGGATGATTAGAAAATTTATGTATTATGGTATCTGTATACGTTGGCTTTCTAAATATTCCAAATTTAAATTGACTATTTACAATTTGGATGCTTATGTCTAAGAAATTTAAAACCCCCCCCTGTTCAATCTCTAAAGTGAATTGAAGTGACGAATTAAAGGAATTAATGAAATTTAAAAATATATCCAACTGTCTTCTGGAACCTGTCCAAACACAAAAAATATCATCAACATATCTAAAGTAACAAAACACACACTTTAGTAATTGATTGCTTGATGAAAATATTTGATTTTCAAAGGAATCCATATAAATATTGCTTAATAATGGGGAAAGTTGGTTTCCCATCGGTAAAGAATCCAATATTTTGTAAAATTTTTCATCAAATGAAAAATAATTTTGACTCATACACAATTTTAACAAATGTAACGCGCAAATTGGGTGTGATGCATTTATTGATTCTTTGCCTTTACATTTAATTCGTGAGTTCAATTGAATATAAAATGTACAGTATCAAAGCATATAAAACAGTAATCAGATCAATGATAGATCAGTTAACAATACAGTATGTTATCATCCCATGATCAGGGAAATTGCGGGGAAACCAACCCCTTACAATATTATGATAATTACATTGAAAGAGAATGACCTCAAGCAGGTCATACTATGCATATTTTCACCAGTCACAGGCGTGAGCATTATTAATTACCCTTTGACAATAGGATAATGATTACAATTGTGATAAAGAGGGAAAGGGTTCCACCCGTAAGCCAAGGAGGTCAAGAAAGCACGCTGCCTTGCTTGTGAGGTGTGGAAGGATGAAACTTAGGTCCAAGTTGTCCCAGAAAGGAAGCTCGCTTGTCCCTGTTGTTCAGGTGGTAAAAAGGGGTGAGCTATAGGGGTGAGAAGTCCTAGAAAAGAAGCTTGCTCGGCCTAGTCGCTCGGGAGGTACAGGGAGGTGAGACATAGGTGTGAGAAGTCCTAGAAAAGAAGCTTGCTCGGCCTATTTGCTCAAGAGGTACAGGGAGGTGAGACATAGGTGTGAGAAGTCCTAGAAAAGAAGCTTGCTCGGCCTATTTGCTCAAGGAGTGTGTGATATATAATATACATAAAATAACCCCTTCAGTCATGTATGTCCTGGCACAGAAGCATTATGACGTCGGGGGGAGAGAGAAGGTGGGTTGGAGCCCATAGGATCCTTCTCAACTGACGAGTTCGTCCACTGGTTGGCCTTTTATACGATTTGGGCAGCTGATCTCCCCCTGGAGGGGAAAACCTTCACTACCCTTGGCCCTCAAGCTTCCCTACTCCATCCCTTACAACAGGCGGGGATGCAGTCGGCCACATAATATTATGTTCCAGATCCTTCTCTCTCCGAGCAGTAATAATATGAGTACAACAAAATCAAGTACAATCTTAATAATATAGATATGCTACGCTACACAAATCAATAATTTGTTTCTTTTTATTTGAATCTGTGTAATTACTCTCTAATTTGTGTTCAATTATCTTCACAACTTCTGAAACTGGAACATTTGTAAAAAGATTTTTAACATCAAAAGATACCAGTATTGAGTTTTCAGGTGGTTTCATGGTGATTAATTTTTGAGTTAATTCAAATGAATTTTTTATACTATATTTGGACGTGAATTGTGTATGAGTCAATATTTGTGAGTTGAGAAATTTTGAAACCTTAACAGCTGGAGCCTTAATATAAGATACTACAGGTCTCGTGGGGTAGTCTTGTTTGTGTAATTTAATTAAACCATAAAGTCGTGGTGCAATAGGGTTCATTAATGTTAAATTTCTCTTTTCAATCATAGTAAAGTCGCTTTTATTTAGATAACTATTTAATTCTTTTTGATATTTTTCGGTTGGATCTGCAGGTAATATCAGGCATTTGTCATCTACAATGGCATTTTTCAGTTTATCCATGTACAATTTTCTATCAATAGCTACAATTGAATTCCCTTTATCCCCTTTTGTCATTATGATTTCATTATCTTTTATTTTCTTCCTCAAATTGTTGATTATTTTATTATTCTTGTTTCTTTCTATAGTTTCCGATTTATTTAAAATAACAGGATTTTGATTAATAATTTCAGATATTTTGTGTTTGATTGAATTTTTGTTGGTCATATTTTTGTCACTATTTATAGCCACTTCTATATCAACCTTAAGTACATCTACATTTTTATTATTCTCTGATATGAAATTAAACTTTGGTCCTTTATTCAATAATTGTTTTAATATTAAAGTCAGTACTTGTTAGATTTATAAATCTATCAAAAAATTTGATGGCTCTGGAAGCGTTGGAAATCTACAAAAATAAAAATAAAGACTTAGTGAATGTGCAGATTCCCTATGTTTCACCAATATTGCAATAATTTTGTTTTTTATTTGTTATTATTATTATTATTTTTATTTAACTAACATATTTTATTTTTATTGTATTAATTTTTTTTAATTTCATTATACCTAACACTAATGCTGAATCTTAAAATTTTTGTCTATGAATTTTGCTTTTGTTTTGAAAAAAAGTTGTTTTGAAAATTGTTTTGAAAATTATTTTATAAAAATATATTTGTAACCATTCTGCTCTTGAAGATGCCTCATTAGGCGAAAATATTCGAGCATAAACAAATAAAATAAAGTGAATTAAAACAATGTTTAACCATTTATATTTTTAAATATTTATAAAAATGGACTTTCACTGTGTTAACAGATCAACACTAAAAAATATCATGCATTTTACTTTGGGAACCATGTCCATGAGAAAGTGATGAAAGTTAATTGATTGACAATGTAAGGACTACATCAGCAACGCTAATTTTTCTCAGCTGAAATGAACCAGGTTTTCAGTACAAAGCGACAAAATCACAGCATGTTTACAGGAAAGGTGTAGAATAGAATTGCATAATATAAATTCAAATTCAATTAACCGTACATATATTATTGTCTTCTAATCAGCTGTATTGGGAACTTGGCAAGAAACAGATGCAGGATCACAGTTGTCATATTGTTTTAAGTTGGGATTACTGATGGAGGCTTGGTCTTCAGGGTTGACGCAAACACACGGTGTCTCTGTGGAGCCTGCGCGGTGCATCAATCGAGGAACTCCCTCCCAATCACGGTCAATGCCACCACTGAAAAATTATTCAGATGTTACAAGACTTTTAAATAATCATCACATTCGTTTTTCTCATTCTATCTTATCTTAGAATGTAATAAGCCAGTGCAGCTTCCGCATAATTGGCATGATATGGGAGTACTTTGATGTTCCGAAAATCTATTGTGTTGCCGAGTTCATCACAGATGCCTGTCATGGGCTGTATCAGCATGATGTTGATACAAAGGAAAAATATTCATAACAATTGCAACAACATCGCATCAAAATAAGCCATTCAATTTGTGATGGAAAGAATCCTTGTGGTGTGGTACACACAAAAACAACATTTTTATGTCAGGTAAAAAAAATATAAATAAATGATCCCCACACATGCATACATCACAGATGTGGGTAAAATGTAATGACAACAGATCCCAGAAAACAACTCCAAGCATATTGTTTTTTTTGGTGTCATTTCTATTGATAAATGCATATCAAATTTTATGCACTATTGTGATTTGATTGTAAATTCCAAGCATGTCCGGTTGTAACTCAGTTTGTAGAGTGCTTGCATTCCATGCCGAGAGCTCAGGTTTGAATCCCACCAAGGATGCCAGAAACGATTTCCCGTTCGGTGTTTAGTTCAAACCCAAAATAAAATATAGGCAAAGTTTAATCGGCCTTCACAAGAAATGAATGCCAGACCCCTTACCTGTAAAAATAGATACATTCTACTTGCCACATGTGATTCCTTTGAGGAAAACGCGGTGAGAAGTTACACTATATGTGTAACTTAGTAACGTAATATCTGTGATACTCTTATTTTTTTTTTTTTTTTTTTTTTTTTTAAAATAGATTTGTGAAGAGGAATGCAATTCACCAACCTATTCTGCCTGGCCAGAAACAGGTATTAATATCATCATTTAATAATTCATTATTGTTTATTATTAATGAATTATTAAATAATAATTACCCAATAACATCTGTTGAACCAGGGTCAAAGTTAAAGTCAAGTGACCCAAGCGGGGATCGAACCAACGTTGTTCCATTCGAAACACGCTAGAAAGATCAGCCCTCTTGGCCCCCGCGGCTATAACCCCGACTTGTGATTACTAACCTTTTGTTGGAGCACCACACTCTGCTTCCCGTCGCCGCGTCCCACTCAGCATTACAAGGCGGGTATTTCTTATTGTCATTCTCCTTAGCAAGTTTCTCCTCTTTTCCTTGCTGTATTTTTTCAAGAACCAATTTCAAGTAAGCAGTTTCTTTGCCTAAATTATCATAAAAACGTCCAACAAGTTTCCCTGGAGGCAAATAAACACATGATTTAAACTATGTTTTAAAAAATACATTTTTGAATTCCAATGGAATGTCAACAAAGACTCAGAGTAAGCTTAAATGTGCCACAAAGAGCAATGCATCTGCTAACATACAAAAAATTCTGCCACTTTCCAAAAAACATATGCTACTAAGCTACATATGAAGCATATCTTCTTGCTGCGTTTTCCCCGAAGAGGTCACAGTGGCGAGTGGAACCTATTTATTTTTACAGGTAAGGGGGCCGGCCTTGCCCCAACCACTTCAGTCGAAGTGGGGGTTTCCCAGCCACCGAGGGTGCCGGTACTCATTTCTTGTGAAGGCTGAGTAAACCTTGCAGGTATTTTATTTCGGGTTTGAAATAAACACCGCAGCGGGAAATCATTTCCAACACCCTCGGTGGGATTCAAACCCAAGCTGTCAGAGTGGAATACAAGCACTCTACCAACTGAGCTATCCACCAGACTTCGGAAAACCATAGCGTTTTACCAAAAACTCATGGCAACTAAAATACTCCCTGACGATGTGTTAAGTTTCCATTTAATTTTGATAAAATACTCTTGTTGTGCTTGAACGTGAAGTTGTATACTTAGCGGTTCAGGATGCAATTGGCTAAAAGGATTGGTACGTAAACATCTAAAAGAGGAATCAGTCGAAGATGATGGTATTACATGGCATTATATATTTGAGTCACATGAGTTGGCTCAAAGATGGCAATCTAAGATATTTTTTAAATGAAAAAATATGGAAACAAAGAAAATAGGGTAATTTCACTTTTTTATTTTATTTCATAAAATGGTGTAAAATTTGCGTATTTTCCATTTCCGCTAAAACAGGTCATTTCTTAATTTGGGCGGATATGACGTTAGATCTTCAGAGTTTAAGTGTCAAATGGCCCAGGTAGTCAGTGTGATAGCGACGTTTGTCATCAAAATGACGACAAACGTCCCTAGCCGTTCACACTGCATTTTTGGCGGGATTCAAATTCTCCGCATTTCATTTTTCAAAATTATCAATGATATCTTTATTTTTACTACTTAAAAAATATATTATTGTGATCCTTGAAATGTACTCTACACAACCATATTATTTTCAACAGTTTTCTCTACCACTGCAATTACCCTATAACACTTTTTTATCTTTTAATGTATTTATTTATGTTTTGGAAAATTCCTGCATTGCCATCATTGTTCCTATGGCCCATTGTTCTCACCTTTGTATGTGTATTGCTTGTCGTACATCTGCATCCAGTTCTCTAGGCCCATGAGATCATTTGCTGAGAGGCTCAGGACGTCATCCAGGTTCTCTGAGTCTTTGCTGAATTCCCCAGTGATGAATGCTCGGGAAGAATCTTTCCCTGAAATGTCAATCGATGAGTGTATTCAATTCTTTAAATAAATCTCTAATTAAAATAGACATAATATTACATTTTTAATTAAAGCCGTGAGCTTAGCTTAGATAATATACACTATTTTTTTTAAATACTTTACTTTCTTGGTATTGTTCTTGCGAGCTTTTGATCGACAGTTTGACAGTTTCCTTCTATCTTATTTTTTGTTTCGTTACCACTGAGTAACTTCTTCGGAGCTCTGCTCCCTTCTGCTGCCAGTTGAAAAGTTGGTGTATATTTATTGGTAATTTAGTTTGACCGCGGTCTAAGCCCAGAAGAACAATGCCAAGCATCTGAATCCAGCCATAAAATCCTACAAACATTTATTTTCTTTGTTCTACTTTTAGTTTATGATGAAATAATTTAGTGTCTCAGGCGTTAATCACTGAGCTACAAATTGAATAGTATGTAAGCTCATGATGTTTTTGAAGTCATTCCTGTAGGTACCTGTTTACTTGATTTGTAAAAACCAAATGATTTTATGGTAGAAGTTTACCTCACTTACTAGGTAATAATTTTTCAGATTAGATAAAAATACAGAAGCAGAAAACGAAACGGATAAGATATCACTCGAGAGACAAATACATTTTTCAATAATCTGATCAAACCAGCAATGAAGCAATTACAATTCTCACCTACAAAAATGTGGTAATTAGAATCTGGACCGTAATGGCGACTTCCTTCAGTGACATCATATACTTTTCCTAAAATGCATAAATATATGGAGTCTGTCTGGATGCCATCGAATCTCTTCAACTCTTTAGGGGAAAACAAACGTTCTCCGTCAGATGCCGGCGAATCAAATTCCACTGGAGGCAAATTAAAGAAATCAGAAAATCTTTCATAATCGTTCAGCAAATAAATTCCTAAGATAACTGTCAAAACAGCAAGGATAAATTGATACATATTAAAAAATAAAGCAAAGAATCCGTAAGCTAATTTAACACATCGGACATGCACCGACAGCTGACGATTTCAATTTTATATTTGACAGCTGAATGTTGTGATATTGTTGCAGGTCAATAAACTTACGCAAAAGCATAGACAATTAAGATTTTTTTGGTAGGTAAATAATACTTTAACGGGAGCACCGTTCCCTGAGCGTAATTTTCTTTTCATGTAAATGAATCCAATTTAAGTAACACTTATCTTACTTATCATTATAAACAGACAAATGCATTTAAAGATGTTTGTAATAATTTATTAGGTATGTTTAAAAACAATCACATGACATTTTAACCGTTTTTGGGTTTTCGTGATTCAAGTTTTCTACTTTCATTTCGCGGTTCTCTGCAACTTCACACTGATAATTTCTGTGCAAGGCGGAAGTCGTTTTTACCAAAGTAGCAACACGACGTGTTATTTCTTCAAGTATTGAGTGCAATCTTTCATGTTCTGCCGAAAATTGTGACCTGTCATCTTAAGGAATATATTAAAATGGCCAAATTGGTGGACATATACCGTTCCGACAAGGAACTCGTTATAAAAGAGCGACAGCTTCCTTTAGTCGTCAACGAAAATCTAACCGTAAGCGAAATCATTACTAATGCACTTTGACATTCCTTGTCGCTAAAATCTTATGTATCGGTGAATTGTACAACTGGGGGACATGATCGCTTTCACCCAATACCAATATTGCGTGCAATTACCGAATCTATTACATTATATTGATCTGCATTTCACAAGTGGCGTATTAGAGAAGTTGTACGCGGTACTTTGTTATTTTGTACTTTTTCTAACGATTTTTAGACAATGCATCCCAAACTTCCAGAAAATACTTTTCAGTTGTGTTTGTAATCGTTGTTTAGAATCGCGAATTCCTTATTCTTACCACAGACTACCCCCGAACTAAGTTTAGAAGATGCCCATAAACTTTAATTAAACATTCTGACAGATGTACTTACTTAAGTACCTATCGTCAATTGTTCTCAATAAAGACATATTATTTTCATAGCGTTTCTTTTTGTAGATGATTATGGATTTGAACTCCATGGGCTTGGTCTGCGACAACCCGGATGTGAAAGGTCGCGAGCTGGAGGAGTTCACCCGCAAGTTCAGCATCCTGAGCGAAGCGGAGCTCAAGGCCGCGCTCAGCGTCACGTGCCAGGACCTCCTCTTCATCATGGGGCAGACGGTGCCCTGTGTGGGCTGCCGCAGGAGGTGAACCACCCTCTCCTCATACCTCTACCCTGACTACACTATAATAATCTATAATCTAAGTTGCAAGGATATATTCATTCAAAGCTCTCAGATGTATGCCCACAAACAAACACGTGTAGTTCGCGCTTACAAATGCAGATTGTGTACTTACAAATAAAATCCAAACCTCAAATGAACATAAGCCCTGCAACTCTTGCCGACATTCCCTGAAACAGGGGTGACATTGGCAAATTGAACCATTTTTTACAGTATGGGTGGTCAACCTCATACCAACCTATAAGTCAAGGAATACGAGTAATGAATAACATTTAAGTATAAGAAAACAACAAAACCTTAAAAATAAATCTATACAAAAAAAGTCAAAAATGTCTTATGCAAAAAATGTAGCAAGCTTATAACAAAAATTACATAAACACAATATTACATAAACTCCCCTCGGTCGCGAAAATAGATAAATGTATGAAATATAAAACAGCACTGCTGGTGAGTGATTTAGTTTTCGTACTGTTTGTCTATTTACACGGTCGATAGAAGTTTACGAAATGCTGTATACTCGAGGTACTTATCGCATTTTCATGAAGCAAATACCAAAATTCTCCCATGGAGACGGTATAAAAAGTTGTGATGTCACAGAGGCAAGCTGCTAGGGAAGAGGCTAACTATTTTTTTGTTACTGGCAAGAGTTGCATGGCTCATGTTCATTTGAAATTGGGTTTTTATATTGTAGGTCCACAAGCGGCATGTGTGAGCGCGAAATTATGCGTGTCTGATCGTGGGAATGTATTTAATATGAATATCAAATGGTACATATCTTTGCAACTTAGATTTAGGTTCCTTCTAAGGACTTCTATTGCATAGATTGGTGACCTTTGCCTTCTGAAAAAAAAATTTTGGAGCATACTGTCTGACAACATTCCAAATCCATTATCCACGTTTCTATTATTGCATAATCATTTCAAGGTTATGAAACATCCATTTTGTGTATCATAAAAATTTTGAAGGATCAAAATAAATCTATAAAAAAAAAGTCAAAAATTTCTTATGAAAAAAATGTAGCAAACTAATAAACCAACATTACTAATCTGCAATGCTGATTTGTAATGTTGGTTTATTAGTTTGCTACATTTTTTGCATAATAAATTTTTGACTTTTTTTGTATAGATTTATTTTTAAGGTTTTGTTTTTTTTTTTTTTTTTATGATTAAATGTTATTTATTACTTGTATTCCTTGACTTATAGGTTGGTATGAGGCTGACCACCCATACTGTAAAAAATGATTCACTTTGCCAATGTCACCCCTGTTTCAGGGAATGTCGGCAAGAGTTGCAGGGCTTATGTTCATTTGAGGTTTGGATTTTATTTGTAAGTACACAATCAGCATTTTTAAGTGCGAACTACACGTGTTTGTTTGTGGGCATACATCTGAGAGCTTTGAATGAATATATCCTTGCAACTTAGATTATAGATTATAGATCGATTTGAAGGATTGTCAGATGAATGAATTCAATAATGCGCTTACTTAGTGAGGATGACCACCCATACTGTGCAAATTGGTTCACTTTGCTAATGTCACCCCTATTTCAGGGAAGGTCAGCAGGAGTTGCAGGTCTAATGTTCATTTGAAATAGGGGTTTTATGTTGTAAGTTCACATGCAGAATGTGTGAGAACTTATACATGTCTGTTTGCATTTTACATAAATCTTAAATGATATATATCTTTGCAGGTTAGATTATAGACAGCATTTCTTTATTGCAAAATTGGACAAAGGCGGCAATCTTAAGATTCATTTTTAAAACAAGATTTACTTATGGAAACACTATTATATATTTTTCTCATCATTACCATATCGCCATCTGAAAGGTAAAGCTGAATAAGTGCTGATTCACTGGTGTGAGAAATTTTGGATAAAACATTTTATTGTGTGTAACTTCTCAGAGTAAGTTAACTGATTATAAGGAAATACTCATGACAAACTTCTAAACTACAGGATGTTCACACTTTTAGTGTTTTCTCTTGTAGAAAATAGGGAAAAGGTGCATTTATCCGAGAAACCCATGTTAGCATAATATGCCACTTATTCAGTTTTACCTTTAGGTATCTATATATTTTATCTCCTTTACAAAGACATCCAAGATTGTCATCTGGGATCCTATATGACTAATAGGCAATAGCACAGTAAATAATGTTATAAACTATAATATCATCATCGAAATTTTATTAACAAATAGATACTTAGAATTTTTTTCATAAAATGAGTCATCCATGTTCAAGTTTATTAGTATATGTATATAATCTAAGTTGCAAAGATATATTACATTCAAGATTCATATTAAAGACGTGCCTACAAGCAGATACATACAAGTGTGCGATTACTCATGCCGCATGCGAACTTGCAACATAAAAACTCAAATCTCTAATGAATATAAGCCCTGCAACTCTTGGCGTCATTTCCTGAAACAGGAAGGACATTGGCAAAGTAAGCCATTTTTTATAGTTTAAGTGGTCAGCCAACCTATAAATTAAGGAACTTGTAAATATATATTTAGAACATCTTCAAATTCCAACTGAAAGCAGGACTTCAAATTGTCTTGTAATTTCTTCTGAAAATTTGTTTTTAATTTTTTAATGTACTTTGAGTAAGACTGCTAATTGGTGTCATTTAATTATCATTTTAATTGAGAGAACGTTTCACTTTCTTTGTGCAGTAATTAGGCATTGATGAATTCGGACCAGTCATAGTCTACTGGTTAACGCTACGGTAGCATAATTAAAACAATTCCCAGGTTTTATAATTAAGTTAAATAAAATGCCACTTTGCTGTGGACATTTCATCTACTTAATTGGATCTAATCTAATCTAAGTTGCAAAGATATATAACATTAAGGATTCACGTTATGTGCATTTTCACAAGTACACAAATATAAGTTAGCGCTTAAACATGCCGCATGTGGACTTACAATATAAAAACCCGAATCTCAAATGAACATGCACCCTGCAACTCTTGCGGACCTTCCCTGAAACAGGGGTGACATTGGCAAAGTGAACCATCTTCTACAGCATGGGTGGTCAGCCGCATACCAACCTGTAAGTCAAGGAACACCTCAGGAATAAAATCTCATCCAACTTTTCATCAACTGGGTCTTGTTTGAAAAAATTACGACGGCTAGTGGTAACCAAGCATGTTGCGGGAAGGCTCTTTAGGTCACACAAAGACAGGGCTCAAGTTTAGTGGTTTATTATAAGCCTGCCCTCCATGAAGTGTGTTGCGTTGTGTTGCAGTGTGGAGCGCCTGTTTCATCAGCTGGTGGACTCCGGGCATCCCACCCTAGATCCTCTCATCATCACTCCAGACAGAGTCCTCACCATAAAGACCAACAAGCTGCAAAATCCACAGACACTCTGCACTCTGCTGCACGGACACAGGTTTATTTCAAGTTTTACATTAACGCCTGCATTTACAACTGAAAATAGTGTGAATAAATGGAATGTTAAAAGTAAATGTGGAAAGGGAAGACTGAGGAAAGAATTGATATATCAAATAAGCGAGATTGCTAATGACTGGAATGTGCAGATTGAGAAAAAGAGAAGTGCATCCATAGAGAGTGATAAATGTCGAGGAGAAGTATGCAAGGACAGAACTTAGTGGAGACACCTTTGCAGAGGTACTGACCACCCTTAGTGGAATGTCAGCTGGATAAAAGTACACGGATATTCCAGAAAGCATTGTATGATTGAACACTGTAGTAAGCTCTCCAACACCTAGAAGCATCATGTGTAATATTGTCACTTATTTCCTGTCTTCGAGTCATTATCGCCTGTGTTTTATTTTTTTTATTTTATTTACTGTTCCCACCACCATTTCAAAATTGAAAGATTTCATTCCAATGCAGTGACATCAGTTAGAATTAATTGTAGATTGAAGCTTTCACGGCCGGTAGTTGACATAATAATATTTTTTTTCGGGCTGTGTAGCCGTGGTCTGGTTGGTTTTTTTCCGAATAGAACCTCTGAGAAGATCGAGGCGCCTGGCTAACCATTGATAATGCCCATCTAACCCTCTGGGCGAAACTGTTCAGAAAAAACCAACCAGACCACGGCTAGTCTGAAAAAAGTTTTTATTATATCAGTTTGAATTGTTGTATAACCAGTGATGATTTTCCAGCTCCAGCCTGCAGTGTTTGGTGGAGAGCCAGCCTCGCTCTAAGAAGTCCCGCCGCTGTGGCCTCCACTCGCTGGAGTCAGGGCGACCCCGGCTGCTGGGCGGGGGCTGGCGCGAGGTGTGGGAGTGCATGCGCACCCAGTGCAGGGAGGAGGTCACCTTCATCAACTTCCAAACACTCCAGGATACCCTCGACAACTACCTGCGCAAACACAGATTCTGTGGAGAGTGCAGAACAAAGGTGATGGCATGATCACTACACTCAATTACTCGTCATCTAGATATAACTAATTTTAAATGTGTTCTTCCTAAAAGAGAACCCAACTTTGTTACATTAATTAACACAATAGTGATAGTATTCTTGAGTGTTATAATATGTGATTGACATTCTAAAATATTTATTTTGCTGTAGGTTGTTCGAGCTTACCAATTATTGGTGGAAGAAAAGGAACCTCAAAAAGAGAAAGGTTATGTGGGAGCATTGTATGCGGGAATCAAGCGATGCCTGTTCGATAAACATCTGCACCTACAAGCAGACACAGACTACATAACTAACCTCATAGTGAGAGCTGAACCAGAACTCCTAGGCAGCCATCGGGAGAGGCACGCCAAGACCCTGGAAATTGCTCAAGAGGAAGTCCTCATCTGCCTTGGCATCTGCCTGTACGAGAGGCTGCACCGGATATCCCTCAGGCTCAAAGAAGAAGAGGGGACTTGTCAAGTCCTGGCAGCGGTGGCGGTGGATGCTCTCCATCGTAAATTTGAAACAGCCGTGGAGCGCAAGTGTGGGGTCACCAAATTACAACTTCTCTATGAAGAAATAGCCAAGGAAGAAGCTGCTGAACGTCAACGAAAACAACAAAAGAAACTGCGGAGGCGCAAGAAGAAGGAACGTAGAAATGAAGGAAAATGTCCTGCTACAGATGCAGAGGATGTCAATTGTTACTGTGAGTGTTCCGAAGACAAACAGAGCCTGTCGGAGCGCGCGGACACAGTTCCCGTGCTGCAAGAGCTGCAGCTGGAGGAGGGGCCCTGCCAGTCCTGCCACAGTCCTCCCGCAGACACGGCCAAGGGCAGCTGGTCCTCGGGAGAGCTCTCCCACGACTGCGGCTACTCCTCGGGCCACCACCTGGGCTGCTGTGAGACGGTGTCAGGCTCCTGCAGCCTCCCCAGCTCTCCAGAAGGTTCTGAAGTGGCGTGCTCTGAGGGCTTCTGTAACCATGAGTCAGCTGACTGTACTAGCAATGCCAATCAGGGAGGGAAATGTCAGAAAACAAATAAACTCAGTGACCCTGGTTTAACACTGTCACTCCAAGAAATGCTTATGGTGAGTACACATTCATCCTGTTATCCTTAATACCTTCAAAGTCAGAGGACAAGGCTTTGATTGCACTCAGTGCCTCGAATGTGATTTCCTTTTCAGTGTTTTCTTCTGATCCAAATCAGTACCAGGCAAACTCAACCTTCATAAGAAATGAGAACCTACTCACTCACAAGCAAGGATGCCAACACTAATTACTGTTATTATGATACACATAAATGTAATGTTTGTTTACGGCTTTTATGCTGTATTTTACATGTAAGTACAATGTGAATCGTGGGTGATCATTTTTAATCCCCGAATTCGTTAAAAGTTCTCTAGAGTAAGAGGTCATAAGAGTGCACATGTGCAAGCAGGCTAAAGATGATAGTATGATTTCAGGATTCAACGTCTTCAGACGAAGAGTGCGATGACAGATATTACATTCCTTTAGAAGACGTGATGGAGTTCCAGTCCCGCCACAACATTACGGAGAAGCGCCAAGAGCTGCGCGAGTCTCTGCGCAACAAGTTTGCCAAGTTGTGTGCCAGCGACGTGCAGAGCACCCACTAGCTCTGCGGAGGGGCGCTTATTCCAGGAGCCCGCGGCTTCTCAGCATTCAATATTTTTAGATTAAAAGAAAATTCTCATAGGAAACGTCAAATATGAATATAATGTAACACTAGAGCTTTAATATCAGTTTTGATGCTCCAGTGCAATTGGCAATTTTAAGATGATGATTTCTTTGGACTTCAGGTTTTTTAATTTGATTGTTTCTTTTTTAAACTTTATTTTGTAACAATTCAGTGAAATTATTCAAAGGGGCAATGTTACCCTGATTATTGAAATTGTTAAAATATATAATTCTAATGTTTGTAATCATCTATGAAAATTATTATACTATACCATAAAATATTCCAATCATTTGTTTTATTTATATTTATTACCACACATTTTTCTATGAAGGAATCCAAGCAAATAATGTATGGGTAATCTTTTTAAACCCTAATACATAAAATAGTAATATCTTACCTTACCACTACATCCCTTCTCAGGTAAGATTTTTTCTAGGGGCTGGTTGCTTCAACGATAGTTAAGCGAATTGAAAAGAATAGTAGAATATATTAAGACTTCTAAAATCATGCAGGCCATCTCTGCGCTCTGCACTTTATCAATATTGAAATTAGAATGTTCCTCTTTCAAAAAAATGCTTTGCAAAGGATAAAGCTGTATTCAAATAATATCAAATTCTTTGCATCTGTTGAAAATAAGTGTATATAAGAATATTTACAAATCACATGTAAGAAGTTCTGATTTCAAATAGCACCAATGCACAGTGTTGTGTTGGTTCCTCCAAACCCAAAAGAATTCTTCAGAGCCACCCGCCTCCGAGTAGTCGTCCATTCCTGTCTAACATTGGGTACATAGTTGAGAGCTGAGACATCGCTGCTGTCCTCCAGGTTGACTGTGGGGGGCAGCACCCCGCGGTGCACGGCTAGCGTGGTGAACACCATCTCTAAGCTGCCTGCAGCTCCCAACAGGTGACCGTGAGCTCCCTTGGTCGAGGAAACTGCAATGGAATCTAAAGATGAACTGAATAAAGTCCAAATAGCTCTGGATTCAATAGCATCACCGACTGGGGTGGATGTGGCATGAGCATTCACATAACCTATATCCTGAGGGGAAAGCTTGGCTTCTTTTAGTGCTCGTGACATCGATAGCAGAGCTCCTGTGCCATCTTCCCGTGGAGCTGTCAAGTGTGAAGCATCACCGGAGAGACCATAGCCTAGAACTTCTGCATAGATGTGTGCCCCTCGGTCTACGGCATGCTGGTACTCTTCCAGAACAAGGGCGGCTGCTCCTTCTCCCATCACAAAGCCATCCCTTGCTTTATCAAAAGGACGAGAAGCTGAAAGGGGATCGTTGTTGTGGGACGTGCTTAATGCCCGGAGCCTGCAGAAGCCGGCCATGGACAGCGGGCTGATGCACGCCTCTGCTCCTCCACACAGCATCACCTCCGCATCTCCTGACTTGATGAAACGGAAACTGTCCCCGATAGAGTGCGCCCCTGTAGCACACGCTGTAGAAACTGAATGATTTGGTCCTCGGAAGCCATACTTAATACTGATTTGGCCTGCCGCCATGTTAGGTAAGACTCGGGGCACAAAGTAAGGATTTAATTTGTTATACCCGCGCTTCAGTAATTCATTAGCATTGCAGACATCCACAAGATCAATCATTCCCATGCCAAACGCTACGCCGGTCTGTTCCTTGTCCAGCTGCTCTCGGGGCTTCCATGCCGCATCAGTGAGGGCTTCTTCAGCAGCCACGAGTGCCAAGGCTGTGGCAGGAGCCATAGTCTTCAGAGCGCTCTTATCAAGATGCTTGAGTATGTTAAATTGTCCGGGAGCATCTCCTCGCTGGATAAAGCTGGCCACCTTGCACGGCAAGGATGCGTATTCCTCGCCTTCCACTATCTGCATTTGCCGTGCACCATCAATTACATTTTTCCAAGCTGCTGGGGCAGTACAGCCCAGAGGGCATATCGCTCCTAATCCAGTTATCACTATTCGCCGGGAATATTTACGCTTTATACAAGAGTACCCTTTAATTCCCCTTAGTTCGCATCCTGCTTTATGACTCCAACTTGTGATTTTAAGCATACAGAAGGCCATGACAGATCCTTCAAAATATTTGTTAAGTTTTTAGGTTATAAATCGAAATTTGAATAATAAAGTAAAAAGTCTAATCTAATCTAAGCTGCAAAGATATATATCATTTAAGATTTATACTAAATGCATTCCCACAAGCAGATATGTATAATTTCGCGCTAACACATGCCGCATGTGGACCTACAATATAAAAACCCAATCTCAAATGAACATAAGCCTTGCAACTCTTGCCGTCCTTCCCTGAAACAGGGGTGACATTGGCAAAGTGAACCAATTTTTATATTATGGGTGGTCAGCCGCATAACAACCTATAAGTCAAGGAACATACATGACAAATTACATTTTTTAAAATCAAAGAATAAAAATAACAATATATACATGGACATAAAAAACTAAATCATAAAACCAAATTCACTTTAACAAACCCTAGCCGCCAACATCACAGATCAACCGCCATTTCTTTCAAAAAGTAATAGTAGTAAAAACATTAATGGGTACAAGTATTTGTAAAATATCGCATAACTATTTAAATCTGCATTTGATAAGGCTATTTTAGAAATACAAATGACATATTTTGACAGTTGAGTTGACATTAAACTACCCACAGAGCACAGCCATAGTCTAAATTTATTTTCCTCATAAAATGGGGGAAAATCTAGAGTGGCAGGACGTGGCGAATTTTGGAACCAAATAGCCCAGCCCACTGCCCAACGAGTAATTTAAAAAGAAGAACTTTATGCGTCAAAATCTATGGTCAAAATATTGTGCAATTTCTCGAAATAAACAAATAGATTTTAAAATACAAGTAAACGCTCAGTTTTTCTGTTGATATCCTAAGACTTCCACAGTTGTAAGGATTTTTAACTGTTCTTTTTTCCAGAAAATATATACGACTTCTTACAATGGCCAAAATATTCACGCCTACTAACCAAATTAGGTTAACTAATGTGGCGGTCGTGAGACTAAAGAAAGGAGGAAAACGTTTCGAGATCGCTTGTTACAAAAACAAAGTCATATCGTGGAGAGATAAAGTGTAATGATAATTACTTAATGATTTCAAGTAATATTTTTTTCAGGGTTGACAATAATTGGAGTGCTTATTTTTTTTTGCAGAGAAAAAGACATTGATGAAGTTCTACAGTCACACTCTGTGTTCAACAATGTATCAAAGGGGCAGGTTGCCAAAAAGGAAGATTTGGTGAAAGTTTTTGGAAAAGATGATGTCACAGAAATTTGCAAAGAAATTCTTGAGAAAGGTGAACTGCAAGTGTCTGACAAAGAGCGACATTCACAACTTGATGCTTTATTCAAAGACATAGCGACGACTGTCTCTGATAAGTGTGTCAACCCAGAAACAGAGAGACCGTATCCTGTCTCTATAATTGAGAAAGCCATGAAAGATGTGCATTACTCTGTTAAACCCAACAGAAACGCCAAACAACAAGCTCTAGATGTTATTCCGTTGCTAAAAGCTGCTCTGCCACTGGAGCGGGCACAGATGAGGGTCAGGATCACTCTCGGAGGGAAGGAAGCCAAGAAAGCTCGTGATAAGGTGGTGGCAGGGAGTCGTAGTGTGGAGGAAGAGACTTGGAATGGGGGAGCAGTCACACTGGTCTGTCTGGTTGACCCCGGAGACTTCAGGCAGCTGGATGTCATTGTTACTGGCGACACCAAAGGCAACGGACATATGGAGCTTGTCAATCTGAAGGAAATGAAAGAGGGGGATCAAATTGTCTAACATTACTTTTTTATAACTTTGTAAAATATGTTAATAATTTTTATAAAGCTCAAATTAATGTTTAAAAATCTGTGTTTGGTCTGGTTGTTTCCTGATTATATTTGAGCTACTAAATTAACTGAAGGTGTAACTTCTGAAATGCTGGAAGCAGTTTTGCCTAGTTTATGGTAGTCCGGTCGATAGCTCAGGTGGTAGAGTGCTTGCATTCCATGCCGAAAGCTCGGGTTCGAATCCCACCGAGGGTGTCAGAAATAATTTCCCGTTTCGGTGTTTGTTTCAAACCCCAAATAAAATACCGGTAAAGTTTACTCAGCCTTCACAAAAAATGAGTACCAGCACTTTCGGGAGCTGGGAAACCTCCACTTCAACTGAAGTTGTTGGCGTAAGGCCGGCCCCCTTACCTGTAAAAATAAATAGGTTCAACTCGCCACATGCGATCCCTTCGGGGATAACGCGGCAAGAAGTTACACTATATGTGTATCTTAGTTGCGTTTTTATGGTCAACTTACATATCGCACCTTTAATAATAAACCGTAACAACTCAAAAATCATGATTGTTGGGAAATCGCGTTTAAAGTTTTGCAAGTTTGGCGCCGATTACGTTTTAACGAAATTTATGAAATTTGAGCATTGTGATGTAATGTAAATGTATTAATTGTATTGTCAATAAAATATTCTTTTAAATGGCATATAAAAATAGTTAATACTATTTATAGTTTTTAAAATTTTATGGTTTAAAAAAGACATTAGCGACTTGTATCTCTTTATGATTAAAAATGCAAGTAAATACTTAAAATGGTATGGGATATAAAACCTATTATTACAGTTTATTATTTTTAAAAAGCTGTGAAATATTTGACATTCAGAAATAATGCAGTTTATTAGTAAAATCAAATGAATTTTTTTTTGACTTTAAGTTATAATGCAGTTTATGATTAAAAAATAATAAATCATGACCAATTAGTTTCGTAGTATGTTGGTAAAAAACAAAAATAATATTATAACAAGTTAATTTTATTCAAATTAAAATACAAATTACAATCTACTGAAAATAATCAAAAGGAATTTATCAATAATAATAATTTTAGAGAAATAACCTCATCGTTAGCAAGGTTTGCACAAAAACAAAAAAGTTCTTAAATAACTATGGGATAACATTATGGGATGAGGTGTCATACAATTAAAAAATATATAAATAATTGAGTATAGAATTGTACAAAGATGAGTAATACTCTGGAATTAACCCTTTGGTAATAAGCTCCTTTAAATCCTTCTGTTTATTGGCGCTCAGTTGTTGTTTCTCAGTATATGCTTTTGAAAGCACAATATCTGACAGGGGTTTCATTTTTTTCTCTTATTTCTCACGTTCACTTCTTTATAGTCTTCATCCTCGTACGATGTTTTATAACAAAGTGAACGGATCTTTTTTATTCATCTTTAGATGTTTAATGTCATTCCAGTGAACACTTTCCCCCTTGGTGTTGGTATTAAAATTATACCCCCAATCCTCCTGCAGCTCTTTGAAGTTTAAAAATGAGCTATAAGTTAATTCGTGGACATTAATGGGAGGGCTTCTCTTTTTTGCGCTTTTGATTAGCGTAATATACTGGTCTGGTGCTTTTGAAAAATTGTTTGCATACTCTAGTTTTGTTTTTATCCCGAGTCAAGTAGAAAGCTTTATTAGCACGTCTGGGAGTTTTAGCATTGGTGTATTTGTATTTGGGTTTTACATCAACCATGCAACTCCTTATGAATGCTCTTTGCTTATCTAAATTCCCCAATTTCCAAAAATGATTAAATATTTCGTATCTTCCTTGGGTATCGAATTTTTCTGAACATTTCAATCTGCACTTGTCGGTACATGGAGTCTTGAGGCAACGAGCGGCCTTAACAGTATGTTTGCTAGTTTTGGACATAGACACATAAGCTCGTCCTTCGTTTCGCATCCTTTTTGTTCTATTTTGTTTCCATTTCGCAGGATTTCTTAACCGTTTACGACCTCTGTTTTGTATGTCCTGGTTTGATATATCGTTATCAGAGCTTGAGGAATCCAAGTTTGATGGAAATAGAAAATTTGTTTTTCTTTGTTCATAAGTGTTAATAAATTTGTCTTCAAGGCTGAATGTAGGATCGTCCATATCATCTTCTATGTCACTCTCATCAGTGAATATAGGTGAAGTTGTGATTGAGACATTCATTGCACAAGGTCTCCGTGTTCGTTTGCTACTCTCAGCTGTTGAAGTCTAAAAAATAAACAATTATTAATTAAATGTTCATTTTATAGTTAAAGAAAGATTTTTTTAAATTATTTTTAAAACAAAGTAATAACATCAGATTTGGCATTGTTTTGCATTGTGTTTTTTTCCGTTGCATGTTCTTCTAATTCAGGAGCCGTGGGTGCTATTGAAGAAGCCAAGTCAATTTGTAGTTTGCTGCTCTCTCGAGTGAGTCCGTTAGTATGTCCTGTAGATGTTGAGCTATCAGATGAGAAAGACGAGCTTGATGAACTCGAAGAAGAAGATATTCGTCTTGATTGGTTATTTTTTCTTCAATTTCTTTAGTATTGTCCACATCATTTTCATACGAAAAACCATCACTGTCATAGTCTGGTACAAGATTTGTTTTTAATCCAGTGACTTGTAGTGATTGGCTTACCAAATTGACAGTTTCAACTGAACTTAGTAGTTGAGGATCCTGAAATTTTATTGATGTAAGTAATCATGGAACACTATTTTTTGTAATTATATTTTAGTGAGATAATGTTAAAACAACTAACACAATCTCTTGCTCCTAGCTCCAATTCACGCCACTTTTGAGGGGAATCAGACAGTGATTTTAATTTAGCTTTTTCCTTCAGTTTCTGAAAAATTAAAACAAAGTTAGACAGTTAAGTAATGACTTTCACTAAAATATTTGCATTAGATAAGACCTTACTTCAGAATCATCACGATAAGTTTCATTTCCGACCATATTCCAACGTGGGTTTATATTTTCATTGTATTTGAAGACCTCTTCGCGTGGCTAAAACAATAATGTATATTTTATTGAATAGGGATTATGGTGGTCATATTGTCCGACTGATAGCTACTATGTACAAAGTTATTTATGGAATAACACTGTATAATACTAACCTTATTGCTGTCACAGTCACCAGCATCCTCCACGTCTCCACGCGTAAACACGTCGTCCTCCCGAGACATTTCGGATGGTTGGACCAAGGCCAAAAATTTTTGACTCCTCCATAGCCTCTTCATTCTTCAATATTATAGGCTAAAACTTTTAAAAGTGATACCTGCTTAACATGAAAGAGAAACAAAAACAAACAAGTTTAAATATCTAATTGAATTGCACTGTGTGAATACACAAACCCTACAAAATCTAATTGAAGTTTTGCAAACAAATAAATCATAAACTGCATCAAATAATAATTGATCTTAGATTTTGGATAAGTTTTCATAATAAATCGATGTAAACTTAAATGATCCAAGTAAATTCTCCTTTATTTAGAAATAAAACGCAACAAATCGAATAAGTGTTTGAATGCTGCCACATTTTTATTCATAAAACGAATTAAATCTAAATGGCTCAAAATGAGCAGATTTATTTTTAAAAATAAAGAGAAATAAGTCAAAAAATTACACTTTACTATTAAAATAAATAAATATGAGGTCCTTACTTGTTAGTGTTAAATTGCACTATTTTGAATTGGTTCACCCGAAAACTCGTCCCACTCCAATCACTTCCGGTATAACACTGACTGATTCGTTATTTGAATACCAACGCCACCAACGGTTTAATCAAAAAGAGAGAGTCGATCCTCTATCTCACTTGTAATGCTCTGAATGCAGCGCCTCTTGGACTCAACGTATTCATTTCTGGTAGTTAACGCGTTTTATTATTAAATCTCAGAAAACCCATTTTTTGAGTTGTTACGGTTTATTATTAAAGGTGCGATATGGCTGGAACGATGGTCCATAATGCTTAATATGCATTCACATTTCTCATTAGACCTGTTGCACAAAACTGTAACAGAATCCAATTCTGAACTTTCATTATGAAGACTAATTTTAAAAATCCACAGGATATTTTTCCATAGTAAAAATGCTTTACAACCATGGATTTTTAATATAACTCCATGTTTACAACAATGATTTAATCTCTTAAGACTGTTTTCTGTGTGCAGAGGAATACACTGATGACACAATGAATAGGGTAATTTAACTTTTTTATTTCATAAAATGATAACTACATTTTGCATATGCGTTTTAAAAAAAAAAATCTGGCATAGTTTTCAAATTATAACCGTTTAAAATTTGTGCATTTTTGATTTCCGGTAAAAAAGGGCATTTTTCATTTAGGCGGATGTGACGTCTATGGATCTTGAGATATTATCTATTTCATACAAATGCACCGAGGGCCTCAGGTAGCCTGGTGGATCCATCAACGTCACAGCTTGGCTACCCGACCGCGGTGGTTTGGCGGGACTCAAATTCTCGGCATTCTATTTATCAATGAAAGTGATTCATGAAATGTACTCTACACCACCATATTCCTCACCACTGCAATTACCCTATTATTTATTTTATTAATATTCAATATTCAACGGCTTGAAAGCCTTTTACATATAAAGTAGTTTATACAATATTTCTTTCCCAAACCATGTCAGGTTACAACAACACAATAATACTCATCACAAATACAAACAAATCCAAAATATACAAATCAGCACAACTAAGAAAATTATGTAACTTGTCAAAATTGCTTTTATTTACGTAAATGTTTTACTGATCTTGTGAAAAGATTTTACATAACTATAGGAACAGTCAGGAACTTCAGTGAGATATAAATGTCGGGTCTTACAGAAAGTTTATCTTTGAATGTCAAACATAAGACATAATGTAAGAGTGTAGACGGTGTAGCATTTTACTGCATCCAGGGGTGGATGCACATAGTAAAGATCGGAGGAAGCCCACATTTAGAAGGGGCCAGTTTTATTAGCTTAAAATAGGGGAAAGGATTGGTTACAAAGTCTGTTGCACATGAATCTACATAGACAATATTGTCACATCACACGGCCAGGTTGCTAGAGAAAAGGCAAACAAATATTACTAGGGGCTCCGTTCCTGGCTGCTACGCAGCCCAACCCCTTAACATTGGGCAATGTGTATATTGCACATAGTTTTCTAGTGTAAAAAATTGTTTTATTAGAAAACATGTAAAATAAAAAATGCAGTTTTTGTATAATAAATTATTTATTAAGTTTTTTAACAAAAGAAAGAAAACTAAAAGCAAATAAAAAAAACGAAACCGGTTTTAATTTGCTCCATCATAGTCCTTGACTTATTTGTTGGTATGAGGCTGACCACCCAAACTGTTAAAAAATGTCAAAAGAAAAGCCTGTATGAAGAAGGTTATGACTGGAGGAAATGAAAGAAGTATGTAAGGACAGAAAGAAATGGCGGTTGATCTGTAATGTTGGCGGCTATCTATCTATAATCTAAGCTGCAAAGATATGTTAACATTTAAGGCTCATATTAAATGTCCGGTCGATAGCTCAGTTGGTAGAGTGCTTGCATTCTACCCCGTGAGCTCGGGTTCGAATCCCACCGAGGAGGGTGTCAGAAATGATTTCCTATTTCGGTGTTTATTTCAAACCCCATAATAAAAATACCGGCAAGGTTTACTCAGCCTTCACAAGAAATGAGTACCAGCCCCCTCGGGAGCTGGGAAACCCCCACTTCAACTGAAGTGGTTGGCGTAAGGCCGGCCCCCTTACCTGTAAAAATAAATAGGTTCAACTCGCCACATGCGACCCCTTCGGGGATAACGCGGCAAGAAGTTACACTATATGTGTAGCTTAGTTGCGTTTTTTTTTTTTTTGCGTTTTTTTTTTAGTTGCGTTAAATGCATGCCAACAGACAGGCACATGTAGGTTCGCGCCTACACATTTTGCATGTGTGCATACAAATAAACAAAACCTCACGTGAACATAAACCTTGTAACTCCTGCCGCCGTTCCCTGAACCGGGTGGCATTGGTAAAAGTGAACCGATTTTTACAGCACGGCTGGTCAGCCTCACACCAACCTAACAGTCAAGGAGCACAAAAAAATATAAATGATTTACAAAAATTCTTAATTACTTATACACATATCAGATCCAAATTAAAATAAAGTAAAATTAGACATAATATTTAACATTAAATTGAAATTTGTTTTGTTTTTAGTTTTGATGTCCATACATATTATTATTTGTTGAATTACAAAATGTAATTTGTCGTGTATGTTCCTTGACTTATACGTTGGTATGCGGCTGACCACCCATGCTGTAAAAATGGTTCACTTTGTCAATGTCACCCCTGTTTCAGGGAACGACGGCAAGAGTTGCAGGGCTTATGTTCATTTGAGATTGGGTTTTTATATTGTAGGTCCACATGCGGCATGTGTTAGCGCGGAATTATAAATGTCTGCTTGTGGGAATGCATTTAATATAAATCTTAAATGATATATATCTTTACAGCTTAGATTAAATTATATTAGACCCCTGTTCCAGGGAAGGTTGGCAAAAGTTACAGGCAAAAGTTTGTTTGTGGGCATGCATTGTATATAAGCTTTGAATAAAAAGAAAAACAGCTTTGTTTTCGATTACGTGAGTATTTATTTTTATACCAAAACCGGTTTCGCAAACATCCGTTTGCATCGTCAGGTGGATCAAACAACGGATGTTTGCGAAACGGTTGTGGTATAAAAATGAATACTCACGTAATTACAAAGTTAATGCCTCTACAATCAATAAAATAAGCTTTGAATCTTTATATACCCTTGCAACTAAGATTATAGACCTCTGTGTCAGGGAAGGTCGGCAAAAGTTGTAGGGCATATGTTCATTTGAGGTTTGGATTTTATTTGTAAGTACCTACACATTCAGCATTTGTAAGCGCAAACTACACGTGTTTGTTTATGAGCGCATGCATCTGAGAGCTGTAAATGAATATATCCTTGCAACTTACATTATATATTATAGTATCTGTAAACCGACATAATTTTGATCATTTGATCCCGGACTGAATTTCTCAGACCATGTGACGCGGTTGACGACCGAATTCTATCGGCTTCTGGGCTTTGTTATCAGACTGTGCAAACAGTTGACGGAGCCTAGGACGATGGCGGATGTCTTCGGCTGCGTCATACGGTCTAAATTAGAGTACGCTGTTGAGGTGTGGACACCTTACCAGCGGAAGTACATTAATATGTTAGAGCAGCTTCAGAAGAAGTTCCTGAGGTACCTCCTCATGAGGACGCAGGGAAATTACCCTCAGTTCATGCACCATGAGGAGCTGCTTCGGGAAACTGGCTTCAGGAGTTTAGAAACTAGGCGCAACGGGACCCTTATGGTGCTCTCTCATAAGGTCATCAACGGGTTAATAGGCAGTCCCACCCTGTTGGAGGGTTTCAGGTTGTACGTGCCAAATGACTATAATCGGGGACGAGGTCACGATTTATTTCATGTAACGATGAGTCGCACTGACGTCTTGGCGCAACATCCCTTAACTCGGAGTGTTAAACTCATTAACGAATCAAAGATTGATATATTTCAATACAATTTAGACACCTTTAAGTCTATGGTAAAAGAGTTCCTCCCAGCTTGTTGATGGCTGAGAGGGTGCACTGTAACTAGGGTAACCTGTTGTTTACCATAAAATAATAATAATAATATCCTTAGATTGGGTTTTTATGCTGTACGTCCATATGGGGCATGTGTAAGCGCGAACTTATATGTGTCTGCTTGTGGGAATGCATTTAATATGAATCTCAAATGTAACATATATCAAATGTAATAGATTACAGATTTAGATCCATTTTTATTTTTTTTGTTTGTTGTTTTTTTGATTTGTATACAATCGTAAAAAAAAAAACTTTCCAATTTTGCCGCTAGATGTCTATATTTTCTTCATACATTTCAATACAAACACAAAGAGGTCTATAAAAAACTGAGCGGACTCTTTTAAAAATACTTTTTTCAGAAATTATAATTACTTCTACTGTTTAAAAACTACTGTTTTACAAAAAAAAAAAATTGTACAGTGGCTGCACATGACTTTATAGCATAAAATACGTTCATGTTTAGGTCATAGTCAATTTTCATAACAAAACATTTATTGTGTGTAAGTAATGAAGCTAATCTTTTGAAGTAATATTTATTTTGCAGTATTACCATTGATCCCGTTTGTATCAAAACTAACACTTTGTTTGGTGGGTATACTTTTCATTAATATTTTGGAAAGTTATGATTATTATGTGTCCTTACTAAATTTTAAGACTCGCAGCCTAGTACTTATTTTAAATTAGGCGTTTTAGTACCAAGAATATTACAATAATTTTTTGTACGGAAATTTGTCACTTTGTATGGTGGCTACACCTTATAATATTTTTTTTAAAAAAGTAATGATTAATTTATGTAGGTATATATAAGAGCTAATCAATTGGAGAACATTATTTTTTAGTTAACCCGTTCTCTGCCAAGTAATTTTAAATGATTGTTTCCTCTTGTATCGCAACCCCCAAAACAAAGAGTATTATGAGGCAATGATTGTTATATGGGTTTATTTATGGGTATTAGACGTTTGGCTACCAAAAATATTTCAATTATATTGTTATGTTGCCACAACATATGTTATGTTGCCATAACAAATTTTCTTCGCGACAATTTAAGCAACGACCACACTGAAATTTTAAAGAAAATCGTTAGAGCCGTTTTTGAGAAAAGTGCAATTTTATGTTTTTTTTGTATGGCAGCCATTTTGAATTTTCAGGGTGGTGCCATGCCAGTCAGCCCATCAAAATCTGTGGTTGTCAGTTCTCTAAATCCGAAAATTGGTGTCTCTACGATCAGTAGTTCCGGCTGGGACATACATACATCCATACGGACGGACGGACGGACAGGTTCGACAAATTAGGTTTTTTTGCATGTTCTGGTGCAGGACAACTCATTTCCGTTGAAACCTCGTTTTTTTACTATAACAGTTCCTTCGGACTGCTATAAAGTAAATTTTTTTTTTGTAAATATTGAAAGAAGTTACATAATGTTTTAAGTATTGTATTATTATTATTGGAATTGGCTCTTCAAACACATACGTGAATGATACTTTTTTGCAGCATATATACAAAATTTGATTTGCCATACATTGGGAATGTGTTTCATCTGCTGTGATGGCATTAATTTTGAAAATCGAAACTCCAAGCGATTGACGACCACGAAGGACAATATAATTAAGGATACATCGCCATCTTAAAGGTAGAACTGCTGATTTGAGAAATTGTGAATTAAACCTTTTATTGGGAGTAACATCTAGGATGAGCTCCTGCCAAAACAGTTCATCCTCAGTCGTCGTGCAGAGAGGGTATCTCCTGAAGACATTAGCTACGTCGAGAATAATGTAAGTTCTCTCAGAACGGTTGGTGTAATATCCAATAAATAAATTTTAACTGTGTAGTTATAATTATTGTAAATAAGTTTGCCTTAAGGTATATGACAGTTGTTGAGGTGCCGCCGAGGTGTACTTACATCGTGCCTTGTGTATGTCTAGCCCTCTTCTGTGGAATGCCTTATGCTATGAGATTAGACCTGTGGAGAATGCAGGAGTATGTAGGCTGGGATTGAAGATGTATTTATTTTTGAGATGCCAGTTAAATAGTGACCTTGCAGTGATTCATCATAAAGCAGCACTAACTTTATTATTACTGATGATGATAAGGATGTAGAATCCATCTTTCCGGGCTTGTAGACCATGTTCAATAATTCTTTTGTAGGCTGCTTTATTCTTTTTGGAAGGCTGCTACGTTTCGTCAGTAACATACGACTGACTTCTTCAGGGCTTGTTCTTAGACTGATTATTTATTATTACTATTATTGTTGGACTGAGAAAGACTAGGGAAGAAGTATTTCATTATAAGATTCAGAAGATGAATATCCTCATCTGCTGCACCAGGGTCTTGATGGTAAACATCTCCTGATTGCCTTTATCTGGCGAAGTTCAAGAAACGAGGAGGATACCGTATTATTCAACTGCTCTCCCATTGCGAGGTTCCGATCCAGCTTGACTCCTAGAAGTAGTGAAATATTGGGTAAAAATCTTGACACCAAATAACAGTTTATTATAAATAAAATTGAACTAATTACCAATTATAGTGATTGCATTCATATCGCACGTTTAATAATAAAGAGCAAAAACTCAAAAAACATGAATGTTGGGAAATCACATTTGAAGTTCAGACAGCCAGTACAACTTGTATGGGATGAAAAAGGCGGCCGATGCTTTATCTCGGTCATCTTCGTCCAAATTGAACGACTGTCGCATTCTACCTATTCTTCTCGCATTGTTCTTGCGTTTTATTACAAAATCTCGATTTTCCCAATTTTCGAGTTATTTCTCTTTATTATTAAACGTGCGAATGTTGTCTTCCTGTATTAAAATGTTGGTAGGAAAAGTTCATCTGCAGCCCAGTTTTCAATAAATTAATGCGACATTGGAAAAATAATATTTTGGTTGAAGATAATAACCATGGAGAAAATCAGCATAAAACCCCACATAGCCAATGTAATAAAAGAATTATAGAACAAAAAGTTTGTATTTCTGACAATGTGTAAAATTAAATACAGAGAAAATGCCTAATAGCATACAAAATGTTGCTTTGTAAGTTAAATAAGAATAAGGAGTCTAAAAACAAAATATAGAAAATGTTATGGGAGCAGTACACGTTGGGAATATTGTTCTGTGGTATTGTCCGTAGACATGCTGAATAGGCCGCTGGCATTCACTATTCAGAGCTGTGGTAAAACTAGAGTTAAAGGAAGGCTAAGAACGACAGCAAAACTGGATAAAACAAACTTAAAAGTACATTTATGTGTGTTTATTTGGCAGCATATACACTAAATCTGATAATGAAATAAATATATACAAAACAAAATAAAATGCAAAATCAAATTTCAACATTAAGTTGGTTTCCGAGCCTAAAATAAATTAGTTTTTAATACTACCAATGTAAATATTGACTTTTTTGTAAAAACATTGCATTTTAAAGAGAAATTTGTAATTTAGGTACATAAAAAATATCTTTTTGCAAACATTTTCACATTTCACATATCAAAAAGGAGCGTTCCGACTTAACATTAAATAACTAGATATTACACACACAAAATGCGAGATGTGTATTCTTACCTAGATGCGTTTATCATTAATAATAATATGAAACGAATATCACAAATTTTAAACTTTAGATGTAAACTTAAATTACTTTACCAAATGAATACTAACAACACTTAGTTCATACAATAAAGTTTTATAAAACTGTTGTTACGTATCTAGAACATTGAATATGCCAAGTACAGCTCAACAACCATTGGTCACTTTATAGAGGTGATTTAAAACAGGAGTTGATCATTATGTTTACATTAAAGTGTTCACATGTGCCAGGAATCTGGGGCGACATCAACATGACGCAGAGGAGTGAATGCATTTGTTATTGATATTGTCACGGGACAGAGATCTGAGGGAGGTTGATGGATTAGTCCACATCATTGGTGGTTTCTCGCGGGCTTGCGGTGAGCAGCTGAGGAGAGCCACTGCTGCTGTTGTTGTCCAAGTCCTGTGGGTTGTAGGGCCCCGAGGGCAGGTGCAGGGGGGAGCAGCCCGGGGGCAGGGGGGAGCAACCTGTGTGCAGAGGAGAGCCCCCTGCCCGACGAGAGGAGCCCGCAACACTTGGTGAGTACACTGGCTGCCCTCGGTCTTCTTGTGGGGAGTGCAAGCTCGCATAAACCTTTTTCCTTTCCGACTGAGCATCACAGTTCGCTGAATGTGACGGCGTGAAGGGATGTCCTGGCGTGGCGGAGTTTCCAGGGGACGGTTCTAAAAATGGAGAAGCGGGAGATGCTATTGTTGCGTACACCCCGCGGCCACTCTGATCCCCACTGTTTTCAGAAGTATGAACTGGAGTTCCCCCGTAATCACTCAGAGGAGAGCTCAGGCTGGCGTACACAGTTTTTTGCTGCCCCGAGCTGGTGTAGGAAGGTAAATAACTATCACTGCGAGGATTATAGAACGGGGATGCCTCGGCTGAATTATTTTCCATGCGGAATGACTGTGGAGTGACAGCGCCGTACAGCGGGGTGTCGGTGAAGCTCCAGACGGAGTGAGTGGGGTGGTAGCTGGGGCTCACCACCCCCGCATACACTTTGGCAGGCTGCTCCTCCCCGCCGGGCTCCGCCTGGTGATGTGACGAGGGGGCGTACGTGTCTGACCACTGCACCTTGCTGGGGGTGAAGTCCCCCTTGATGTACAGATGTATGGGGCGGCGGAAGCCTTTGCTCAGGTGCTGAGGAACTGCCAGCACACAGCATTTGCTGAAGCCAACTTCAGGGGACAGCAAGTAGTCACGGAATTTGTTCGGGAAGAATTCAATCGTTGAGAAGTTCTTAAAAATAGTCTCCTGAAAAAATGAAATATAAGAGTAAAATTAGGTTGAATCACAAGAAAATGTTAATTATATCTTTGAAAATTGAAGAAGCTCCTTACAGTGAGTTTCTTCTTCTTGTTGTAGCTGGCCCAGCCTTGCGCCTCCAGGATGAGTTTCCCTCCGGGCCGCAGCTGAGCAAACATCCTCTTGAAGGCCAACTTCAGTCCTGCATCGCCCCAGTTCAAATGTAGCCACTTGCTGACGGACAGACACATGATGAGGTCGTACTGGAGCGGGTCTGCCAGGATGAGGTTCTCATCTTTCAAAACATAGTTCCCCTGGAAATATACAACATAACTTGTTTTATATGGAAGTGTTATTATGCGGTAGCATTTAAAATTTATCCTTTAATTTTAATCATCACCTCTCATTTCCTTTTCCATACTGATTACTACAGAAGAAGTAATGGGATGTTATCTATTTGTAATGTAACAGATGATTACTACGGAAGAAGTGATGGGATGTTATCTATTTGTAATGTAACAGATGATTACTACGGAAGAAGTGATGGGTTGTAATCTATTTGTAATGTAACAGATGATTACTACGGAAGAAGTGATGGGATGTTATATATTTGTAATGTAACAGATGATTACTACGGAAGAAGTGATGGGATGTAATCTATTTGTAATGTAACAGATGATTACTACGGAAGAAGTGATGGGATGTAATCTATTTGTAATGTAACAGATGATTACTACGGAAGTGATGGGATGTTATCTATTTGTAATGTAACAGATGATTACTACGGAAGAAGTGATGGGATTTTATATATTTGTAATGTAACAGATGATTACTACGGAAGAAGTGATGGGATGTTATCTATTTGTAATGTAACAGATGATTACTACGGAAGAAGTGATGGGATGTTATCTATTTGTAATGTAACAGATGATTTGAACTTAATAAACTAGAGCAGTGTTTTTCAACCTGTGGGTCGCGGAGCCTCTGTAGGGGGGTCGCGAGAGGTCAAAAAAACTTCGGTTTTTTTATACAGCATATAATTTGTGAGACTTAAATAAAAAGTCGATAAGAGTTAAAATTATTGAATTAAATTAAATATATTAAAAAAAGGGTTGGGGGGTCGCGAAATATTTTTTGATACTAGGGGGGTCGTGTCATGAAAAAGGTTGAAAAACACTGAACTAGAGCATTACTTTTTCTTTCCATCTTTAATATCATTCGTCTATCTAAAGTATTATTAGGATGTGTTTTAGAAGTGATCCACAACACAACTAAGCTACACATATAGTCTAACTTCTTGCCACGTTCTCCCCAAAGGGATTGCATGCAGCGAGTGAACCTATTTATTTTTACAGGTGAGGGGACCATTGTAGGTCCACATGCAGCATGTGTAAGCGCGAAATTATGCATGTCTGCTTGTGGGAATGCATTTAATATGAATCTCAAATGATACATATCTTTGCAGCTTAGATTTAGATTTAGGGACCGGCCTTACCCCACAACCACTTCAGTTGGAGTGGGGCTTTCCTAGCTCCCGAGGGGGCTAGTACTCATTTCTTGTGAAGGCTGAGTAAACCTTGCCGGTATATTATTTTAGATTTGAAATAAACATCTAAGCGGGAAATCATTTCTGACACTCTCGGTGGAATTCAAACCCGAGCTCTCGGGCATGGAATGCAAGCACTCTATTAACTAAGCTATTGACCAGAACATATACCAGGGCTGGAAGTCTCATCACCACAGTAATTCTTACCTACTGAGTATCGGTAATATTTGTATGAAGACCTGTCAATCCAAGGTGGCCGCGAGTGAACAGCTGATTAGTCTTCATACAAATATTATCGATATTGGGTAGTTAAGAATTACCATGGTAATGAGACTTCCAGCCCAGACCAGATATATGTTAATAAAAAAAAATTAAGCAACAACAGCATCTCAAAACACTGAGTCAACCAATTAAGTTAAAAAGTTATCATGTACCTGTTGAAATGTAATATTGTGTGGGAACCCAGAGGCTTCTGGTTTGCTAGGGCATGCAGGCATCATTGCAGGCCCATACAGGATGGGACACGACATGGGGAAGTAGCTCTTGGGGCCCTCCTGTATGTGCTTGTGATGAGTCCGGCGCCCCCTCTTCATCTTGCGCCCCCCCTGTCGCCCCCCACGCCCCCTGCCTGCTCCCCCCGCCTCTGGAGCAGCTCCTTCTTCCTTTTTCTTATCCTGTGCCGCTATGCCTTGGCGCTGCTCTGTGGTGAGGCTTTCCTCGGCTGTTGTGTCCATGGAGGTGTCCTGGCCCAGGTTATCGCTGATGTTTGCTGATGATTCTGCAGCTGGATTGCTTTTCGGGGGCGACTGAGGAATGATGACAAAATTTGTAAGGTTTTGTCGTGCTCGAGCTGAAAATAAAATGGAATTCATTTCATTTTAGTGAATTAAGAATATCAATTTAATTTAATTTGGCATCATGAAGTAATGTGGGTGGCTACATCCAGGCGTGATCATCTCCTGACAACTCACGTACCATTTTCCATTGGAGGACAGCTGATGCAGCCATCAGATTCAGTGAGACTTCTAAGAGTCACACTGGATCGGAACCTCTTCAGTGAAACTTCTAGCGAAGAGAAAATTAGAAAAACAAAATATTTTTTGTTCTCCACCTTGATTCAAACCCACTTGCTTCTTATCACAAGTCCGAAGTGTTAACCACTAGACTATGGACCGGCAGACTTACCAATCAGTGTGTTATCAATATCAATGCCCGTGACAGACTTGGCGCCCAGGTCTCTGGCCACTGCGATGGAGATGTGGCCCACGTTGCAGCCGATGTCCAGCACATCCTTGTTGAGGAACAGGTGCCTGTTGCCTCCAAACACCTTCAGCCTGATGTCCATCATAGCATCCAGGTTTCTGTAGCCGTAGTATCTGAAACACATAACAATGCATTGTAAATATTAATATAATAATATTAGTACTATATTTTTAAGGGTATCTGTTAACACAGTGAAAGTCCATTGTATATTTTTTTAATTCAATTGGAAAAACAAAGTTTTAATTCACATTTATTTTATTTTACGCTCCTGAAGATGCCTTATTAGGCAAAAACGTTTGGGCAAAAAATAAAAATAAAAGTGAATTGAAACTTTGTTTTTCCCATTGAATTTCTAAAAAAGAATAATATTTCTTAGGATAATTTATTTGAGGAGCGCGGTTTTTGTATGTATCACACCTCAAAAGCCCTCTGCAAGCTTGGTCGTCTCTGTAGAAAGGGCCAATTCTCAAGCAAGCCCCAGTTGTTGAAAGGCCCCAGTTTTTCTTTCTACTTTCTCTATTCTTTTCCGCCTCTATGATGGTTGGCCACTTAGTCAGGAGAGCGCCTCCCGAACAGTTTCAGTAGTAGCATCTCGAATTCTAGGCCTTAAGTTATATGTTAAGATGCTCAGAATCACTTTGCATTTTTGTTTGTAAATTTAAAATCATTGAGCCCTAAACCCTCACGGCTATAATCTTTCAGTGATTTCTGAGCCTCTTTTGCTTTGTGTAAACACTTGGGAAAGTGTAGCTTCACAGGAGGGGCCTAGTGCCACTCTTAACTCACATAACTTTTGCATGCCATAAAAAATTGGTTTTCAGGGTGATCCTGTTCCTGACTATGCGTAGGGGGATTTAAAAACCTGATTGAAGAAAAATAGCTTAAAAAGTAAGAATGAAATAACTGCAATCAAAGCATGCCAACCTGTCATAGTTCCCGTACTGATATCTGGCATCTTGGGGTCTGAACTTAGGAAGGCATGACTTGGCAGCAGGTGGCCGTTCAGCGTCGGCCTGCATGGGAGCTCTGGTTAGCCTTCCTTTGCTAGTGCAGCCTGCGCGGCCTCCTCGGGTGGCGTGGCCGGCCCCTCCGCGAAGAGAGTGACCGTAGCCGTGTCCTCCGTGACCATGGTTCCCGTGACCTCCATGTCCTCCTCTCCCTCTGGTTGCATGTCCGTGACCCCCTCCCCACATGTGAACCCTCACCCAGGCTCCCGGCTGGGGAATCACCGGACTAACAATCTTATCTAAAGAGTCCAGTCTTCGTAATTTCTTAGCTGAGCCTCCGTCTATGTCCAAGGACGGGCGCTTGTGCGGGGTGGGGGCAGCGGAGGTGGAGGGAGCGGGGGTGGGCGGCGCGTCGGCGGGCTCGGCTGCCTCCTGAGTGACAGGCTCGGCTGCCTCCTGGGTGACAGGCTCGGCAGGAGGAGGACTGGCTGCCGGGGCATTTCCTGGCTGCCCCTCCGAAGACCGCCGCTTAAACCACTTTCCCTTTTTTCCACGACGTGGTTTCTTCATCTCCAAACTCTTCTCGTACTCCGCAGGCTCCAGAGGATCCAACAAATTAAGGGGATCCCGGATGTCAGGTGGAATGATGACTTCTATCTTTGCCCGATGTCGTGGAGGAGTCGGAAGCGGGGATGACTTGGGCGTCACTGCGTTCATGGCACGGTTGACGTCCTCGTCTTGCAGGCTGTTGAGGTTGAGAGGATCAGAGATGTTCCCGCCGAGCAGAAACTTGGTGGGTGGAATGAAAGTCTCCTTGCGCGGCCGCATGTAAGGAAGGAAGAACTTCGAGCCGGAAGGAAAGCTATTGGAGCGGTTCCTTCTAAATTTGTAAGCAGGGTGGAATGGTCGGCGGATAAGGGGATTTTCTGACGTGTCTTGAGCAGCTGCCCCTTTAAGTTTTTGTTTTCCAAAACGATTTTTCCAACCCTGTTTTGTCTTTTTAGGTTTCTTGGAAGTATTTTTAGAGTCTGCAGTTGCCACGGCATCTTTGTTGTCCCCCGCAGCTTCTGCCTCTTCCCCTTCGGCTGCAGGTGCTGACTCAGCCTCTGGACATGCCTGTTCTTGTACTTCATCTTTGACACTTGCCTTTTCTTCACAGATAGAACTTCCCTCCGGATGTTCCATCTCTCGTGTTTTTCTATTTACACTTTAAATTGTGGGTTATATTTTGACAGTTCTTCGATATTTGAGGAGGGAGAAATAAAATCATACATTATTAAATTGAAATTGCAAAATTCAAATTGCGCGCCGCGCAAGCGTAGTTGTGCACTATAATATCTCACTAATAACAAAACAATTCATCACATCAATCGGAAAACTAGATGACAAAATGCACAATCGTCAACACAATCTTCAAAAATAGACAGTTTAGAATTTCACAGTTAGTAACTACACTCAGGAAATGGTCTTTCAACATAAGTAGAATGAAAATTAAACGAAATACGACGTTTACGCAGAACGGAGAGCACACCACCCGCGGTCATTAATGTGACTATCACAAGTGAGGCAACTGCACATAATGAAATTAAATAAAACCACAATACCTACTTCTTAAATACATGTAGTAGATAAAGGACTAATAATGAAAAATATTCAATATTTTACGGATATTTATAAAACCACTTTTTTTCTTTCATATTTAATCCAGCAGACGTGTTTTATTACACACATAAGTTGTCGATTGTCTATGGTCTCATCATTTATTCTTTTATAGGTTGGTATAAATGGTAAAATGCGGAAACATTTTACGCGCCAATAATGAATAACAACATATTTTATCATTTTTAAGTTACTAAATATTATGAAATGGCTGTTTTTAAGATTAATCATTAACCAATGTGTCACTTCGTATTGCCCATGTTATTTTAAATTATTCAAGTATTCGCACTATATAATCTATAATCTATAATGAGTGACTTTCCATGAATATAAGGATATATTCATTTAAAGTCACTCATTATAAAAAAATATCTATTATTGATTTTGTTAAATGTAATAATATTTTAATCCTACAATAAAATAATAAATTATAATCAATGAAGACAGTTCTTTTGAAATGAGTAACAATACTTTTCCAAAACGTGTAGATAGGTATATATAAATCATCTTAGTTGGAATAATGTTATATATTATTGTTTATTTACCTGCCTCCCTTCACGTAATAGCCATTTTACATAGGTAGAGATACATTTATTGAAAAAATAAAAATATGAGAATAAGTTGTCTCTTTTGTAATTTCATTGATTTTTTAGCAGTATTTATTATACGTACCTATGTGTAAACTTTCTTAGTTATTTTTTTTTATATAAGCAGTCATTTTTTGTAATTGATCCAAGTTTTAGTTCGGTCGATAGCTCAGTTGGTAGAGTGCTTGCATTTTATGCCGAGAGCTCGGGTTTGAATCCAAAAATGATTTTCCGTTTCGTTGTTTATTTCAATTTTTAAATAATAATAAAAACCGGCAAGGTTTACTCAGCCTTCACAAGAAATGAGTACCAGCCCCCGCGGGAGCTGGGAAACCCCCACTTCAACTGAAGTGGTTGGCGTAAGACCGGGCCCCTGACATGTAAAAATAAATAGGTTCCATTCGCTACATGCGAAACCCTGCGGGGATAACGCGGCAAGATGTTACACTATATGTATAGCTTAGTTGCGTTTTTGGCCTACCTACGCATTGGTATTTAATCAGGACAATAAATTATTATTAATTCAACGTCTATAAATAAAACATGGCTGTCGAGCAACCTCTGCCGCATTAGGAAGCGAAAAGTGCAGACTGAACAGCCGTTAATTTATTCGCAGATTGTATAATATTATAAAGTGCACGGAGATAGCGGTAATGGGAGATAGTTGTGGAGGTAATATACCTAACGCGTGACCCAATTACGCAGGAGGAACGCAGATAGCAAAACCAGAACCCGCCGTGGAAGTTGCAGGGCAGTCCACAGTCGCTTTGCAAGAACAGTAAACTGTATGTATGTACTTTAGATAACAGCTAGAATATTGCCGAGCATATCAATATACGTACTAACCACAGGTACTACCATACCTATCGCTTGTCTTCAACGTATAAAACTTTATACGAAGTTAAACTCAACCATATTGTTTTACACAAAAATACACTGGTAGGTATGGAAGCTTCAACAGTTTAGTACATTTTTGTGGAATTTTTTTCTCGGTGAGAAAATGTCAGTCTCGAATGGGACTGCCATTCTACGCAACCAAAAACAAAATATTAGTTTGCTTTTTCCCTAGTAACCCGGCCGGGTGACGACACAATATCGTCTATATCAGTGGTTCCCAAACTTTTGATTTCGCGTACCACTCACGAAATTATAAATCAGTAGCGTACCACTGAAGTGTAACAGTTGAAAAATCGTTCAAAATGGTAAAGTAATATAAACTGCAACAGCTGTTTATTACAACATTATGTTTATTTATTAATTATGGAAAACAAATACTATACTCGTAGGACTTAGTGCGAAAAATGGTGCTGCATGTTCGAGACAAGAAAGGAAATATTTGGCTCAGTTGTACTTAATTTTAAGCGCGAAATTGAAAAACGTTTTATCTTATTTTACTATGTATGTCCTATGGCCATGGCTGCTTGCGTACCACTAAGAAGCGTCGCGTACCACTGGTGGTACGCGTACCATAGTTTGGGAATCACTGGTCTATATTATCAATTCACGTGCGGACCTCATCATTACTTTTTTGCTAAAATGTTTTGTAATATTTTGCCAAAAGTAAAACAACGACCAAAGAATATATGGGTAGCTACCTAATCTTGTGAGTTTAGGTATTTTGTCAGCAAAATTTTTTTTAGATAGGCATATATACCTTTACCAGGGGTGCCCATACATTTTCTTGAAGAGATCCACCTAGCGAAAATTAATAAATAGGAGATCGACATTCTTTACCCCAGGGGTGTCCAACATAATATTTGGGGGGGGGGCGGAGAGGGGGAGGCATGCAATTTCCAAAAGTACATTTTTTTGTGGTCAAATGCAAAAACAAAAACTTTGTCGACGGGGGGAAAAGGCGCACTGCTGGCAAATCTAATTAAGATGCCAATAAAAATTATCGCTTCCGAGCAACACGTTTCCGACCACTGTCATAGTTGGTAGAAAGATGATTGAACTAAGTACCTAATGATGGATGATTGAACTTATTGCGCAATATCTATTGATGTCGTCGCGTGCCGTATGTTGGACAGGCCTGCTTTAGCCCATAAAATATAACTCATAATGTATAAATATTTATTATGAAAAAAATTAGCATAAGTAACTACACTAGTAAAATGTCTTTTAAGGTAGATCACTAAATTTCTTGGCTATCCTCGGCGATCGACCGTATACCTCTGTACCTGATTTACGAAGAAGTGAATTAAAAGTATTCTGAAATATGCGTACACCTCAACAAGTGCAAGGGTAAAAGGCAAGATATATAACAATCAAATGAACGAACGTCCATTTTTTAATTGTTTATCTACCTATTATGCACAGTCACGATTAAAGGAGGGTCACAACCTCTCGCCAGGTAATGATACTTTTAATTTTCTCTATCGAAATGACCTCTGTTTAATTAGTAATTAGGTCATGGTATATTTTTCTTCCTTATTAGTATGTACTATACATTATTTTTGGCGTATATGGATATGATAGCTATTTGTCCATTTAAAAAAAAATACCAAATGTCACAATCGCTCAAATTTATTCAACGACCTCTCCCACGAACTAACACATGGTGTGAATTGTATCATGACTTATGAGTAATCTTCAAATATAGATTCCAAAAATGAACAACTTCATTTTCTAGTTCTATTATACTTTGGGAGGGATCATGACCAAAACAAAACATGGAGACAAAACTGTTTATGGATTTTTTTTTTGGGTACCATGAGTATTTTCAAGTTTTCTGTATTTCCATGGTTTTCGAACTTTTAAGTCGATATTCAGCCACCAACTAGCTATTGTTTTTTTAAGATTCTAACTTACATATGTGACTAAAATTATTCATTTCTGATATTACGACCTGTCTCTGGCCAGGTAAAAATAGACCCTCTAGTCCTTAACCCAGCAACTGGGTCTCGCTTGAGAATTGGCGCTTTGTAGCGACAACCAAGCTCCTAATAAAAAAGTCCTGTCGATTGCTCAGTTGTGTTCGAATAATTTCCAGTTTCGGTGCTTATTTCACACCCGAAAAAAATCCCGGCAAGGTTTACTCAGCCTTCTAGAACAACAACAACTTCAGCCTAACAATAAATGAGAACCAGCCCCCTCGGAAACTGGAAAACCCCCACTTCAACTAAAGTGATTGGCGTGAGGTCGGTCCCCTTATCCGTAAAAATAAATAAGTTCCGGATCGCTACAAGCTATCCCTTCGGGGATAACGCAGGCAAGCAGTTAGACTATATGTGTAGCTTACTTGCGTTTTTTAAGTCGCAGGTATTTTCAATGTTATCTTATCTAATCTAATCTAAGTTGCAAAGATATGTTACTTGGAGATTCACATTACATGCATTCCCACTACCAGACACGTACAAGTTCGCACTTGCACATGCCTCATGTGAACCTACAACATAAAAACTAAATCTCAAATGGGCACACACCCTACAACTCTTGCCATCCTTCCCTGAAACAGGGGTGACATTGGCAAAGTGAACCATTTTTACAGCATGGGTGGTCAGCCGCATATTAACCTATAAATCAAGGAACATACACGACAAATTACATTTTATAAATGTTACTTTATGTGAAATTTAAACTAATAAGAAAAATGGCCTACAGCATTTTGTCAAAATCTATTCTTAAAAATTGTATATGCAACTAAAAGATGAATCCACGGCTGTAACATCTTTCAGGGTGAGATGCAAAAAAAAAAAACTACCTGCACAATTGACATAAGTGCGTATTTTTCGTTCAGTATAAAGTCGCTTTGCTAACGTTGAAAACACCGGACTTAAGATAGGATTGAAACACCTGGACAATAGTAGGTACTTGAAATGCAGTAATTGGTGATATTTCACAACCCCTATCGGTCCCTCAAATAAATGTCGTTCATATAATAATCAAATAAACTTTTTTGGTGTGTGGCATGCATCGATATAGATTTATTTATATCAATGGTGACATGATATCACGTACTGTCATCATTGTCAATGCAACTCAGTAGGTACATATTAAATTTGAGTCGGCCCATTGACCTACTGTTTCATTAGAGTACCTACATTATATAGATATGTAGGCATTGTTTTGCTTGCAGGTAAGTACTTCCTCGCTTATCCAAACAGAGATCGGCTATGGGTATTTTAGGGTTTATTTATTCCTTGACTTATAGGTTGGTATGAGGCTGACCACCCATACTGTAAAAAATGGTTCATTTTGCCAATGTCACCGCTGTGTCAGGGAAGGTCGGCAAAGTTGTAGGGCTTATCCGCTTATGTTAATTTGAGGTTTGGATTTTATTTGTAAGTACACATTCAGCATTTGTAAGCGCAAACTACACGTGTTTGTTTATGGGCATGCATTTTAGAGCTTTAAATGTTAATATATCCTTGCAACTTAGATTATCGATTCCATTGAGTAAATGGTTTATTGTGTCAAAATACATAAGATTAAAAGTAATGAAGAAAATAAATATTAAAGAAAAAGAGATTCACAGAATGAGGTAGGTACGCGCGTGAATTGACATGGGTATACAAAATTGTGTTTTCATCCGGCCGGGTTGCCAGGGAAAATGCATATGAATATTTTGTTATTGGTTGCTAAATACTGCAGTCCCATATTACAAGACTGACGATTACTCGCCGAGAAAAAGTTCCAGATTCAAATATGTTCGGACCTCATGTCTTGAACTACTTAGGTAATAATATATCGAAAGAAGTCATTTTTTACAAATAAACTACTCTGAAACATGTTTTTTTGAATCCCACCTAAATCTGCCAGCATTCTGGTGGGGTGGTCAAAGGCTGCAGAGTTGCCTCAATTTCTTCCATCGATCAACATAAAAGATGTTCATCGACGATTAAACTTCTTCCCATCCTTTCATACATTTTCTTATTTTACAAGCACATTCCTACATCTTATTTCAAACCCCGATATCGAATACCGGCTAGGTTTACTCAGCCTTCACAAGAAATGAGTACCAGCCCCCTCTGAAGCTGGGAAACCCCCACTTTAACTGAAGTGGTTGGCGTAAGACCGGGCCCTTGACCTGTAAAAATAAATTGGTTCTATTCGCCACATGCGAAATCCTTCGGGGATAACGTGGCAAGAAGTTACACTAAATGTGCAGCTTAGTTGCGTTGCGTTATATAGGTACAAAATAATCAACCTGCACCGTATTGTTTCTTCTGCATTAGGATTTTACCCACCGGACAACTTCAGTCTTTCCCCAGCTGTTTTTTCATTTTCTGCAGGGTGATATAACTGGATCACATAAAATGAAAATAAGAATCAGCTGTGCATTACTATAAAAGGTTAATATCGAGTTTTCATGTGAGTGAGTTAAGGCGTGTTATAAAGCCAAATATGCCATTTTTGTTTCTTACACTTTATGATCTTAGCAAAATAGTTACAGTAATGAAAAAAATCAGGCATGTTTATTAATTTTTTATCTTAATTATAAAGCTTGAACAAAATATATAACTTAAGAATTGCCACCACGAAAAAATATTTAAAAAAACGCGTTTTTTTTCGTGTGTGCTGTATTTTGGAATTTTTTTTTTGCTTTTTAATTACAGAACTATACATTGTTTAGGTTCCGTACGCAACATTTTTTTTATAATATCAATAGTTTTTGAGTAAATATGGAAAAACTGTGTTCTTTGATTTAATTAAAATTTAATTCATTACGTAGTTTCAGTTTTTCCATATTTACTCAAAAACTATTGACATTATAAAAAAAATGTTGAGTACGGAACCGAAACAATGTATAGTTCTGTTATTAAAAAGCAAAAAAAAAAATCAAAAATACAGCACACACGAAAAAAAAGCTAAAAAAGTAAAAAAAAACGCGTTTTTTTAAATATTTTTTTGTGGTAGCAATTCTTAAGTTATATATTTTGTTCAAGCTTTATAATTAAGATAAAAAATTAATAAACATGCTTATCCAGTAACTATTTTGCTAAGACCATAAAGTGTAAGAAACAAAAACGGCAGATTTGTGTGACCGAGCACCGCAACTTGCCGAGAACTTCCAGTCACAGCTTCCAGTCACAGATTCTTGCTGAGAACGAGAAGTTCAAGTGGGCGGAGCGCGGGGGGCAAGCGCGGGGCGGAGGCGCACGAGCGCACCCGACACAACGGAGAAGGCGGCACAACCACCGGCATACCACTACACAGACGACAGTCAACATTTTACGCTCAAGGAAGGAGGGTATCGAATAATTTACTAAAGAAAACAGCTGCGCCCACATAAGCAAGACAAACTTTTTTTTAAACTTGAAAAGAATAATAAGCATGCTATATTTGATTAGTTTAAATCAGTTTTTGATCAGGTGAAACTTTTTTGTTTGAAGGAGTGTTGGGACGTTAGTGCGTGCGTGCGTTCGTGCTAGTTTTCGTGGTCGTGCCAGGGATGATGGCCCCTGAAACTGTGGTGACTGTGGAGCATGGCAAGCCGCAGGGGACCGTACAGAGCACGGATCCCGCCCTCAGCTGGCTGACCATAAACGTGGACTACTTCAAAACGCCTCCCGGAATCCTCAAGCTCATCCAACTTGTGAGAAATTGCATTTGTTTTCTCTTCTATCCCGTTGTAAAGCCGGATTGATAGGTGCAGGACGCACCTACTCACATTACGCATGCTTCATAGCACTTAATAGATGATCAAGTACTTAGTAGGTATTCGACATAATGAGTGGAAGAATACCTTCCTTGTGTATTTAGGATTTAGGAATATAGTTTTTTTTAGTCTAGTCAATAGTGTTATCTCTTATTTAGTTATTTAGAGTCAAGTACATCGATCTGGTTTGTTATTTATTTAGCAAAGATAATAAGGTAAAGTTCGGTTGTTACAAAAGTTATTTTATGTACAAAAATTCTACTGGCTCCACTCTCGTAAGTCTGTTCTTTTCACCCAGTATAAAGTCACTTCGATAAGTTTGAAACACCCGGGTAGGTAGGTACCTAAGCACTTGCTTACCTCTGTGATTTAAACAGGTGGTACGATCAGGATTTCAATCCGCATTTTTTTGTCTCAACTTCACTTATGTCGAACAAGTTGCCACTCACCACTCCCGTACATGAAGTCTGTAGTTGTTGATCGTTGAATGAGTGTAACTACATTGTGCATTCGCCACCTGCGTTTGCCCGATGAGTGGTACTACCCAAAAACTTTAGTTGTCTCATACACACATATCACAAAAAGTTGGCCCTGTAAATACCAGGTGATATTCGCCGATCATATTGTCTACAACCTACGACTGCTACAAATATACAATAAGACATGTGGGCAGGAGCCTTTTGCAATTCTAACAAAGTCTATTTGTATTACCCTGTTTTTACTGAACAAAAAGTCAATCCACGTATAGGTGCAATATATTTTCAGATAAAGATTTTACTACCTACATACACTCGGTTACACTCGGTTACAGACATAGTACCATCAGTTCACGGTAACAGTAACACTATCAAACAGGGCACTATCAAAATGTACCCATGTGCATAAGAAGAGGTACACATCTAATCTATGTAGGTAGGTAGTTAAGATAAATAGACAAACACAATGAGTATCATCTTAATCTCTAGCTTTTTAACAAAGGATTTTTATCGATGTTACAAAATATTTTAATACATACATATTGGTTCATATTTCGGGATCGAATATTCTCATTATATTTGAGAAGGTTAGAAGACCTAAGTAAACAATTGTAAAGATGAGTAAACAAGAAAGGGAACAGTCTACAATTCTACTTGTCACACGATCACGGGCAACGGTGCTGCACATGTTGCATGAATGTAAAGTGGTGCCTTTTTATTTTAGGAAGATTTGCTTTTTATAATTATTTTAAAATTTTAATACTGAAACTAGCTCTACTGATTGAACACGCCTGTGTTGGAAGTTCTGTTTATATGACGAGAAACGTAAAACATCCTACAGTAGTAAAATTAATTCATAGAATTATTTTATTGCAGGCAAGAGTGATCTCATTCTATTTGGAAAAAGTATTTGAAAAATAAAATTACCCACGTTTATTGAGTAGTTTAAAGTTTATTAACGGGAAATTTTGAATTTAATGTATCATAAGCATAAGCAGTGCTATTCACAACACATTTCCATCAAGCTGATCTACGGATCATCGATTTTTTGTTTGGAAAATTCACTGTAGGCTGCGGATGAGCCATAGCTTTGCTGTTTGAGTGTGAGTTTGAAAGTGATGCACAATCATGTTAATAATAATAATATTAGGATGATTTATTTGGTGAGCGCTGTTTTTGTGTGTATCACACCTCAAGAGCCCTCTAAATTCATTCATGTTATCATGCATGTACCAAAAAATAAGTAAGAGCGAAACGGAGCCAGTTCTGTATAGCCTTCCAGATAAACAGCAATGGAGATAAAATTTAAACTACAATACTCGTATTATTAATTTAAGGATATATTTTATCCATGAAAATCGCTGAAGATCACGAAGATATTGATTACGAGCGTCCCATACCCTAAAGTTTTATATTTTAGATAAACAATCAATAAACACGCCTGTTTTTTTCATTACTGTCCAATGTTACTGTCACTCTTTTACTAGAGAATACAGATTAAGAAAGATACTAAAAAGGCAAGTTTTGGGAAGCACCACAGATCACGGAAGCACCGGCTTAATTTCAGAGGCTAATATACTCTTCTTATTTATGTGAAATCTGACTTAAAAATGCGAAAAAATTTAGCAACTTCACCATAATATTGTACTTATAATGCGAAATGGGAAAGTGTGGAGTTAGGTTAGCGAATTATAATAGGTACCCGTGTATTTATTAATTTCCTTGACTTATAGGTTGGTATGAGGCTGACCACCCATACTGTAAAAAATGGTTCACTTTGCCAATGTCACCCCTGTTTCAGGGAAGGTCGGCAAAAGTTGTGGGGCTTATGTTCATTTGAGGTTTGGATTTTATTTGTAAGTACACATTCAGCATTTGTAAGCGCGAACTACACTTGTTGGTTTGTGGGTATACATCTGAGAGCTTTAAATGAATATATCCTTGCAACTTAGATTATAGATTATATAGACCCGTGTATTACACAATATTTACCTATGTATTTATTTATAGATGTATTTGTTTACATTGCACAGGTATGCGCACTTAGCTAATGGATGACTAGTCCGCTAGCATTTAATTAGTCATTTACGACTTAAGTATTAGACACTATTTATTATGAAGCTTAGTGTCAAATGCTTTAGAAATTTCACTCAATTAACTCACATACAGTTATGTTTATTGGCATCCTAATATTTTCATCAAGTTTTTGAAAATTATATTTAAGGGAAAGTTTTGTTTTTGTTTTGAAACGATGCATCGAAGATTTGTAAACAAAACGTTTGCATCCTCAGGTAGCTTGTTATAACTGAGGATGCAAATGGTTTGTTTGCAAAACCAGTCGGGGAGCTGAGTATACTCACAGTAATCAAAAACAAAGTTGCTTTATTTTTTATCCATCATTGTATTTTATGAAATAAAGTATTATATATTTGATGTACTAACATAGTTATAATATATCGATACCTAGAAAGTAAACTGTAGTGTTCCCCCCCCTGGTGAAATGAAATGGGGTAGTGGACCGGATACTGTATTCTGGAAAAGGTGTCATATGACAGGCGAGCCAAAGGCGACGTGACATATAACGCTAACACTGGTTTTTCATATAAATGCACCTTTTTTCCTATTTTCTAGGAGAGAAAACACTAAAGAAGTTTTGACCGTTTTCATGAGAACTTCCCTATAATTAGATCATTTGCTATGTGAAGTTACACTCAATAAAATGTTTGATTTCTCTAATCAGCGAATCAACTTAATTCTGTTTTGCCTTTAATAATAAAAATGTTTATTCCAGCTTAGTCATGTGGAGGGTGCAATACATGACCAGCCATAAATAAAAAACAGCAATAGAAAAGTACGTGGAGGAAAAATACAACAATGCAGAAAATACAAAAATCCAGAAATACACAAAAACAGAAATACATGAGAAAAAAAGAACAATATAAGTATATATATAAAGTGGCGATATGTACAAACTGCTACAAAAATATTAAATAAAATTAATATTATTAAACGTTATTTATTACAAGCAAGGCGCAAGTGAGAATGAATAGCGTTGTAGTGTGAAAACTGAAAAGGACTATCGTTCCAGTTTTTACCTATACAGTTATCTCGTGTATGGAAGAATGCAAACACAATTTTGTGTTTCTACAATTGGTAAGGCGTGCATACTTGTTGATAAGTATTAGCGGTTTCCATCGGGCACATAGAAAAAAAACAAATTGCTCACGAATAAAAATTGTTTCTAGACATGACGGTAGATCTAGCGACCGAATAGTGGTAAACTTAAAACAGGTTCGACTCACGTATTGACCAAAATTATGTCAGCCATTTTTTTTTAAATTTTTTTTTGTCGATGCAATGTTTGCATCTGTAGCTCGACTCAAGGACACCAACAAGAAATCTACAGTTAGTTTTTATTTGTTAGAAAAAAAGGTGTCCCACAAAATTTAATCAGCAAATCTTAAGAACGTTTTAGGAGGTACCTACGTTAATTTTTTTAGAAACAAAGTTATGAGTTTGAATAATTATTTTAAAAGTAAGAGAGGAGGTAATGTAGAAAATAAAATAGTTTGCTATTATTATTATTATTATCAAAAGACACTTATGGAACACAACTGAGCTACAAATATAGTGAAACCCCTTGCCGCATTCTCTCCGAAGGGGTAGCATGTGGCGAGTGAACCTATTTATTTTTACAGGTAAGGGGGCCGGACTTACGTAAACCACCTCAGTTGAAGTGGGGGTTTCCCAGCTCTCGAGGGAAATAGTACTCATTTATTACGAAGGCTGAGTAAATCTTGTCGGTATTTTATTTTGGGTTTGAAATAAACACCGAAACAAGAAATAACTTCGGATACAACGGGATTCGAACCTGAGCTCTCGGCATGGAATGCAAGCACTCTACCAACTGAGCTATCGACGGACCACTGTTACTACTCAACTCTGTATAATGCAGGTTCATTTTAATTTTTCAAAATAAAGTTGTTTTTCATTCTGTAACAATACAGTTTATATTCGTAGATCTAGATACCATTTCCGATATTTTGCCTTCGTCTTCAAGTTTCTGATGTTGTTTCGCCCTCTTTCGCCTTGGACATACTTTTTTTGTTATTTTTGGGCTATTCCGAAAATACCTACATATTTACTTTTACCAAAAATAGCCCACTCGTTCCCCATCACGCAAGTTTCATGAAGGCATTTTACGCCACAGAAATTACCATAAATATTGCTCTCTATAAGTCCAGCGTCCAGTACCGCGAGTATAAAACATAGTACAAACATGTATCAAAACTAAAACGCACACTAGATGCGCTGCTTTAATTTCTATGTTTTTTTTACCCTGAGTACAAAACATAGATACAATCATGTATCAAAACTAAAACGCTCACTAGATGCGCTGATTTAATTTCTATGTTTTTTTTACCCTGAGTACAAAACATAGATACAATCATGTATGAAAACTAAAACGCTCACTTGAGGTGCTGTTTTATTTTCTATGTTTTTTTTTATGGAAACGCTGTGGTTGAGCTGAAACGTGAAATTGAAAAGATTTAGAAAATACGTGAAAACCGTGGATAGCTTGCGGTACTGCCCACATCAAAATATGAATTGAGCTTAAGATAATATCTAAGAAATATCAATAATTTGAGTATATGGTCATAAAGGTATTATGTAAAACCGCGTAAATCTCGAGACGCGGCCTTGTCTCCATACAAGCCCATGACGCAAGCCAGCAGCCTGCTAACTAAGATGTGGATTATTCCGAACCCCACACGACAGCAGCATAACACGATCGTGTTAATTGCCTTGTTTAAGAGCATTCATCTGGGTAATTATTGTAAATACATTCAAGGCTACTTGTGCTCTGAAATCATCAACCTGTGCTTAATCTAGCCATGTAAGAAAATTAATGGTCCAGAATTTTTGTGTTTCAATTTTAGGTAAAAATATGCAATTTAATGTTCGTACTCGTGTTTTATTTTATTTTCTGTGTGATGGGCATACGAAGGCAAAGCTGTTTTGAGAAATATTTTTATACACACATGAATTATATTAAACAACTTTTTTCTACTCCCATTTGGTAATTTACTAATTACAAAACGGCTAACGCAATCACAATGCCATACATTTCTACACCCGTTGCATAATGTTTTTTTTTTTTTTTTTTTTTTTTTTTTTTTTTTTTTTTTTTTTTTTTTTAAGAAATCCTGTGCGGGAGACTCCCTAGATTCTAGAGATTCTAGGGGTCAATGACACTTGTTGTAGTGCCGCAGAGGTGTACGAGCTTGGTCGTCGCTACAAAGCGCCAATACTCAAGCAAGACCCAGTTGCTGTAAGGCTGGATGGACCTTTGGTGACCGGTCATTGGTAAAGGTTTATGAATTTTTCAACCCAGTGAAGAGCAAATTTGAAAATATAAATGGTATATTTTTTGTGCTCCGCCAGGATTCGAACCCACAAACTTCCCATTCAGAGTCCGCAGTGTTACCACTGAGCTACGGACCGGTCAAAATGGTATATTTTTAATACGAATTGTTAATTACAACGATAGATTCAAATCTATGTATTAACTCAAAACGATGAAGTTGATACCAAAGGTTGGTAACAATTTATGTTTCACGATTCATAAAAAAATCAACAAAGAATATTAAATTAAAAATGAGATTTACATTTTACAAGAAAGTATATCTTGAGAATGGAGTTTAACTTACTAACAAACAACATTATGCAACCGGTAACCGTGTTAAAATGAACATGTGCGCATGCGCATTGTCAGAATTGGAACCATTTTTTAATTTTAAATGTCAACCTTGTATGGGGGTATGATGGGGCGTCCACACGCTTGCCAACCATTCACAAGTCAAGCGCACAGTGTGTCGTCTAGAACATGCTAGCTGGACAAAAATTTGTCTAATGGACTAATTTTGTCCAGCTAGCATGTTCTAGACGACACACTGTGCGCTTGCCTTGTAGCCAAGCGCACAGTGTGTCGTCTAGAACATGCTAGCTGGACAAAATGAGTCCATTAGACAAAATTTTGTCCAGCTAGCATGTTCTAGACGACACACTGTGCGCTTGACTTGTGAATGGTTGGCAAGCGTGTGGACGCCCCATGAAGACCTGTCAATCCAAGATGGCCGCAAGCGATCAGCTGATTAGGCTTCATACAATATTAGTGATATTCGGTAGGTAGGAATTACCGTGGTGATGAGACTTTCAGCCCTGTTCAGATGAAAATAAATAAGTATATTTTATGTGTAGAGTCAAATAAAAATTGTTAATAGTGCTAAAATTTATCGAATTTATTTATCGGATTGCTCCAAATAAAGCTTTCCTTTTTTCAATGGAAAATAAAAGGCTTGAAAGGAAAACAATACAAAAAATTTCACCGCAAAAAATAAACAAACTCAAAAAGTTACTTGGTTAATAGGTGAGTATGAGGTTGATCACCTATGCTGTACAAATTTGGTTCACCTGCCAATACAACTGCAGGGCATATGTTTATTTGAGTTTTGGGTTTGAATGTTTAAGCTTATATGCAGGATGTAAAAGCGCGACCTTATACATATGTGTCGGCTTGTGGGCATGAATTCAATATGAAACCTAAATATAATTTATTTTTACAACTTAGGTTAGATTAGATAATCGAAGGGAATGATAAATCACACGTTTTGACAAAGGTAAGGTTTTAATTACTTCAAATGGACGAGTACATTATAATGACTATTATTCACTATTTTGTTAATTCTCTCATGGTCGTAGAAAAAGTATTGTATGCCACTGCACGTAATTAGTCTTTGTAACACTCGTGCTTTCTATTGTGCCATTCGGCTGCGCCTCATGGCACAAACTAGCACTCGTGTTAAAAAGACTATCATTACTTGGCAGTGGCATAAATAACTATTTTTTAATTGTTTTTAGGAGAATGGTGACCGATTTTTTTTAAATTTCCGTTGAATCTATTATGACACAGGTTGTCGCCAATATAAAATATTTGTTTTTCCCGAAAACCAAGGATTTTACAGCATATTATGTACAGTGGCATCTGATGTGATATATTCAGTATTTTATTTTGTATATGTAATTAATTGTTTGTATTCCTTGACTTATAGGTTGGTATGAGGCTAACCACCCATACTGTAAAAAAAATGGTTCACTTTGTCAATCCTGTTTTAGGGAAGGTCGGCAAGAGTTGCAGGGCAGGGCTTATGCTCATTTGAGATTGGGTTTTTATATTCTAGGTCCACATGCGGCAGGTGTTAGCGCGAACTTATACGTGTGAATGCATTAAATATGAATCCCTAATGATATATATCTTTGCAATTTAGATTTAGATAGATGATAACGCCAAGAAGCAAGGTATCAGATTCCGAACTTAGGTTCTTAGTGACTGTTCTAAGTGCCTATCAACCTGGTCTTAAAGTGACTTCACTTTTTTTATCCAGAATTTTTTTAAATGGTAAACCTGGTACTTAAAGTGACTTCCATGGTGACTTCACATTTTTTTAAATGTGCAGACTCCACAGGAAAACTATAGACATGGAAAGAGAACATCTGCATAAAACAATGAAAGTCCTCAATTCCGAGTCGTATAACGAGCCTGTTGATCGTGAGAATTTAGCACATTGCAAATATTTATTAGCACATCTGTCAGCAACATGCCCGTTTATGTTTTAAAATAACCTTTTCATATCATCATACGCTAAAAACAGCGCTATCAAGCTACACAACTCACCACGACTTCTTGCCGCGTTTTCCCCGAAAGGGTAGCATTTGGCGAGTGGAACTTATTTATTTTTACAGTTAAGGGGGTCTGCCTTACGCCAAACTCTTCAGTTGATGTGGGTATTTGCTCGGATTAATTTGATTTATTTTTGTTTTAAATAGATTTGTGAAGAGAAATGCATTTCACCAACCTATTTTGCCTGGCCAGTTGTCTTCTTGCGAAAACAGAAGCTTGTGTGCATGCAATCGCATCTGTTGAACCAGGGTTGATGTTATGGTAAAATGGGCCAGACGTGATCCAAAGCAACGTTATTCTGTTCCGAATACGCTATTCCAACAAGCGACTTGATCCCACGGCCATAACATCGATCATGTCTTGTGAAGGCGGTGTAAACATTGCTGGTATTTTTATTTTGGGTTTGAAATAATCACCGAAACGTGAAATCATTTCTGTCACCCTCGGTGTGATTCGAACCCGAGCTCTTGGCATGGAATGCAAGCACACTACCAACTGAGCTATCGACCGGTCCGATCATAATAATCTAAATAGTGCACAAAATATGTTATGCTCCGTGTATTTTTTAAGTATGTAGCACGCTTCAGTTATAGGTTTAAGTATTTTGACGTTTTCGCAGGTCGCATTAAGGAGCTGCTCTCCACCTCTACTCTATAGATAAGTTGTCCACCTACCTGTTACTGTAAATGTAGGTGATATGATCACCTGTACCCCAAGTATAAGACTCTACGTTTAAACTCAGACAAATCGCTTATCAAATAAACTAAAACAGCACCTCTACACGGCGTTTAAGTTTCCATGTAGCTTTTGTTAAAACGCTATGGTTTAGTTGAAATATAAAGATCTATACTTGGCGTATCGTACAGTGTGTCTACTGTAGGTAGCGGCTAAATGTATAAATGTGCAACCTTCTAAATCGCGATGGCTTTGTTCTCAGTTTATAAAACGCAACTAAGTTACACATATAGTGTAACTTCTTGCCTGCGTTATCTCCGAAGGGGGTAGCATGTGGCGATTCGAAACCTATTTTGTTTCACGGGTAAGGGGGCTGGCCTAACACCAACCACTTTTAGTTGAAGGGGGGGATAAAAAATAACTTGAATACAGGTTTTATATTTGTCATTGTAAGTATATAATTTATAAGGACTTAGATATACATTTTTTTATACTCTACTAAGCTACACGTATAGTGTAACTTTTTGCCGCGTTTTCCACGCAGGGATCGAATGTGGCAAGTGGAACCTATTAATTGTTACAGGTTAGGGGGCCGGCATTACACCAACCACTTCAGTTAAAAAGTGGAGATTTTCTTACTGGGGGGCTGCTGGGCTAGTGCTCATTTCTTGTGAAGGCTGAGTAAACCTTGCCAGTATTTTATTTTGGATTTGAAATAAACACTAAAAAACGGGAAATGATTTCCGACACCCTCTCGGTGATTCGAACCCGAGCTCCCGGAGTGGGATGCAAGAACTCTACCAACTGAGCTATCGACCGGAGATGCATACGCTGTATCGACCAATGACTTATCTATACAGGTAAATAGTTGGATATTTTTTGTATGAAGAGATAATTTTTATGAGCATTTTGTGGGTGAGGTAACTCGAATGAAGTCATACACCTGTAACTAGGAAGGCACGCTCATGTTTTTTTTTCGTTTTACGAATGAGGTAATTTTACAAAAAGTACTTAGATACCTATATTCTATAATCTATAATGGAAGTTGCAAAGATATATTGGCATTTAAGGATCATATTTAATGCATGCCCACAAGCAGGCACATGTTAGTTCACGCTTACACATGCTGCATGTGTATACACAAAATAAACCAAACTTCACAAATACATAAACTTAGTAACTCCTGCCTCGTTTCCCTGAAACCTGGGTGGCGTTGGCAAATGTGAATCATGTTTTAACAGCATGGTGGGCCAGCCTCATACTAACGCACCAGTCAAGGAAGGGTCATGTTAATATAATATTATTTTGCATAGCGAAGTAAGTTTGTTTTGGAAGTTTTAAATTTAGGGACGTACACATTCATCCGGTTTTATTCAAAACCAACATCAATCGCTACTTCCTTGCAGCGCCCCACGACAGAAGCAACAATTCAAACAGCACCTACGGTACCCTTCAAGGGTGACATAGACCCCCAAGACTTTCAAGAATTGGGGAGCCTCACGCACAGGATTCCTGAAAAAAAATGCAGCATGTGTAAGCGCGAATTTAACTACACGTACTTGCTTGTGAGCATGTATTGAATATGAATATTTGATGCCTTTTTTGTACAACTTATAATCTAGATAGATTATGGCTTATTTGAATTGAAATTTTCTAAAGTAATTATGTAATTTAAAGTAATTAAAAACAACTATTTTTTATTTCTCATCCTTCCATCTCTTCCTTTTTGTTTTCTTCTTCAAAAAGTAAGTTATTATTACATCTCTTACAATGATTATCTCATATGAAGTCTTTGTAATGTTTAATTTATAATTTTTGAAGGAATTCAAAGAAAACACTGTTTAATAAATAAATTCTTTGTAATGTGCCTATCTGTCTCATAGATTTTTACACCTTCGTGTTTCCACTCTAATCCTTTTGTCATAAGTCAGTAATGTTACAATACTTTATGGCTTTCTCAGCTTTTAGAGTTTACCCAAGGAATAAGTAAGTCATAACTCATGAATAAATGGTTAATACTCGTAATGCAAATCACCGACTTGCAACAGGACAACAGGACAACAGGACAACAGGAAAGACTCAAATATGTACATCAGATACTAGCTTATAGTGTGCACTTTGAATAACATATCGTCTAGCTTAGATTTTATCATTGACTTATGATATCTGTGCATTAGAAACAATTTAACGAAATATACAATATACCCGTTTTAACTTACTTTTTCGTAAATCATCCTTAGTTAGCAAGATAATAAGGAAAATAGTGTCAGTTATAAACAAAAAACTCGAGTGAAACAGCGAAATCTTTCCAGAAAGTTGGAAGCTTTGCTACTAACGCCTGCGTGAACATTGTACGCACGCTCTATAAATCTTTTGATCTGTGAATTTGACAATTTTTATTTTAAAACAATATGGCATGCCCAAGTATTGGGTGTCGAAATACAAAGTGGAGAAACCAAGAAAACATAGGATTTCTACGCCACTGCTGTTTTTGACATAACTGGAGACAACTTACTGTGCCCCACAGTATATGTGTCAAAGCCTTTACTTAGTTTCCATTTCTTTATATTATTTATATACTCAATGACTCGTGTCATACTTGAATAATTTTAAGCATCGTGACTTTTATGTGACCAATCGATAACAGCTTTGAACAACTTTCTTCTAAGAACATCGCATACGTAGGTATATCTTGTGATTTCTGTTTCTCATATATGGCTAACTTAGTCCCATTTGTCTCTGATGACTTTTTTACTCAAAACCATAAGGCAGAAGCAATAGCCCAAGTATAAAACTTTACTTTTAAACCCATCCATACAGTGTTATTCACAAAGCATTTGATCAACAGCTGGTCCATAAATCATCTTTTTTTGTACGCAAAATTCACGTTAGGTGGCAGCTAAGCCATGGATTTGCCAACCCCTTCTAACTAAATATCGAAATGTCGAATAAAAAAATAAAAAAACTGTGCGTGTCCCAAACGCATACAGAAAGGGCTCCATTGTCCGTTTACTGTAATATCATTTATGTATTGAACTCTGTTTTCGCTTAAATACCAAAACATAGATATAGTTTTGAAGGGCAGTGGTTATGGACTGTCCATACTTCGGTGAGATACTGAAGACCGTACTGCTTCCTGATATCCGATCGAATTTCATACCTTCCGAATGCAAGTCCAATATGTTAACCGCTAGACTGGGAACTGGTTTTTACAAGCTCAATATGAATATTACTTACCTCGCAAGTGCGCAGTTCATGAATTTTAGTTGGAACTGTATGGAATGCTGTTTTTACATAACAACACCTCGAGAAACTGCTTGATAGTTAGAATTATATTTATTTGGATCAACTCATTTTTTTTTGTATCTGCTTATTGATCCCAAATTACATGGATTAAAAAAAATACCTACCTACTTATACAAAAATTTGATAAAAAGCTTTTTCTCTGATAAAAATTTTTTTTAGACATTAGTCCATGACTTATAGGGTGGTATGAGGCTGACCATCCATACTGTAGAAAAAGGTTCACTTTTCTAATGTCACCCCTGTTTCAGGGAAGGCCGGCAAGAGTTGCATGGCTTATGTTCATTTGAGATTGGGTTTTATGTTGTAAGTCCACATGCGTCATGTGTAAGCTCGCGCGCCTGTTACTTATTATTTTATCTTTATTCCAGCCCTGTCACGCGGAGGGTGCAATACGTGACTAGCCATATAAAAAATAAATACATTGATCGAAAATGGCATATTAACTTATACGTGTCTGATTATGGGAATGCATTTAATATGAATCTTTAATGTAATATATCTTTGCAACTTAGATTATTGATTATTATAGACCAGGGGTGCCCATACTTTTTCTTGAGGAGATCGACTTAGCAAAAATTTATGAATAGACTTTGGCCCATAAAAATTCTGTTGACGGGGGGGGGGGATTTTTCGATATCCTCGGCGATCGACTTCAAAACCCTTCGCGATCGACCGTTTGGGCACCTCTGTTATAGACAATATAGATTTGCGTGTGGGTTGTGCTGTGATAAGAATCTTTGAGATATCCCACCCGCGATTTTCTTTTGAAGAAAATATAATATGCTAATCCGCCACAAGCACACGCATCCCAGCTTGAATTGTTTCCCCGAATTAAATTATTTCTCAGCGCTATTTTTACATTTTCCTCGGACCGTTGTTACACTATGGATTTGACCGTTGGTGACTTCAGCGGTCGCCATGACCTAACAGGCGGTCATAGGTCTTAGGTCACTTATAAACAAATTTTAGCACCGTGGCCACTTCTCACCTTGAGTTTACGGAAATCGATGGAGTAAATGTGCTAAGTGGTCACCAAACAAGAACGAATCACGTGACGGCGGAGCTTGCTTTCTAAAATGTATTTGTGAGCAGCCATTACATATATGTGAGAGAAAATAACGGCGACAGTGTCGTGACAATCTTAGAAAGATAATCTGTCTTGGTCTGGGTAGAACTTGTGAAAATCAATAGCTAGGTTTAGTTATTGCTTTAATGGTCAAAATACTATTAAAATTGGTTAGATGTACGTAGGCTTTGTAAAGGCTTATGTAATGTGAGAGGGTAAATATAAATAAAACAAAACAGTTTTATTTTCACAAATTGAACGTTTATTTCACCTCAAGTACTTTATACTTGCTTACTTCAAGAATACAATATTGTGTGAAATAAATGCTCTATATATAATATATACGTATTCTAAGTTGTAAAGTTATATAAACATTAAAATTCATATTATATGCATGCCTACAAACAGACACGTGTAAGCTGGCGCTTACAAATGCTACAAATTTAAGTCCAAACCTTAAATGAAACATAAACCCTGCAATTTTTGCCGACCTTCCCTGAAACAGGGGTGAAATTGGCAAAGTGAACCATTTTTTATAGTGTGGGTGGTCAGCCTCATACGAGCCTACATCTTCATACGAATAATCTAACATTAATTTATATTTAATTGGACTTATTATAGCTTAGGATGGGGATGACATAAATAATTGGATCAAATCTCCTTCTTCAATGTCTATACAGCACAATACAGGTTTTGGCCACCTTTAACTTCTGCCTCCAACTTCTCCAGTTCGAAACTTGTACCTAGTAGCTGATTGCATCCGTCCATCTCAGTCTGGGTCTTCTCCCTCCCGGGTGGCTGGTCACCATTTTTTTGGGAATCCGTGTATTTGAATCAAATGTATGTCAGAAAGCTATCTTGGCTGTTCATTTATCCATTTGTTGACTGTGAAATAAACCACAAGGATATTGTTTGGGCATCAAAACATCTGTACTGATTCTTAGTATAAAATTTTGAGTTTGAGCTCAAACATAGCCTTCGACAAAAAAAATGTATGAAAACTGAAACCTCGCCTCGTGTGAGTGTTTTCGCTTTCATAAGTTTTTGATAAAACGCTATGGTTGTGGATAGTGGTTCGATGTAAAGTCGGTCATCTCAAAGATGGCATCTGTCAGCGGTATTAGTAAAGGCACGTAACGTTTATAAATACTGTTTATATTGACCTGATTATTTTGACTAACATGTCGGACTTACTTCATCTATTTTATTTCTTTCGAGAAAACAAAATTGAAATCACAAAAGCAACTAGGTACTCTTACGTCATGAAAGTGTTTTTTTTTTTTTTTAAAGAAAAATGTTAGATTGTTTGAGCTTTGATGTAGCTTCTATTAGCCCAGCAAAAATCCTGGATTCATATTCGATAAGTTTCATTTATATGATTTCACATTCTTGGTATTGGAAAAGCTTAGATTTTCACAATAAATGAAGAATTATTTTTACGAAAACGGGGAAAACCTCAAATTTTATTCCTGCTGGTATAGCATTGTGTTAAAGGATCTGTTCATGTTTAAAACTAATTATTGTAATAATAATAAGCATCTTTTCCTGTTTTAAAAGAAGCAAGTTCTTTTGCTTCTTATGAAAATGCATGCCAGTGAGCCTACCCACAAGGAAAGAAGCATAATTATTTAAGATAATTAGTAATTTACTCGTACAGTTCAAAATTAAACTTACCCTGCAACTTTTACCGACCTTTGGTAAAGTGAACAATTTTTTGCAGTAGTAGGTATGGGTGAACTACCGTAAATCAAAGATATTTGAATAATAAAATGATAGGTGGAAAACCTGAACAGTGGTATTCACAAAGCATTTGACCCACAGCTGAACCATAAATCATCGTTTTTTTTGTTTGACAAATTCACGTTAGGTGGCGGTTAAGCCATGGATTTGCTGTTTGTGAATAACACCGTACAAGTTGGAAAGCTAGCAGCTAGCTGGGCATCTCATTTCAGGATACATGAGCTGATTGTTTGTGATCGAATGGTCTAAATCAGAGTTGTCCAACTGAAAATCGTGGCGGGCCAGATTTAGTACTTTGTAATCGTGGCGGGCTAGAAAAAGTGTCTAGACACGCAATTTTCAAAAAGTGCCAAAAAAAATCCACGCGGGACAGCCGACGCCCCCCCAGTTTGGAAACCGCTCCCTTACTAAGTACCTAATGATGGATATTTTTAAATGCTTGAACTTATTGCGCAATAACTATTATTTATTGAATCCAGCCGAAAACGGAAAAATTCCTTCTATCCTGTATTTATACTTCAAAGCTGTCAGGCTAAATTCAGACCAAAAACGAAAATACTTCAATTTAGTGAACAGTCTTATCATTTTTGCACTGCGCTTTTATCTGGTAAATATGCACACTTTTATATTTAATACTGTTCAGACATTCATTTATGTCTCACGTACAGCGAAAGTATAAAACAGTTTGACCTCTTTCACTGTGAATAAATTCATGTTTCACCCATCGATTAAAGAATCTTTTACTTGATGGCCACCGATTAATGCCAGATCACTTAAAAAAAGAAGAGGCCGATGATTTTAATCTATCAGATTTATAGATTTTTAATATAGCTGGTGTGGTCTTCTGATTTTCTACAGTTTTTCATTACTGTCACTCTTTTACTAAGGCCGAAACAAAAACGACAGGTTTACCGAATAAAACGCTCTTCATTGAGAGTATTCAAGTACAGAGTTAGAAGTACAGAAAACTTTTGTCACCTGATTTCAGGTTTATCAAGTTTATAAGAATCAGGGACATCCTCGTCGTATCTACTTGTAATAAGAGCCTTTTGTATGGTGTTGATAGAAAAGGATAAAAAGGAAAAAAAAGTACGCGGCACACAATAGGTTAAGAATGTAAAGCTGAATAATTTTAGTTAAAAAGGAAAGTAAATTATAAAAATATTATCATTTTTAAAATGCTTTTAAATTGATTTGGAAAAAGTGAACAATAAAATAATGCATGATGTTTTGTTAGACGTACGAGTATTTGATATGAAATATATTGTTGACTGCAGTCTATCGTTGAAACCTTAGTTTCCATTACAAATACTCGTATATGCACAAACTTGTCATTTAACTTATTTATAATAAACAAAACAATGGTCCACGGTCAAGACGGGGAAAAGAGGAATATCTTGCAGTCGAAGCCGACCGTGAAAGTCTTAAAACATTTATGATTCATTCTCCCTTCTTCCTTCTCATTCTGTCTCCATCTTATCTGTGAAACACACCTCTTCCTATCATTTTTGGTTACCAAGTGCGAAAAGCAATCTCCTTTGTTAAATTGTTTCACTCATTGAAACATTGTAGGTATATTTATTACCAATAAATTTAATTTTTTAATTTCCTCCCAATATTATGTGTGCCTATAATTAATATTATTTTAATTTAATTTAAATCCAAAAGCCCAAGGCAGTGAATGTACGCGCGATCAGAAAGTAGGTACTTACTTTCTTGCGGAGTACCTACTCTCTTTTATATACGTGTATAGTACCTATATGGTAGTATTAGGTATGTTAGACACATCTTTACAAGAAATCTTATCCGTGATTTGAGAGGACCCTTGAGGTGTGACACACACAAAAACGGCGCTCTTTAATTATGTGTACATTAAAATAAATTATCCTTATATATATATATATATTTGTCAACGACGTTAGCCATGTTGAAAGCACCGGTTCCCATAGATCACCGAAGTTAAGCAACATTGGGCGTGGTCAGTACTTGGATGGGTGACCGCTCAGGTACACCGCGTGTCGTTGGCATCTCGGACCGGTCCGTAGTCCGTAGTGGCAACACTTTGGACTCGTAAATGGAAGGTTGTGGATTCGGATCCCGGCGGAGCACCCAAAAATACCATTAATATTTCGAATGTGCTCTTCGCTGGGTTGAAGAATTCATAAGCCTTTACCAATGACCGGTCACCAAGGGTCCATCCAGCCTTACAGCAACTGGGTCTTGCTTGAGTATTGGCGCTTTGTAGCGACGACCAAGCTCGTACACCTCTGCGGCACTACAACAAGTGTCATAGACCCCTAGAGTCTTCAGAATCTAGGGAGTCTCCCGCACAGGATTTTCTTAAAAAAAAAATATATATATACTAGCAGACTGACCGTGCTGTGCACGGTTGTCTGCTAGGCCCTTCGGGCAGAGTGAGTCTGGCTTCGCAATAATTTTTCCTCACACCTCCTTCATAGTAATTAAATGGTTTAAGAAGTAATTTGAAAAAAAATTGCGGTAAAAGGGTTATTTAGTTCTTTCATGTTCTGAGATTCTTGTATGAAGCATGAGGTATGAGGCTGACCTCCCATACCTAAAAAAATGTTCACTGAACGAATGTTTCTCTGTTCCTGAAAAGTTCGGCAAAATTGCAGAGCTTATGGTCAAGAGAGGCTGAAAATTTTATTTGTAATAATTACACATGCAGCGTTTGTAACCGCAAACTCACTCATGTCTGCTTGGGGGCATCCATTCAATATGAATTATAAAATGTATGTATGCAACTTAGATTTATATTCTAAAATTAAAAACATCAAGTGCCACAATTATATGTTAGCGTGAAAAGACATTTGCCAGCTTGTGGGTGTGCATTGTATTTGAATCATCAAAACTCTTTTTGCAACTTAAGATTATAAATTAAGATAACCGTTGTTTAAGGATTTTCCAAACCCAAATTCCTTGACCTAAGGGTTAGTATGAGGCTTACCACCCATATCGCATAAATGGGTTCACTTAACTAATGTTCCCCCTGTTTCTGAATAGGTCGGCAAAAGTTGCATGGCTTATGGTCATGAGAGGCTGAAATTTTTATTTGTAGTTACACATGCAGCATTTGTAAGCGCAAACTCACTCATGTCTGCTTGGGAGCATGCATTGAATATGAATTATAAAATGTATGTATGCAACTTAGATTTATATTCTAAAATTAAAAACATCAAGTGCCACAATTATATGTTAGCGTGAAAAGATATTTGCCAGCTTGTGGGTGTGCATTCAATTTGAATCATCAAATAAATTTTTTTGCAACTTTAGATTATAAATTAAATTTAACGTTGTTGAATCAAATTCCTTGACTTAAGGGTTAGTATGAGGCTTTCCACCCATATCGCATAAATGGGTTCACTTAACTAATGTTCCCCCTGTTTCTGAAAAGGTCGGCAAAAGTTGCAGAGCTTATGTGCATTAGAGGCCTTCATTTTAATTTGTAAGTTTACATGCAGCATTTCTAAGCGGGAACTCACTCGTGTCTCCATGGAAGCATGCATTGAATATGAATTATAAAATGTATCTATGCAACTTAGATTTATATTCTAATATTAAAAACATCAAGTGCCACAATTATATGTTAACGTGAAATGACATTTGCCAGCTTATGGGTGTGCATTTAATTTGAATCATCAAATAAGTTTTTTTGCAACTTTAGATTATAAATTAAGATTAACGTTGTTTAAGGATTTTTAAAACTCAAATGCGGCTGACCACCCATACTGTGAAAAATGGTTCACTTTGCCAATTTCACCCCTGTTTCAGGGAAGGATGGCAAGAGTTGCATGGCTTATATTCATTTGAGATTGGGTTTTTATAATGTAGGTCCACATGCGGCATGTGCCAGCGTGAAATTATACATGTCTGCTTGTGGGAATGCATTGAATATAAATCTTAAATGATATATATCCTTGCAGCTTAGATTAGATTAGAAATTCCTTGACTTATAGGTTAGTATGAGCCTAAATACCCATATTGCAAAAAATTGTTCATTTGAAAAATGTTTCCTCTGTTTTTGAAAAGGGTGGCAAAAGTTGCAGGGCCCATGTTCATTACAGGCCTTAATTTGAATTTGTAAGTTCACATACAGCATTTATAAGTGCGAACCCACTCGTGTCTCCAGGGGGACATGCATTGAATATGAATCATAAAAGTTATTGTATCTGTGCAACTTAGATTATATATTCTAATATTTAAAAAAAATCAAGCGCCACAACTATAGGTTAGCGTGAAATGACATTTGCCAGTTTGTGGGCGCGCATTCAATTTGAATCATCAAATAACTTTTTTTGCAACTTTAGATTATAAATTAAATTTAACGTTGTGGAAGGATTTTTTAAACTCAAATCCTTGACGGATAGGGAAGTATGAGCTTGAATACCCAGATCGCAAAAAATGGTTCACTTGACAAATGTTTCCCCTGTTTTTGAAAAGGTTGGCAAAAGTTGCAGGGCTTATGTTCATTAGAGGCCTTAATTTTAATTTGTAAGTTCACATGCAGCATTTATAAGTGCGAACCCACTCGTGTCTCTAGGGGGGCATGCATTGAATATGAATTATAAAAGTTATTGTATCTGTGCAACTTAGATTATATATTCTAATATTTATAAAAAATCAAGCGCCACAACTATATGTTAACGTGAAATGACATTTGCCAGTTTGTGGGCGTGCATTCAATTTGAATCATGAAATAACTTTTTTTGCAACTTTAGATTATAAATTAAATTTAACGTTGTTGAATCAAATTCCTTGACTTAAGGGTTAGTATGAGGCTTACCACCCATATCGCATAAATGGGTTCACTTAACAAATGTGTCCCCTGTTTCTGAAAAGGTCAGCAAAAGTTGCAGGGCTTATGGTCATGAGAGGCTGAAATTTTTATTTGTAAATACACATGCAGCATTTGTAAGCGCAAACTCACTCGTGTCTCCGTGGAGTAGTGCATTGAATATGAATTATAAATGTGAATGCGTCTATGCAACTTAGATTGTATATTATAATAATACTTTTAAAAAATTAAATGCCGCAATAAGTATGGTTTCATATAAAAAGTTGACCTAATCGATCGTCATTATTTCTAAAAAATACATGTTATAACTGGTTGAAGTATAATTTTGAAATAAATAAAGAATATAGGTAGGTACTCAACGGAATTCAACCGAAAAAGAATCGACTTGTATGGCAACTTTGAAGCGTATGTTGAAGTGTTGGCAATTTATTTGAAATTCGAATGTCAAAATGAGTTTTGTTTCTCGCATAGGTTTTACATAAAAAGGTGTTGTGATTCATCATGTTTATTTATTTTAAAAACAACAATTTTAAATCTATTAATGATGAGGAAGCACATCCCAAGTCCTGAACAATATTTGTTGTGAATATGACGTGCATCTGTTCAGGAGTTCTTCAGTTTGTCATCCATTAACGCACAATTATTTTGTATGGGGAGGCCGTTGCATTTTATATTATAGGGGGATAACGCACAATTATTTTGTATGGGGAGGCCGTTGCATTTTATATTATAGGGGGATAATGATGAGGAAGCACATCCCAAGTCCTGAACAATATTTGTTGTGAATATGACGTGCATCTGTTCAGGAGTTCTTCAGTTTGTCATCCATTAACGCACAATTATTTTGTATGGGGAGGCCGTTGCATTTTATATTATAGGGGGATATATATAAATATATGTGTCTTATACTACCGCATTTAATGCTCGTAACCATATTCAGAAGAAAAAGAAAAATACTTGGTCTATAATCTATAATCTAAGCTGCAAGGATATATTCATTTAAAGCTCTCAGATGCATGCCCACAAACCAACACGTGTAGTTCGCGCTTACAAATGCTGAATGCGTACTTACAAATAAAATCCAAACCTCAAATGAACATAAGCCCCACAACTGTTACCGACCTTCCCTGAAACAGGGTTAAATTGGCAAAGTGAACCATTTTTTACAGTATGGGTGGTCAGCCTCATACCAACCTATAAGTCAAGGAATATGAATAATAAATTACATCAACGGCTTAATTGACAGTACCACTCTGTTGGAGGGTTACAGATTGTATGTGCCTGACGACTACACCCGAGGGCGAGGACATGATATTTTTCATGTACCGAAAAGCCGTACTGGTGTTGTGGCGCAACACCCTGTGACTCTGACTGTGGTCATGTGAATTAAAAATAATTGAAACGTTTTTTGCAAACTGCTTTATTTGTTTCCAAGAAATAAATACGACAAAAACTATGTGAGGACTTTGGAGGGTCAAACCTCGTTTTGTATTTTTTGTGTCCAACAATGGACCTTGCATAACAACAAAGGTCTCTTGCATACCAGGTTTGGAGGGATGGTCGATGGGACAAACGACCACGTCGAGAGTTTCTACAGTATATAATTATATAGGCAGATATGTGCTGTACCCTTAGTACAAGTTGCAAAACTTGAGTAAAGTAAAGTTTACGGAAAGTATTAAAGCGTGATTTTTTCCAAAATCTGCCGTTTTTGTTTGTTTGAACCTGATTTTCTTCATCACTATAACTCTTTTGCTAAGACCATAAAGTGTAAGAAACAAAAACGGCAGATTTTGGGGAAATCACTCTTTAATATTTTCCGTAAACTTTACTTTACTCAAGTTTTGCAACTCGTACTAAGGGTACAGTTCCTGCTCCGAGGAACTCATAAAAAATGCCACAGATATGGAGGAACGACGAAAAATACTAATGAAAATTGCGGCTAGCATATTTAGGATTGAACAAAAGATGAAAAAATGGACTCAAAGTAAATGAAGATGAAGAAAAAGCAAAGATAACAAGTTGGAACACTCAGACTGCAAGTGGTTAAAATTGCTAAACAATAGTAAGAAAGTCAACGTGGGTAGTGCCTTACACAAATGAAGACAAATTGCCAGATAAGATTGCAATATCCGCTTCCACAATTCTGTCTCGGAAACGTTTAATTACCGTTAATATTTAACCTGAGAGTTCGGTGACCTTTTCACCTCAACCATGGCAGTTGTTGTGACGTTCCATATGTTATCACGCTTTAGATCAGAGGTCCCCAAAGTCTTTTGATTCAGTTTCTCTGTTTTCTATAGCCACTTCAGAAACCTTCATTGTCGTACTTACTTGCGGCATTTCTGATTATAGACTGCCCTGTTGGGTTATTGTTTTTAACTTTACAATATTTTTCCATCGTTCTCACTACTGACCTGCTTTTCTAATCTAAGTTGCAAAGATATGTTACATTGGAGATTCACATTACATGCATTCTCACAACCAGACACATACAAGTTCGCGCTAGCACATGCCTCATGTGAACCTACAACATAAAAACTAAATCTCAAATGGACATACACCAGGCTGCAACTCTTGCCGTCCTTCCCTGCTTTTAAGAATCTCAATACATAAACCCTTGATTTACTTCACCCGTCGCGTCCATTGAGAAGTTAATTAAAGTCTCTATCTCCACTTTTTAAGGCCTACAATTATCGCAAAACTGTCAAGTTTATTTGCAGCTCTGTGTGATCATAACTATAGGATCCCGCTTTGGCAAGCGATCTACGACCCGTAGCTGATGCTAGGCTTTCACATATAACCATAAAAATGTCATCAATATAATATTTGATGCTGGAGTGATGTTTTCCGGGATCTGTTGCCGTGGTCTGTGGGAGCTGGAGCTCATCACAGTTCTCATCAAGATCTTCATCATCATCATACTTCACGCTGAAGAAGCCCATCGTAGAAATGGGCGAAACGTCCGGAAGCTCCAGCTCCCACAGACCACGGCAACAGATCCCGGAAAACATCACTCCAGCATCATCAGCCGGCCGTGTAAGCCTAAAACTCTTATTCAATATAATCTTTAACTTGTTCAATCTTGCTTACAAATTAAGCTTACCAAAGAAGGGATTAATGTATTTGTTATTGATTAAATGAGTTCCAATCTTCCAGACCTTCTGTTACAACTTCTTCTTCGATGGCCCTACAGCTCATATCTCCCCTTGGCCTCCATCAGCCTTCGCCTCCTCCTGTCTATCGCTGCGATTTCCCAGCAGCAGTAGTTGATTTGCGTCCTTCCTCACCTCATCCTTCCATCTCAGCCTAGGTCTTCTACAATTTAACGATTCGAATTTTTATTTTATTTTATACAGACCACAAACGTATAAAAATCCAACCCTGGGGTCTATACAGCCACTTGAGGAACATCTGCGTTAGGTGAGGAGTATAATAGTTTCATAACGGTTTGGGCGCGGGAGTTGTGTTTTCACTTTCCACTTTCCTTTACAGGCAACATCCACACCTACTGCCCAAATGGCGGCTGACCGCTGCGGGCAGTCTAAAGCAAAATCTTTGAAAAGTGAAATTTAATTTGCCCACGATTGTACCGCTTTTAGGCAAGTCCATTAGATGGGATTTAGCCATATTTTGGTGTAAATCAAGTTGGATGTAAAGTTTTTTTGTTGCTGTTGCCTTTTCGCTTTCAATGTGAAATCGTCTTTGACGGACTTTTCAATCTCACTTCTATTTCTGATTATATTTATTGCAATTTTATTTGGTGTGAATTATGGATTGATAACCAAAATAAAATTCCCCCTTCTCTAACTTGCTCCATATGTTTAATAAGAGTGTTTATACGCAAAAGAAAGTCCGAAGAACTCTTACAACTTTTCTCTGAACACGTGTGGCATTTGGAAAAAAACAATATTCTAAATCGGTCTCATAAAAACCAAGAAGATCTTGCCTCGTTTAAAAAGTATACTTAGTGCTTAATTGGGTTAATAAGTTATCACTTATCGTCCTCTTCATTTATCACATTCAGTTGTAAACAAAGTTGATCATTAGATGATCAGCGTACTAAATAATAAGACTGCTTCAAAAGTGTAGATAATGAACGTTTTGGGCAAAGCAGTGTGATCATCTAGGCGTTGAAATGTCTCAGAATACAACAGTTTGTTCCCAGCATCTTTCTTGATTAACTGTTGACAGTTTCATATTCAAGATTAATGTATGACTTTTCTTTCAGTCATCGTGTTTCTCTTCCGCTGTCAGTGGGCGTCACAACTAATAAATTATTTATTGTATTATTAAGTTTTGAGTTGGAGACGTTTAAGCGTCATGTCATCAGAAGCCTGGCTGCCCACGCGGCACTGGTTCCCTCATAATACGTAGTATTATAGTATAATTATCTATGTTCCCTCACTACACGTCCATGATGCAACTAAACGAAAATAATTAAGTGACATCATGGTTTTGTGCAACATTCAAATATTCATATTCTTGGTGGTTCTGAGCGGCCCGCACTCGAAGTTACGGCTCTCTGCATTGTGAAACATGAAGATGTGGGTTATTTTTTGAACCGTGCATCTCAAGTGACCTACACGCGTGTGTAAATGTAAAACGTGGCCCAGAGATTCCCAAGTGTTACATATTTTGATCGCAATAACGGTATTTGGCTTATATCATCGATGTTCAAGAATTCTACGAATGCGTTTGTCTGCATGCATAAATCCAATATGATACTAGCATCTAAATGACGTCTTATTCATCAATATCAGTAACGATGATAAATCCATCGTGTCTCCAGCAAATGAGGCACTATGATAGATAATAGTTGCAATCAGTATTAACTCCTGCAAATTCATAGAAAGGTTCAACGAAAAAGAGGATCAGATCGGAAACAGATCTCTTGTATACAAATTTGAGACGACGCGACGGTTTTTAAGAAGCACCACCTCGCTGTTCAGAGCTGAAATCGCCGATCTCCGCAATTTAAATGCAAAAAATCTTTCACAGTTAAATCATCATCTACTTTCGTACATCAACTTTAACGGATTATTATATTATGACAATCTTATGCACGACATACAAAAACTAACTGTGATGAGAGCGTTTTGGAAGCGTCGTGTTTTGTCTGCTCTTTGTTTGGTCTGCGCACCCGCGTGGGCCGCCAATCTTCCAGCCATGCCCTGCTTCTTGAATGGGTGCACTCGTCCACGACCAGTCGTGAGCCGACTTCGCAATGTCTACTGTTAGGGCACGGACGTGGCCGGGTCGACACGCTCTTTAAACTTTGCGTCTCACATGGTGGATCCTAAAACTATGATACGTAAATCGACAACAGTAAATCTACATGCATAGGTAAATCAGCAAAGTAAATATACATATACGAGTTTGTCAATGCCAGGAAATTAAAGATCCATAACCGTTTTTACCTGCAACGCTACTAAACTACGAAGAGTGTAACTTATTGCCGCGTTTTCCCTAAAGGGGATCACATGCAGCTAGTGGAACCTTTTTATTTTCACAGGTTAGGGGGTCGACATTATGCCAACCACTTCAGTTGAAGTGGGGATTCTCCAGTTCCCGAATGAGCTGGTACTCATTTCTTGTGAAGGCTGAGTAAACCTTGCTGGTATTTGTTGGGTTTTGATATTTCCTTGACTTATAGGTTGGTATGAGGCTAACCACCCATACTGTAAAAAATGGTTCACTTTGCCAAGGTCACCCCTGTTTCAGGGAATGTCGGCAAGAGTTGCAGGGCTTATGTTCATTTGAGGTTTGGATTTTATTTGTAAGTACACAATCAGCATTTGTAAGCGCGAACTACACGTGTTTGTTTGTGGGCATACATCTGAGAGCTTTGAATGAATATATCCTTGCAACTTAGATTAAAGATTATAGATATTAACACCGAAACGGGATATCATTTCTGACACCCTCGGTGGGATTCGAACTCGAGCCTCGGCATGGAATGCAAGCACTCTACCAACTATCGACCGGACATTGCTACACCAGCTAGTTCTTGTTTAATCTAATGTGAAACCACCTTAAAGTCACATCTGTTTCTTTTTTTTAAATGTGACTAGTTTACCATCTTTGTTCACCAAAAATTGAACTAGAATTCTCTAACTCGATCGTTTGCGACCTTTAATAAATTCTTCACACGTCGATATGTACGCATTTTCCATCTCCCAACTGTACCGCGCTGAATGTTGATTTGTGATCCACGACCGTGACACGAGGTGTTCCACTTGCAGAGGCAGTTGTGGCTGCTTCTTTATTCCGAGGATGTCGCTCTCGCTTCCGGCACGTGGAGGATTGACGAGCCGTTGTCGACAGCGGATGGATGCGACTTATAAAAGGCAGAGAGTCGGATATACCTTTGGGGATTGAGTTGCATGCGATGGACTTCCTGGCGTTTCAAGATTCACGTACCAAACAATAAATCCGAATGAAAGAAACCAAAGTCAAGATTTTAAAATGATACATCCACCACGAAACGGAAAAATGTAGAAATTATGTTTTTACTTTGAAATCGATTGACATTTGTATTATGTACAAATACTAGATATCTACGACTATTTTCTTGTTTTATTTGTTGCAACCTTTGTCGGTTAGGGATTCGAAAAACTTTATTTTATTATTATTTTAAAATAAGATAGGAACCTTCAAAGGTTCAAATGTGGTTATAAACATACAAAATACTGTAATTGGATGATTTGAACCTCTTCAAGATAGGTAGATTTACCTGAAGTACCTACTCGTATAGACTCGACAGTCGACACAAAGTTCAAATTTTATTTTTTTCGCAGTGAGTTCCTTGACTAATAGGTTGCTAGGAGGCTGATCCCTCCAATCCCCATTCTATAAAAACTTGGTCCACTTTTTTCAATGCCAGGGAAAGGCAGCAAGAGTTTCAAAGTTCATGTTTATGGGGGGTTTAGTTTATTTTGTACATACACATGCAGCATGTGTTACCGCAGACTATCATGTGCCTACTTTTGGGAATGCATTAAATGTGAGCCTTTTAAATGTCAAAGGTCTATGATAAAGGGTACTATGCAAGCAATAACAATATATGAGTTAGTTTTTTCCCTACCCAGCCTATTTGAGACGTCACAGTTTTTTTTGTCTATGGAATTTGTATAGACTCCATTGTTAATCTGATGGCCAAGACCATTGGCCAAGACTTGAATTTTGAATAAACAATCAGTAACAGGAAATTGAAAAGCAAAAATTGAATTTGGAAAGTGGCAATTAGTGACAACCATAGGTATTAAGTATCAATGGTACCAACATAAAAATATATATATATTTATTCTTCTTTTGTTGAAAACCATACATCTGCATTTAAGCTTTTTTGGTGATTATTAATGGATGCGTTGCCACAAAGAAAAATTATGGCTTCACCATCTGGCTCGTTATTAATTAATTGGTGGAATTTATTGAAGTATATTTTTATCATTTTCATCTATGACCGTTAGTGTGATGACCTGACCAATGCGTGGGTCCTACGAATTAAAATGATTTATTTCTTTTATATCTCTCGTAGCGTTGCACCTAAATAATTGTTTCCTGTTGTACAGATAATTGGAATCAAATGTGTATTTTTTGGAGAATAATCTGGTTTTCTTAAATTATTTTTAATATTAATCGCATTATATTCTAAAACATTTATACTCATGTATCTTGTATCCTCGATAATACTACGATACCTTCAAGAATTTAACCTATACATAACTGTAACTCATTCCGCTTAGGGTAGCCAGAGCCTCTATAAATTTGCCTCGACTTTTCCTGTCCTGTTCCATACCTCTTTCAATTCATTCATATTCATCAGCTTTTTCATGCATTTCCTTCTTTTACATCCGCTTTGTATATCACATTATTTTACAATTTCACCAATCTGCTGTCATACTTTTCTCGGTCTTCCGTTTCCTCTTTTACTTTTCACATTTCCTGTGTATGTACATTGTACACTTTATAAGGCTTTCATCATCCATTCTTTCTACATGTCCAAACCATCTCATCACATTATTTTGATTCCCCTTTGTTTAAATTCAATATATTCGCCTCCTACTTGTCTTTTAATGATAGGTTTTGAACACATCTCCTTTCGCAAAGTGGCTTCTTTTAAAAGCTTCATATTGCATGGTCTACGATTTATTTGGTTGTCGTTCATGGAGATCTACAGGTATATACTTATAGTCAGTGACGGCTCCAGGTAAGGTGCATCGGTGCATTGCACCCCCAGTAATAATGCCACGATCCAATACTTACAGATTATAAGGGTTAGGGGGGTAATCAATGACGGCTAGTATAAAAATGCACTGCTCGATGAAAAATCGACGAGCCGTCACTGCTTATAGTATGATTGTTTATGAAGTCATATTGCCTTAGTTTTTTCACGTCACCATCTCATTTTATTCTCTGAAATATTGTACAACGCAAGTAAAAAAAGTCTCTTTTTTATGCTCATTTTTATCGTCATCAAACGTTGCTAGAAGCGCGATTATATTGCAAGCCTTGACATTTTTAATCTATGTAAATGTGATTATGGTCACAGTGTTTATGCACGTATAGGGACCTACATAATCTGCCTTCAGCTTTGTTCTCCTACTAATTAAATGCGTGTGTTTGTTTAGTGATTTTCTCACCAAGTAGCTGCTGTATTGTTTTAACGTGTTTGCGTTTTTAATCAAATAAAAACATCGGATGCAATGAAATTCAGCTGCGTACTTATTTTTAAAATCATCCATAGACCGGTCTGCAGTCCAGTGGTAGCACTTCGGACTCGTGAATGGAAGGTTGTGGATTCGAATCCCGGCGGAGCACAAAAAATATACCGTACATATTTTCTAATATGCTCTGCGCTAGTCTGAAAAATTCATAAACCTTTTAAACAAAGACCGGTCACCAAAAGTCCATCCAGCCTTACAGCAACTGGGTGTTGTTTGAGAATTGGCGCTTTGTAGCGACGGCCAAGCATGTAAAAAGTTCGGTCGATATATCCGGTTGGTAGAATTCTTGCATTCCATGCCGAGAGCAAGGGTTCGATCCCCACTGAGGGTGTCAGAAATGATTTCCCGTTTCGGTGTCTATTTCAAACCCAAAATAAATACCGGCAAGGTGTACTCAGCCTTCGCAAGAAATGAGAACCAGCCCCCTAGGGAGCTGGGAAACCCCCACAACAACTGAAAGTGCTTGGTGTGAGGCTGGCCCCCATACCTGTAAAAATAAATAGGTCACGAATCACCACATGCGACCCCTACAGGGATAACGCAGGCAAGAAGTTACACTATATGTGTAGCTTAGTTGCGTTAGTATCCATACTTCATGATTGTTTTTCGGGATTTGTTTCTGAGGTTCCGGACGTTTTGTCCATATCTCCAATAGGCTTCTCCAGGGATGTGATGTTTTGAATAATGAATTAAGAGTGTAATAATAATATATTAATAAAGTTATTTTACGTGCGTGTTTGTATGGAAGAGCAGGACATCATCTTTAAATTTTCAACTCACTTTTTAATCAATTACAAAAAATCCTGAAGCATCTTATTTTGTACCCCTTTATGGATATGAATATTTATTTTCAAAAGGTTAACGGATTTTTTCACTCATCAGTTTGTTGACGCTATGCTTCTGTTTGCAGTTGTTCGGCATAATCTGCATGGCCTTGGCTTCCCCCGCCATGCTGTCTGGCACCCACTGGTTCCTGTTTGTGGTGGTGACGTCATTCATCTCCACCCTCATCTGGTCCTTCGTCTACCTGCTGGGAATCAAAGAAGCACTCCGCGTACCCATCAACTGGCTGCTCACGGTAAACAGATTGGTCTCACTATTTTTCTTCTTTTATTCTGTTTTTGTTTTATTGTGCCTCTTCATGGAAATAAGTGTTTTTAATACTGCCGCACGAAAGAAAGATCTTCTACTTCTACTATACCTCAGATCTACTCTAACCAGTCTTCTCAATCTTTGTCCACAGTCCCTCTGATTCTTTTCTGAATGATGCAGGCATCTATATTTTAAATTTTTCATTATGTTCCCGAAACCTTTAACCTTTTGACGGACATCAGGACTTCGTCTCTGGTGTTTATTCGGGAAAGAAATTTAATATTTGTGACTCGATCCATCCAGGAGTTTTTGAACATCCAACTGCCCATTCACATCTCAAAGGCCGAGATTTATCCTCATGGCTTTGTCTTGTATTTTCATTTCATGTTCAATTGAAAAGATGTATTGTTTCACCATTGGCAGACATTTTAAGCAACACTCAACAACTCCTTTCACAGGGAATGAGCGCTCTTATCTCCTTAATAAATATTATTTTATATTTACCACACAGTTCCACATTATGGTAGAAAAGTCCTGATAACCTTTAACCTGAGAAATGTCCTCGAATCTTAATGGGCAACCGTGGAGATTACGAGAACTATGAACATCCCACTTATGGTGGAAACGAAGTCTGTTTCTCTTCTTGTTTATGTGAATAAAATTAAGTTTATTAGTCACCCTTTTATTTATGCTAATGCATTGGCCTATGGCAAAAATATTACCTCTAAGATTGAAGAAGTCTACTATCGCTGCCTTAGTTCTTGTTTATCGTATACGCCATTGAGAAAATTTTACATGAGCAATGTTTGCATGTGTACTGGACCAATGTGTCTTATGAAAACAAGAAATTGATTTAAAAAATATTTAAAATAACTCTCACATTATCGAGTTTTATGGTTTTTCTTAGCTCAGATTGTGTAGAATTTGATTCATAAGACAACTGCATGACAAAGTCATATTTGACAAGATTAGCGTATACGATAAACAAGAACTGGGGGAGCGCTATGGCGTTAATGGAATTATTGAGGAAGGCTCATCTAATCTAATCTAAGTTGCAAAGATATGTAACATTGGAGATTCACATTATATGCATTTTCACAAGCAAACACGTGTAAGTTCGCGCTTGTACATGACGCATGTGAACCTACAACGTAAAAAATCAAACCTCAAATGAACAGACAACCTTCCCTGAAATAGGGGTGACATTGGCAAAGTGAACCATTTTCTACAGCATGGCTGGTCAGCCACATACCAACCTATAAGTCAAGGAACTCATCAATATTCCAGATTGAATATGGATCTTAGTACGATTCTAGTCCCCATTTTATTCAATATCCTTGCACTGTAGACTGCGTTCTAACATGAACATCACTCTAAAGTAGTGCTGAGATTGTCCGAGCTGTATTTTAATAATGAAGTGTTTGCGGTTTTACTGCCTCAGTGTTCATGTATTTGTTTGCTCATTTTCAGGAGCTGTTCAACACCACCATAGCGACTGTTCTGTACACCATTGCCTTCATCGTCCAGCTGTCTGTGTGGACGCCTCCCTACTCCTTCTATCGTGCGTCCAACCTCACAGCTGGGGTAAGAATCAACACTTATTTCATGACAATCATTATCTCAACACACAAAAACGGCGCTCTTTTATCATGTAAAAAAATATAAATAAATTATCTTCATACATACTTCATACTTCAGACATAAGTCCGATCGATAGCTCAGTTGGTAGAGTGCTTGCATTCCATGCCGTAAGCTCGGATTCGAATCCCACCAAGGGTGTCTGAAATGATTTCCCGTTACAGTGTTTATTTTGAAAACCCAAAGTAAAATACCGGCAAGGTTTACTCAGTTTTCACAAAAAATGAGTACTCCACTTCAACTGAAGTGATTGGCGTAAGACCGACCCCCTTACCTGTAAAAATAAATAGGTTAAACTCGCCACATGCGACCCCTTCGGGGATAACGCGGCAAGAAGTTACACTATATGTATAGCTTAGTTGCGTTTATACATACTGTTATGTAAATATGAAATATAAATAAGTATAGGTATTAGTTATAGGAATTCTGTATTGTATTGGTGGGTAGGATTGATGGTTGTGTGTACATGGAGAAGTCTCTAGGCTAAGTAGGTATTTCGATAAGCATCAAGCAAAAATATCTTCCAGAGTATTCGATTCTCTTAGTATAAAAAGGGTGCAAGTTGCTTGAACGAGTTAGTTATTATTCAAGCTCTCACCACTACAGTCTCGTGCCAGCTTTACAAATACATTGAACCAACTTGACCAGTGAACAGAAACCAAGTGTAATGGAATAATCGAGACTATCTTTGTGAAAATAAATTTTTAAGAGTGTAAAATAAACAACTGTAAAAGAAGACCAGTGTCATTAATTGAAAGACTTTTGAACCCTAAAATCGTAACAATACATACTTACCACTAATTCCTTATTATTTACGTCTTTCCAGGAACCAACTATCCTCATCCATATTATTTTAAACATTAGCTAATGTAAAATTGTTGTTGATGTTCCAGTGCTTTGGTCTGTTCAACACGTTGGCGTACGCAGCGGGCGTGTTCTACCTGTACCAGGAGCACAAGGCGGCGGGCCCCATGCAGGTCTCCTGAGTGGCGCCCCAGCCTCCCCAGCCGCCCCCGGCCACGAGGAGGTACTGAAGAGTGAAGACAAGTGGAGCAAGGGGGCGCACCGGAGACTGCAGCGCTGGCATCATAACCTAATCACTGATCACCTAATTCAGGCATCATCGGCTGGATAAAGTCAATTTACAATATAACAACAAAAAACTGTGGATCTATCTATCTATCTATAATCTAAGTTGCAAAGGTATATATAAATTTAGGATTCATACAAAATGTATGCCACAAGCTGACATGTATAAGTTTGCGCTTACATGTGTAGCATGTATACCTACTTATAATCTAATCTAATCTAAGTTGCAAAGATATGTTACATTGAAGATTCACATTACATGCATTCTCACAACCAGACACGTACAAGTTCGCGCTTGCACATGCCTCATGTGAACCTACAACATAAAAACCAAATCTCAAATGGACATACACCCTGCAACTCTTGCCGTCCTTCCCTGTAACAGGGGTGACACTGGCAAAGTGAACCATTTTTACAGCATGGGTGGCCAGCCGCATACCAACCTATAAGTCAAGACTTATAAAATAAAATAAAAACAAATCTCAAATGAACAGAAACGCTGCAACTTTTGCAGACCTTCCCTGAAATAGGGGTGACATTGGCAAAGTGAACTTCACATTAGCCTTTAAGTAAAGGCATTGTAATTCATTTCTTGCTGTAAGGGTATGCCTTTTTACGGTAAGTAAAAAATCAGAACAAAATTTTACATTGCCAAAATAAACAGTTAAACAAAGGAGTATTATTGTCAGTTTAATTTGTAAATCGAAAAATCAGCCTTCATTTTATGCTGATCATCTAAAAAAACTTTTATTTTTATATCACATAAAATTTGGACTAAGAGTTTAAACCATGGGTCGGCAACCTGCGGCCCGCGGGCCGCATGCGGCCCATGGGGCGTCTTGGTGCGGCCCGCAAGATATTCGCCGCAACGCACCACGTGCCGGGCGATATCATACACATACACAATGGAGTGAAAAAAAACAATAAATGTCATAAAAATGGACAAAAAGAATTTTATTTTTAAAACTAAAATATTTATATACAAATACCTATTTTAGGTAATGACATGTGATCCAAGCGTAGGGGCGGGTGGTAGAATCAATAGTGAATTTCATTTGTAGTTCGTACGTATATTTATTAATGCTCACGCTGCATGACTCACAAGAGGGCCACAGGGGGCGCGGCAGGGGGAGGGGGGGGGGTTAGTCAGCATTTGCTGAAATGCTGCCCGTTAGATCCGCCACTGCTCAAGTGCGGCCCGCACTAAATCCCACGTAAAATATTTGGCCCTTATACAACAAAAGGTTGCCGACCCCTGGTTTAAACCATTTGAAAAAATTTATAAGTATAGAATGCATTATAAGAACACTGCAAGAAAATGATGCAAAAACATAGCTCTTTTTGAGTCGCATAGAATCAACAGGAACAATCTAGGATAAAAAAAAATGTACTCATGGAAATGTTTTTTTTTATGTTTCCACATATTTATCTCATTCTCAAACAAAATATTAGATGGCATTTGATTCTATGAAACACAATTATTACGAGTATATTATAGTCCATATGTTGACTTTTTTTGTCAGTTTGAAGAGTCTCCATTTGTTTTAAGTTCTCCCATAAATCATTTTTCTCTTTTTCATTGTAAAATATTTCATTCTACCTTTCCATGTATTGTGAAAACATAGTTTTACAGTAAATTTCATTACAATATTTTGTAACTAATTAAATGTATGATGATTTTTCTAAAATCAGAAAAGTATATTTCTTCTTCTTATCTCGGTCATATTCGCCCAAATTGAACGACTGTTGCATTCTACCTATTCTTCTCCCATTGTTCTTGCGTTTTATTACAAAATCTCAATTTTCCCAATTTTTGAGTTATTGCTCTTTATTATTAAGCGTGCGATATGTCAGTACCTATTTTGAGTTAAAAATCTATGTAATATCTTCATTTCATTTATATAATCATAAATAAATAATGTTTCCTTTTGACATTGAAAGTTTTTTTTTGTGAACTAAGTAATAAGCATTTAAAAAAATGAATTTTTCATTTAATTATTTTACCAAGCACTGAAACAAAAATTAGTGTATAGTTTTGTAATTAATTATAAGAAAGAAATAAATAATAATTCATGTTAAAGTTATGTTTTAAGAGTTTTAAAAATTATACTTTATAAAGATAGAGAAATAATTAATTAACCCTATCCTTGAAATGCCTGTATGTTTTTTTTTTTTTTTTTAATAAACATTGATTTTCCACTAAAAGCCTTTGTAGTCTAAAAATTAATTTTAGGAAATTTTGATCTAAGTCAGTGGGTCTTAACGTGTGATCCGCGGACCACTAATTTACATAAAAGCCCCGGATAGTGTCAGACAGAGTGTCATGAAGCATACATAAAAGTAAATGGAAAACTTGATACAAATATGTTGAAATATTTATTACAGCTTACGTTCTTATGAAAATGCATAGATACATATTTGAATCTTATGGTCTCAATTGAAAACAAGTCTATCAAAGTGGTCCCAGGTCGGAAGCAAAGAATCAAAGTGGTCCGTGGTCGATAAACGTTTAAGAATCACTGATCTAAGTTAATAGTTTGAAATCTACTCTTCTAAGGCCCGGTATTTACAATGTAAGCATATGTGACTTCAAAATGATAATTAAAACTGCCCATAAGATTGATTGACCTAAGGCTAAGCACGCACTGCGGTTTTTTGAGTCGCGGCGGAACACCGGCATTTTACGTTGTATTTGTTTTAATAGCAAATACGCCGCTGCCGCCTAAATTCTGTGTCCGATCACAGAATATCCGCGGCGCGTCAAAAAACTGCAGTGCGCGCTTAGCTTAAGTGCCTCCTTTTCAGTGTATAAAATTATTTTATTTCAAACTGGTTCATTTATTAACCTTGTAATTATTAAAACTCCCTAGGCCTTACATATCTGATGAAGCAAATATGAATAGCTTCCTTAAAATTCCTTAAAAAAATGTTTCCATATACTGTAATGCCCGCTTTCCACTGCGAGCGGAGCGGACTCCGTACGGACTCCGCTCGACTAGCAACAGTAAATTTCATAGAAGTGCTTCCACCGACAGCGAGTCAGCGGAGCGGACTGAGCGAGTACAAAGAGTTACGAAAGTGGTCGCAGAGTTGAGCGAGTTTCCAGCGGACTCCGTACGGACTCCGCTCGACTAGCAACAGTAAATTTCATAGAAGTGCTTCCACCGACAGCGGAGTGAGCGGAGCAGGCTGAGCGAGTAAAAATGACTCCGCTGTGTCATGGTCTCGGCCGCCAGTTTTCAACTGACTCAGCTCCCCCGTGCCCCCCGCGCCAACCCGCGCAGTTGCGTGACAGCGATAAAACACATCATACATGATTTACAAAAACACATCATACATTATTTTATTAATTTGAAAATAATAAAATGTATGTTTTATTTCAAACATCTACTTTTTATGTTTAAAGCAAAATAATAGTCTAAATAATAAATGATAAATAAATAATGGGTCTGCCAACATTATGTCTACCTTGTGGTCTTGTAAGGAGGTGTTTTTGTATTTTTTAGTTACTTTTAGTTGTTTGAGCCATCTTAATAAATACATGTAATATCCAAACTGCATAGATTTATGTACAAATTGTATAATGACACCGTCTGCGTTATTTAAGATTTATCGTGGCTATGTGAGAATTACAAATCATTAAAATAGTATTTAATTATATGAACTAATATTTTAGGTATTAACTTATTTTTTGAATTAATAAAACATCAAATTTTATATCAATAAAAAAATATTTTATTTCTAAACCTGTCCCAACTGTCTTGACATCTGCTGATCATAAAGATTGATAGAAAGCTACAAAACATGGTGGCACATAAACAGCTTCAGGCTGTCAAATGTGCTCTATATAAATTGTATACAAATGTATGGAGAACATTTGACCCCAATATTGGCTGTTCATGCGCAGACATTTTTTATCACTTTCTATCTACCTGTGTGATCCATAGATATGTGGAGACTTCTAACCCTGAATAAAATAATAAATGTGTAAAAGATATATGCTACTTTGCAAAGAAATTATTAGCATTTATGATTCACACTCGATTCTTGCCCACAAGCAAACAAGTGTTATTCTGCATTACACATCCAAGAACAACATAAACTCCGCAACTTTAGCTGCCTTTTTCTGAAACAGGTGGCGTTGGAAAAAGTGAATTGTTGCCAGTGTATTCAGTCTATTTATTTAACGTCACAAAGAAAAAAAAATATCTGTATTTTTAGAGTGTTTTTTAATGAAATGTAGGTACCTACTGCATTTTTACATAAATGATGATGAGGACGAATAACTTCAAGCCAAAAAGCATGTAGGAGAGCACGTGATTGAAAAACCCTAGACAGTGTTTTGGCAGAAGTACTAGATCCCTCTTTCGTGCATCAGTACTAGTGGGCAGTAGGTACATTTGAAAAAAAAAACTGAAAATTGCAAAGAAAATAGTTGCAAAAGAGTTTTTTTGGAAAACCATGTGACAAATATTTTCATGGAAATTGTAGGCACAGATATTTCTTGTAATAATGGGTTACATTCATCAACTTTCAATATTATTATCTATAATCTAAGTTGCAGAGATATATTAACATTTAAGGCTCTAAAATGCATGCCCACAAACAAACACGTGAAGTTCGCGCTTACAAATGCTGAATGTGTACTTACAAATAAAATCCAAACCTCAACTTAACATAAGCCCAACAACTTTTGCCGACCTTCCCTGACACAGGGGTGACATTGGCAAAGTGAACCATTTTTTACAGTATGGGTGGTCAGCCTCATCAGTCAAGGAAAGGTACATGGGAAGAATTCTCCAACAAAATACATTTTTTACGTGTATACAAAAACAACAACAAAAATCCTCGTATAAGTTTAATTTTGAACTGTAGGAGTAAATTACTAAATATCTTAAATAATTATGCTTCTTTCCTTGTGGATAGGCTAACTGACATTTCACAAGAAGCAAAATAACCTGCTTCTTTATAAACAGGAAAAGATGCTTATTATCTAATCTAATCTAATCTAAGCTGCAAAGATATATATCATTTAAGATTTATATTAAAAGCATTCCCACAAGCAGATATGTATAATTTCGCGCTAACACAGGCCGCATGTGGACCTACAATATAAAAACCCAATCTCAAATGAACATAAGCCTTGCAACTCTTGCCGTCCTTCCCTGAAACAGGGGTGACATTGGCAAAGTGAACCAATTTTTTACAGTATGGGTGGTCAGCCGCATAACAACCTATAAGTCAAGGAACAATTATATTACAATAATTAGTTTTAAACATGAACATATCCTATACTACAATGCTATTCCAGCAGGAATAAAATTTGAAATTTTCCCCGTTTTTGTAAAAATAATTCTTCTTTTATTGTGAAAATCTTTTAACTTTTCCAATACCAAGAATGTGAAATAATATAAATGAAACTTATCGAATATCAATCCAAAATACTTGCTGGGCTAATAGAAGCTACATCAAAACTCAAACAATCTAACACCTAGTTGCTTTTGTGATTTCAATTTTGTTTCCTCGAAAGAAATAAAAATAAAAACTAATTTTTCTGTAAATATAGACGAAGTAAGTCCGACATGTTAGTCAATATAAACAGCATTTATAAACGTTATGTGCCTTTACTAATACCGCTGACTGATGTCAGCTTTGAGATGATCGACCTTAAAAATAAATCTATACAAAAAAAGTCAATACTTTCCTATACAAAAAATGTAATATTAAATGAATAAGCCAACATTACAAATCAACATTGCAGATTAGCCGCCACTTTATTTATTTATTACTATATTTAATGAGTATTTTATCAATAAGTATCTAAGTTTATCATTTAATTCTAGTTTATTACTCATTGATATGACATTTCGTTAAAGGTACAGCCCCGAGTATAAAGCATTACGTAAATCTCACCTTGATTACGTAAATCGAAAATATATTGAATATACGACGACACCCCTAGAGAGTGATTAAGATTTCGTACATATTTTCGATTTATCGTTGTCAGTTTTTATTTTTTTCTAAGGGCACTGTATGTATGCACTCATATTCATGTACGATACATATTGTACTGAATGAAATATTTTCTATTGATAAAAATGCGTCATCCATACTAGAGATGCCGCGAATACTCCCTATTTTTTGTTATACGTCGAATACCGAATAATAGCTGTACTATTGGACAATCGCCGAATATTTGACTAAAATAATATTTTTTAATACATAATCTTAAAATTTTCATCTTACTTAATAATCATTCAGTTTTTATTATTATTTAAATTTTAATATTTTATACATTCAATTTTAAAGTTCATATTAAATGCATGCCCACAAACGACATGTGTAAGTTCGCGCTTACAAATTTTAATGCTGCATGTATACTTACAAATTAAAATCCAAACCTTAAATGAGCATAAACCCGGCAAATTTGCAATCTTTCCCTGAAACAGGAGTGACATTGGCAAAGTGTTGCCGGTGCTATGGCCGAGGGGGCCAAGTGGGCTGATCTTTCTAACGTATTTGGAATAGAGTAGCGTTGGTTCTATCCCCGCTTGGGTTATTTGACCATAGCTTTGACCCTGGTTCAACAGATGTAATTGGGTAATTATTAATTAATAATTCAATAAAAATAAAAATAAATGAATTATTAATTTATGATTTTAAAATCTGTTTCTGGCCATGCAGAATAGGTTGGTGAATTGCATTCCACTTCACAAATTTATTAAAAAAAAAAAAGTGGGCTATTTAGTATGGGTGGGAAGCGTCATAACAACCCGAAAAAATGGTATTTTATATAATTTCTAGTTTCTACTCAAATGATATCATCAAGGTTGTACAATTCTAGACGCAGGCAGGTGTGTTGGAGGGATTATCATTTTTGTTCTTTGTTCGGAAGGGAATTCCTTATACCTTACCTACCCATAACCCATTTCCCCACCCCACCTCCCCTCCGCGCCTTCAACCAAAATATCACCAAGTATTAAACTATTGTAGTTCTAATAAAATGTATGGAACTGAAAGCAGTGCTTCTAGAGAGCGTTTAGGTTTCTATACATTTTTTGGTTTTATACTTGGAGTATCCATAGAAGCGCGCGCCGAACGTGAACGTAGCTGCAGAAAGTTAGGTTCGCGTTTGGAATACGCCTTCTGCCTTCAGTATTGTATGAGCGGTCAAGCTGATTGCGTTGGAGCTATCGTGTCCGTAAAACGCCCATAATTAACCAAAATAAATCTAAAAGTGAATTAATTTTGAATCTGCAACTCTTTCCCCTGGAGGAAATTTGGATTTTTTTTGTGAAAAAACTCGAAAAATGTAAGTATTTCTATTTTTTATTCAAGTCATCAAATTAAACGCACCCTTATTTGTAAAATAAGTAGGTGATTTTTTTTTCTTTTCATTCAATATTTTTATATTTAACATTTGTGCAATATGATTGACTTGTACTCAATGCTTGTACTTTTCATGGGAATAATCTAGAAATTGTAAAATAAATTCGTGAATTCAAAAGAAAAGTCACCTTCTTTGTCGACAATAACATTCTTTCGCCCCAAAAGGCTTCATCCCTCCCGCCAAAATTTACGCTTCACCTTTTTTTAACAACAATAATATTATACAAAATATCTACCTGTATTTTTTTTATTGTGTTTGTTGCTTCAGTTTTTTCTACAAGGGTGTGTTTAGGTAGTTTCTTTTATGTGAGTACCTAACGGTACCTAAAGGACAAAAAAGGACAAAATCTTGACGGTTACACCAAAACAATACTTCGAAAACGCAGTTGTTTACTTGGGCATAAACAACACAAAAATCATCGTAGAGCTATGAGAGTTAGCGCATTAGAAAGAGTGGAAATTTTCAAGTAGGATAGCACTCATTTTTGACAAAAATGTCGCTTCTACTGCCTTTTAACCGTCTATATATTTTTTATCTTATTGAGTTCTGATTAAGGTGCTTACTTATTAAAGTACTTATTTCAATCAAGATAAAATACATTTGGTTTAACATTTATTTTTCTTGAAATATAACCACAAAATTATTTTATAAAATTACCTAAGTGAATAATAAATCATATTTCCCCTTATCGTACTTTAGCAAAAATAATATTAGTATTATGAATTAATGTAACAAGGATTTATACCAGTTAGATACTGATACTTTTCACATTATTTATTTTATTATTGTCTATATCAATTGATAAAATTTAACCGATATTTCCTTACGTACTATTGCCATAAATACAACAAGGTTAAGACATTGGGCCTTTATTTTTTCTGATATACATCTATTTAATATCTATTTCCATTAAACTATTCTAAACTTGATGTACTTCAAAACGCAATAAGTAAATTGATTAAATTGACGTTGAACAAACAATGGGGAAGGAAAAATGACACCTCTTGTATTTTATACAACGTGAAAGAGTAGAAAGAAAATACTGTACTACAGTACCATTCCGCTAGGGGTGGCCAGAGCCTCTGCAGAGTTGCCTCCATTTTTTCCTATCCTGACATACCTCTTTCAATTCCTTCATATCCATCACCTTTTTCATGCATTTTCTTCTTTTACGCTCACTTTGTATATCCCATTCTTTCACAATCTCCACAATCTGATCACTCCATACTTTTCTCGGTCGTCCCTTCCCTCTTTTTCCTTTCACACTTTCTTTGTATACATACTTTGTCAGTCTATCATCATTCATTCTTTCCACATGCCCAAACCATCTCATCACATTCACAAAGAGCTGACATGATATACGAAAAGTATGTGTGTATAAATGTAGGTTGAAAAATATTTTTTGGATGAAGAAGCATAGGAAAGAATAATGCCTCTCTCCCATCTGGAAAATATGTCTTTATTTTGGAAACGAAGAATTTTGGATGAATTCAGGCACGATTTCATTAACCCAATCTCAAAATTAGGCTTCAATCTCTTATTTTGTCACTGAAAAATCAAAACCTTTTTTAAGAATTCATTGACCTATATGTTGGTATGAGGCTGACCACCCATACTGTAAAAATGGTTCACTGTGCCAATGTCACCCCTGTTTCAGGAAGGTTGGCAAAGGCTGCAAGGCTTATGTTCATTTGAGGTTTGTGTAAGTACTAGGAGTGCAACATTTTTTATAAGCGTGAATTTACACGAGTCTTTTGTGGGCATGCATTTCATATGATTTTTAGATGTTGATATATCTTTGCAACTTAGATTATAGGGGGAAATTGTATGCATTATTGTTTACTGTGCATTTTCCTACGTTTTGTACGGCATGAGTCAGGCAGAGTTCCTCCGTGGCTGCCACTTGTTCCATTTATCTGAAATAACCGCGCGCCCAGTTCTATTTTCGGCTCTGATGTGTTTTACTTCGAACTGGAAAGTGGAAATTCTACAAGAGAATATATTATATTATGTGGAAATGACGTCAGAATGATTACTGTGCGCATGTGTGATGACATTTTGTGCAGTTTTATTTTTATTTATCTGCCACATTTTTATTTACTCATGTTGTTATCAAATTGGCGGTAGACCAATGTTTTTTTTTGTGGGCAACTGTAATGAGTGCGCTGTGTGAAAAAAACTCAAAGAGCTCTCAATACGTGTGTCCTTGTTGGACACCGTTTTTAGTGATTTATTGATCTATTATATTTAATATTCATTTGACGATTATTCCACAAAAGTAAGCGTTGTAGTCTAAAATTTATTGTTATTTGGAATTGGAAAATTATATTGAGTCCGAATACATGTTTTGGTTCACAAAACTAATCTGTAAGTCCTCAATAAAAATATGTGTTAGGTCAAAAAGATATCAATGCAGTTTATACAATGAAGGAAAAAATACTTTGTTTGATGTTCGACTGTTAATAATGTCTTCGTCTTTTTACAATCTTAATGTGGAAACTGTGACATGAAAGATAATTCATTCGTCAACTTTTCATTAACAGCTGGTTAGTTATCTGTCATCAACATATTAGTCATCTGTTGTATTTTCTGTATTTAAAGTTTTTTTTACACGGAAAATATTTCATTGAAAAAAAAAGCATTTGAAATTCTAAATAGAACTTTACAAATACAAACGTAGGAAGAATTGACCAACAATGAGGTCCGAATATCTTTGAATTCGGACCTTTTTTGTCGACGAGGAAACGTCAGTATTGTGTGGGACTGCCGTCTTTAGCAACCAATAAAATGTGTTCTGTTTGCTGTTTGCCTTTTCTGTAACAACCCTGCCGAGTGACGCACAATTTTGTCTTTATCAATTCACGTGCGGATCTCATAAATGATTTTTAATTATTCAATGCATCTATAATTTGTCTTCGGTTGATTGATTCCCCCATATTAATTAATAAGTGACATAATTATTACGTAAAAATGCGTGAGAATTCATATACATACTTGGTCACATTGAGAAATCATTGTTTTTACCTACAAACATCATTGTGGTGGGTGATGACGTCAGTTATTTGTTTATTCTGCATAAATAAATTACTCACCTGGCCAGAATAAAAAATGTTTACCCGCGTACTTAGGTGAAGTGATACTTGATGTAAATGAAATGTGTTTACAAATTACAATACTTACGCAAGATTAAAAAATATTTAAATTATAGTTATTGGCTATTGCAAACCTGTTTGTTTGGGCTGGAACTCCCCCTGCGCCACTTTCTTAGATATCGATACCCAACATGGGTTGGTTGGCTTAATATGGGCCAATAGGTGCCTATTAGGATTGAATGAAATGTAAGAAGAAAATGGATACCAATGAATTAAAAGAAATGAAACAATCGCTTCAGAGGCTTTGGCCACCCCAAGCGGGATGGTGACAGTTACAGTTACACTTATGATGTATTTTTTCTGTTTGTGTCGGACATTATAATTTTGATTTAGTTTTTAAAAAATCTTGTTTTATTTTCACTTTTTAGTATTTATATAAAGGACACAAACAGAAAAATTAAAAAAAAATACAAAAAAAATTTCATTTTTTTTTTTATCACCTGATGATGACTACGAAGTAGTCGAAAACGTTTGTGTCTTTTATATAAATAATAAAAAAAGTGAAAATAAAACAAGATTTTTTAATAACTAAATAAAGATGAATTTTCACAGTGTTAATGCACCAACCATCCAAAATATTATAATTTTGACGTTGTCATTTGAGAAGAAAATCAATGTAAGGTTCTGGTGGCGACATGGCTGGCCTCATTGAGTAATAACTAAGAGGAGCAGAAACTAACTTACTGCATTGATACATACCATCTACCACATTTGTCTCAGTCCTGTCAAACGTTGCAGTTGTGTAGTCATACAAAACATGTTTTACGTGTCAAATTTAATGTTTTCTTGCTTGCTCCATTTGTGTGTTTTGACACCTAATTACAACACATGCGATAATGTCTTAAAATAATGCCCTTTTCCTTTATAATTCGTCAATTTTATCGATCACAAGATTTATACCGCATGCGACAATGTTTGGACTGCTCCGGGCTTAGTACGCACGCGGCAATGCTGCCACCTTTCTAGAAACATTTTTACATTCGCCGAAGTTTTTTTGTACACATGCAAATGCAACTGTGAAGCTCTTTGTTCTCTTTCTTACTAATGATCATTTTCGTAAGTAGGTTGAAACAGATATAAAATGTCTATTTTCGTTAAAATATTTTCTAGTCTACAGATATGATAAGTCAATGGCTGGCCTTTTATTTGGGCGTCGAACTTTCCGGAAGTACTCGTAGTACACACAGCCTGTTGAGGCGCCAACATGGCGTGCCCCGCTCCCCCTCCCCCGCGCCCCTAACCACCCCTTACATGTGCAACCACCCCACCCCCTAGCCCAGAACAGTACCCCTAGTACATAAAACACTGGTTTTCTAAAGATGTATGGAAACTAAAGCAGCGGCTCTAGGGAGCGTTTTAGCTTCAAATATTTTTTTAATACACGCTGGGTTTGAGTTTGGCCGTTGTTTTATACTTGGAATGCAGAGGGAAACATGCGAATGCTGCTGGATAATAGAGGAAAATATGAAGGGTATTTTTCTTGATAAATAAAGTGCTTCGATTCATTTCGAAAATATGTCGGAATAAGATAAAAACAAAGTTTTATTTTTACAGTTTATTTATTATGAAGTTTAATTGCCTAAACGCTTTCGCACTTTATCCGTCCATCTTCAGAGGTAACCAAAAAAGGATCAAAATTCAATGCAGAAAGTGGTTATGAAAATAAAACTGTGTTTTTTTTTATCATTAAAAGTTGTTTTTCAATAATGTCTAAGAATAAATTTTCACTCTGTAAATTAACAAACTTTAGAAAATTTTAAAACAAAGCTTCAAAAATATAAAAGGTAACAAATCAGTAAATCACTACCTAACGGAAAACTCATCTACATTTTCTTTTGATTTCCACGTGTAGTATTTCGTAATGTTTGTATTTGAAAATGATCATATTTAACACTTGACGTAGCAGTGATGCAAGAAATATTTTTAAATAATTTATTAGCTCCATTAGGAGTCGGGTACAGTCTTTTGTAGCTTGAATGCTTCTGTTAGGACTTGGAAGAATTTCGTAATTTTCTTCATTGAATTAACTCTTACGTCATTCTTCTGCAGCTGAAGGAATCCAGAGTGAGTAGGTACCTACGTCTGATGGTGGGCGGCCAAGTGATCTAACGGCAAGATGGAATTCAAATCATAAAATTTGACTATATGTCCTGATATTAGTCTTCATACTAGAGTCTAGACGCATGTCTAGTTAATATCATGTGCAACATACTTAAAATACAATATATTATTTTCTAAAAAAAAATTTTATAATTATTAAAAAAAAAAAATTATAATTATTTATATTATTTTCTTTTGATTTCCTTCATGAGATTTTTTTTTTATAAAGAACAAGGGATGTTTTTAGGCTTTCACGGCCAGATTCAGATGCTTGATTTTTTGGTTCCGGGTTTTGACCGTTGTCCTTTTATTTGTTTTTTTTTTTTTCTTTTTCTTCTTTCTTGATACTTCTTGAAGACTTTCAGCTGACGTTTCGTCTCCTCTGTGGGTGACTTCTTCGGAGCTCTGCTCACTTCTTAGTGAACAGAGGAGACGAAACGTCAGCTGAAAGTCTTCAAGAAGTATCAAGAAAGAAGGAAAAGAAAAAAGAAGCAAAAATATGGACCACGGTCAAAACCCGGAACCAAAAAATCGAACAAGGGATCTAAATCTAAATCTAAGCTGCAAAGATATGTATCATTTGAGATTCATATTAAATGCATTCCCACAAGCAGACACGTATAATTTCGCCCACACATGCCGCATGTGGACCTACAGTATAAAAAACCCAATCTTAAATGAACGTAAGCCCTGCAACTCTTTCCGCCCTTACCTGAAACAGGGGTGACATTGGCAAAGTGAACCATTTTTTACAGTAAGGGATGTTTTCCACAAATGAGTGGTTGGAGCCATGGAGGTAGTTGGAGCGGACTGGGAACCAACGAATACTGAAAATGTGGTCCTGATATTTTTTCATCTTTTTCTTTTATCAGATTTTGCTTATTGCAGTCACCTTTTAAAATGAAGACATAGTTTTGTCTACATTTGACACAGAATTTGTTACACGACCAGTTTTCTAGGACGAAGGCTCTAATTTTTTCAAAGAATTTTATCATCGACCGACTGTTTGACTCATTCAAATATTGATTTGAAGACAATATTACATTTTTACAACCGAATTCCAAGCGCATTGCTCACAAGCTACAAAAGTTAAATACGATGAGATAATCAGAAATTATGTGAAGTAATCCACCTTTAGGACGGATCACCAAGGTATGGTAAACAACGCTCTTTAGCCCAAGTAAAAAACTTCAGGTGTAAACTTTAGCATGGCGTTGAACAAAAAATATATAGAAGTTAAAGCAGCGGCTCTGATGAGCGTTTTGGGTATACGCTATGACCGAGTTGAAACGTAACGTGTATACTTGGAGTATACCTTTGCGTACGAATGTTGAATGTGCACTTGAGCAGATTGTACCGCTGAAGTCATCACTCCCACGGCAGACTGGGTGTTAGAGGTTATTGTGAACACAAGCCGCGGTGGCCTTGCAGGTTAAAGATAGGAATTTTATAATCGAAAATATCGTTTTGTTAGCATAAACATTACACAAAACACTTGCGCTTGAATTGAAAAAATAATAATTTTTAAATTTAATTTAGAAAATTATTTGTACATGGTGAAAATGGTGACATTGGCAAAAGTTTGAATTAATGTATGCATGTCTTTTGGATTAAAACAGACCGTAACTTTCTGTAGTATAAAAGAACGCATCAATCAATTTAAAAGACATATCTATATGGCTTACGTCTGTATTTTCCCATAGTCACAAACTTACGGAATATCTATAATAATCTATAATCTAAGCTGCAAGGATATGTTAACATTTAAGGCTCATATGAAATGCATGCCTACAGACAGGCACATGTAGGTTCGCGCCTACACATTCTGCATGTGTGCATACAAATAAAGAAAACCTCACATGGACATAAACCTTGCAACTCCTGCCGCCTTTCCCTGAACCGGGGCAAAAGTGAACCGATTTTTACAGCACGGGTGGTCAGCCTCGTACCAATAAAACGGCATAAAAGGTAAACAACGAAAACATTAGACATAAACATGACGGTTGCCTGGAAACTGATTACAACAAGACATCGTTTGTATCAGCAAAGAAAAGAGTGCACCCTAGGGCACACTCTTTTTTGCTAAACAAATCGGCTCAGATACTCCATCTACTTTTATGTTGATCGATTGCAAAAGGTCAATGATTTACTTTAGGTTTTTTTTAACTCGTTGTTTTCCATGCTTTCTCCTTGTTTTTGCTTGCAGTATTTATTCAGCCACTTATTCATGCTGAAGTCAAGTAATCCAGTGCACGTACTCGTACATGTGAGTTCTCTTTCGCGAATTAATGTTGTCCTGCTCATATCTGGGTCACGGTGAAATTGCAAGCTTAAAAATGTAAACATACGATATTCACGTAGGAAGACAAGCACAAGTAACTACACCGTTAATATATTGTGAGTATCCATTCGCAAATCGTAAACGTTTTTAAGTCCTTCATTGTTTTATTTATAGATGCTGTTTCATCGGACATTAAAGGTATCGTAAAAAACAATCAATGGGCTTCAAAATCTAATGGCACATCCATTGCCATTGCATAGGCATTGAACCATTGAGTTATACTATTAATGGAGAAGGAACTAGCTTAGGGCATTGATACATACTTTATGGCCCACCTGTCAACCGGACTTGTCAACCACATAGCTATCAAACACCACAGAATACTTTATAATCATGTGTCCAAAACACATCCAAACATTTATAACGTATGCGCACAACGCTGACGCAGGCATGAATATCAATGCTGCCAACTTTCTGGAAATATTCCGTAGTTTCACCGAAGTAGTTTTGTTTGCAATGAAAAGACACTGGGAACATCTTTGTTCTCTTTCTAACTTTGCGGTTTAGTAAGTTGAAGTTGAATTATATTATAGAAGCGGATGTAGTGTAGTCGATGCCATCGACTAATAATGTATTGACCAATATCAATATGAGGTTATCTGCACGTTTACGGTGATGACTCTTTGATGGTGAGGAAAATACAATGGAGTGAGAATATTCAATGTCTTCCTCAACTCCGCCATGTTACAAGTTTACATAAAATCTGTCGAAAGCAGATATCAAAGACGGGGAAAATTCGATGGCAGACTAAAAATCAACTTTAAGCGTGCCTGCCAGGATGGAGGTGTGAATATGGAACGGGTATGAGAAGGGTTGTGAAATGTCTTCAATGGGGTCAAATGTTTTATTTTATTGTGTTGTTGTTGCAGATTGAGTGACCATGTCTCACAGCGTGACCATCACCCGTACCACCACCACCACTTCCACATCTGCCATCATCCTCAACACGGGATATCTGAAGACCCTGCCGGGGGTCCTCAAGCTGGCACAGCTGGTGAGTGCACCCGCATGGAAGGAATACCTCAAGTTCATTTTACGCGAATCAGCCAGTCTAGTAGCTTTAGATTAAGATTTGAATCAGACGTAGTAAGTTTTGCAGTTAGCTAAAGCAATATTGATAAGAAGAATATAGCAAACAATGCTTTGGTCTGAAGCTGACAAAATATAGTTAGTTAGATGTCTCATGTTTTGGCAGATTTGTCCTACATCAGCCGTTCCACTGTTGTCCACTGTTGAGTGAAGGCTCCCCTTAACCTTCTCCAGTTGCTCCTGTCATGAGCCTTTCGCTGCTATGTCCTCCCACCATGTCTCTGTATATCATTACTCCATTTAGCAGGACGGAAGACGACTTTTCTCCGGCCAGTTCTGGGCCACGTTGTAAAACTTTTCTAATCCATTCTGCATCTTTCCTTTGCAGACATGCCCCGCCCACTGCCATTTTAGTCTACTTATGTTCATAATTTCGTCATGGATCTTTTGTTTTTGGACGTAAGACTTTGTTATGGCTGTTATGGGTTCTATATGTCCAGTAGATTAGGAAACAAAATTCACGAGTTAATGAGAAACGTGAAAAATAAGTCCATGTGAAAAACTGGCAACAAGACTAAAAAATATAATATACTTACATTCACTTACTTATATTTTAACCACACATATTATATCAGAAGATACATTTTTATGAAGTTAATGCCGTTTGTCCATAGTAAGATATCAGCTGACGTTGATAATATTGGCAGCCAAATTTTCACACAATTCATTTGTTATTTTCGCAAACCGGAAAAATCAAATTAATTTTTCACGCTTATGCTGTTGCACAAGGTAAGTAAGTCCCAGACCTTCGTCGACACCACACTAAGGTTAAAGTTTTAATTCAGTGAGTAACCACGTTTCACGGTGGAACATTTTGGTATAAGTGGACATCATAAAAAATAACTATCATCACAATATTTCGATAGTTTATTGGTTGAACACTGTTTATTGATTTTGAGATCTTGGCCCTCGCTTTACGGAGGAGCCATCAATTCAGTGACCTGCCACTAAAAGGGCTTGGCATCGTAGTGAGCGTATCTGGGAAAATCTCAAGAAATGTGTGTCACTCACAATGATTTATTTTGTGGATAAGGCGGGGCTGAGATTCAGACATTGATATCGTAACACCTAAAGAACTCCAATAACTTTGAAGAGTCTTCCAATACTCTTTGAGCATACCTATCAGCTTTGAATTTTTGTCCATTCACTAAAGATTAGCGATCAACATAGCAATTTTGATATTGCCGCACAAAGGGCGGGTCTAATACTTCTGTCGAACTTGTGCCTCAGGTTCTTCAACCAAGATGTTCTCCTTCGACTTGGAGCCCGTCGTCTCTCCTTTTTTCCTTGTAGGATGAAATTCATGAACCATTTCTTATTACGTGCTCGATTTATATAAGCTGCATCAAATGATGGACTAAATTAAAGTTTTTGGTTGTCAAAAGACTTTTGTAAAAGTATATTTAAAGTGATGTTTAGGCCAACTGAATGTAGGATCATACACGTTCCAAACCTCAAGTAGGAGCGCATGAATGAAGAAAATCAAGAGAATGATTCGTTTTATGGCAGAATAAACATTCAGGGGGGAAATATTTTACCTTTTTCACAAATTTCTGTATGGATTGTGGCAACAATGACTCTCAACGGGATTGTGCTTCAATTATTTTTCCATCAATCTAATGACGTCACGAGGCCGAAATCATGTTTATGCACAGCACTGATATGTGCGTGTGTCCTGATTTTGGGAAGGTCTTCTGCGAATTTCAGGTTAATTAATTGCTACTTTTGATAATTAATATTTATGATATGAGCAATACTTTTTTCGATGTTGGCGCCAGCACCTAATTATGATGAGGTACTATCAGGTCCGAATTAAGGCCATTGGGGGCCTTGGAGCAAAGATAAATTCGGGACCCTTTGAAAACTCATCAAATCAGCTCTGTTTAAATTCAATTTCTTACCAGATTGTCCCTGAAAGAGTAATACTTGGTTTGTAGCGTACGATGTATTTTAAATGGAAGGTGGCTAGCGTTACGCCAACCACTTCCTCGGAGGTAAATTTACAACTCTCTCTCGGCTTTGGAATAACGCATTAAAAGTTACAAACTACAAAATACTCAAGAAACTGAATCTACATTGCCACACAAAGTCCAAAATATGGTATTTCTAAACAAAATTGAGAGAAAGTAGCAGTTTTTTGGTCATTTTGGAAAATCTTTCCAGGCCCCCTAGAACGCGGGGGCCCTGGAGCAGTCGCTCCAGCTGAACTACCCTTAGTGCAGACCTGAGTATACTGCACGACTCGAAAGTTTCTTCAGAATCAGATTTCACTCCGAGTGTATAACATTGCACAAACAGAACAATGTATGGATATACGACAGCGCATTTAGTGAGTGTTTTAGCTTTCATACTTTTTTTTGTTTACGCAATATTTCACGTTATGTTTTAGACTCGGGGTACTTGTGTTATGACATGGCTGACATATAAGCGCGCTCCTTTTATGCCCGCTTTCCACTGCGAGCGGAGCTGACTCCGTACGGACTCCGCTCGACTAGCAACAGTAAATTTCATAGAAGTGCTTCCACCGACAGCGAGTCAGCGGAGCGGACTGAGCGAGTACAAAGAGTTACGAAAGTGGTCGCAGAGTTGAGCGAGTTTCCAGCGGACTCCGTACGGACTCCGCTCGACTAGCAACAGTAAATTTCATAGAAGTGCTTCCACCGACAGCGGAGTGAGCGGAGCAGGCTGAGCGAGTAAAAATGACTCCGCTGTGTCATGGTCTCGGCCGCTAGTTTTCAACTGACTCAGCTCCCCCGTGCCCCCCGCGCCAACCCGCGCAGTTGCGTGACAGCGATAAAACACACCATACATGATTTACAAAAACACATCATACATTATTTTATAAATTTGAAAATATTAAAATGTATGTTTTATTTCAAATATCTACATTTTATGTTTAAAGCAAAATAATACATTACTTTTTATGTTTCGAAACAAAAAAAAACTCTTTTATTAATAATTAAAACGTTTGATCTGGGCGTAGGCTGCAACGAGCTGTCACACACTGCACATCATACATTATTTTATAAATTTGAAAATATTAAAATGTATGTTTTATTTCAAACATCTACTTTTTATGTATTAAAGCAAAATAATATATTACTTTTTATTTTTCGAAACAAAAAAAAAAACTTTTTTTACTAATAATTAAAACGTTTGATCTGGGCGTAGGCTGCAACGAGCTGTCACACACTAGTTGGCTCCGCTAAGCCAGCTGTATGCCCGCTTTCCACTGCGAGCGGAGCTGACTCCGTACGGACTCCGCTCGACTAGCAACAGTAAATTTCATAGAAGTGCTTCCACCGACAGCGAGTCAGCGGAGCGGACTGAGCGAGTACAAAGAGTTACGTAAGTGGTCGCAGAGTTGAGCGAGTTTCCAGCGGACTCCGTACGGACTCCGCTCGACTAGCAACAGTAAATTTCATAGAAGTGCTTCCACCGACAGCGGAGTGAGCGGAGCAGGCTGAGCGAGGACTCCGCTGTGTCATGGTCTCGGCCGCTAGTTTTCAACTGACTCAGCTCCCCCGTGCCCCCCGCGCCAACCCGCGCAGTTGCGTGACAGCGATAAAACACACCATACATGATTTACAAAAACACATCATACATTATTTTATAAATTTGAAAATATTAAAATGTATGTTTTATTTCAAATATCTACATTTTATGTTTAAAGCAAAATAATACATTACTTTTTATGTTTCGAAACAAAAAAAAACTCTTTTATTAATAATTAAAACGTTTGATCTGGGCGTAGGCTGCAACGAGCTGTCACACACTGCACATCATACATTATTTTATAAATTTGAAAATATTAAAATGTATGTTTTATTTCAAACATCTACTTTTTATGTATTAAAGCAAAATAATATATTACTTTTTATTTTTCGAAACAAAAAAAAAAACTTTTTTTACTAATAATTAAAACGTTTGATCTGGGCGTAGGCTGCAACGAGCTGTCACACACTAGTTGGCTCCGCTAAGCCAGCTGTAGATGGAAGGCAAACAACTCTTTCATCTGACTCATCTCATTTCCCACCTAGCTCACTCCGCCGAGCTCGTTGGCTGTGGAAGGCAAATACCATTATTTTTTAAAACTCTTTCGCAATGGAAGGCCAAAACTATTTCACTACGCTCCGCTCAGCTATTTCCCGCTCCCGCTCAGCTATTTCCCGCTCGCAGTGGAAAGCGGGCAGTAGATGGAAGGCAAACAACTCTTTCATCTGACTCATCTCATTTCCCGCCTAGCTCACTCCGCCGAGCTCGTTGGCTGTGGAAGGCAAATACCATTATTTTTTAAAACTCTTTCGCAATGGAAGGCCAAAACTATTTCACTACGCTCCGCTCAGCTATTTCCCGCTCCCGCTCAGCTATTTCCCGCTCGCAGTGGAAAGCGGGCAAAGGTCCTCAGCTGTTTGGAGACCTCGTTACTTCTTTGTGGTTTCGGCTCCGTTCTGTCCTTGTGCCGCGATGCACGTATCTGCATACATATCCGAGCATTATTCATTCCTACATCTGATTGTTATTGAGCATTATTTCAAAAGCAAAAATCGCCATTGACCCTAATATGAAGATTTATACGACACGGATGATCAAATATTTCAGTACCCCAAGTGTAAAACGTTACGTATAAACTTAACAATGAAATGATGCATGGAAACTGAAACTTCCACGACAGGCGCTGGTTTTGTATACATTTTTTTTTGTTAAACGCTACATTTGAGTTTTCAGGTATTAATTGTATACTTGATATAGTCGAATGTCCGCACGCGCCGCGCCTGTTTTATTTTAATAATATTGATTTTAGTGACTGTGGATTCTAAAATAATTGATCGCTAAAGACCAGGGCAAGGCGTCATCATTATCATGGATGTTTTTTTTTTATAGTTTTAGAGACGTGACGTCACGCGTAGAAGTTAAATTTGAATACATTGTCGGGGTAACCTAATAGCACACATTAATCTTATGAAATTGTTATTTATGGCGTTCGATCTGATTTTATAATGACCAGCTGCGTGCCTTGTGTTGATGTTTTTAATTTAGAAGAAGAAGTACTAGGATGATAACCACGATGATAACTTAAATACCTACAGGTGTACATGGCTTAAAATAAATTTAGATGGCGGCTTAGTGAGGGCGCTACTACGACTTATTATTTTTTTTCTTTTACTTCTTCAACAAAATTCTTCTTGAATTACAATTCAGCTACTTTCAGATTGAACTATCAAAAGTGACGTTATACAAGTTGGCGACGCTAGTTCCGATTTCCGGCACGTTCGTTTTAAGCCGTGTACTTAGGTCTGTACACCCATAGAATACGCTATAATCTATGCCTATGTAAATTAAATTCTAGCTCACAAGCAAATACAAACGCTTGCACATGCTGCATGTCTTATAACAAAGTAAAATAAAACACATCATAAAAATTACACCAACCGTGCAACTTTTGCCGCCCTTCCCTGAAACAAGGGTGACATTGGTAATAGTGAACCAATTTATATAGTCGGTACCTATGGGCGGTCATTGGTCAGCCCCACAGGCCACCCATTAAATATTACTTTTAAATATGTTGAATTTTATGTCAATTAGACAAAAATAGTGTTAGCAGAATGGAAATAGATTTAAATTTGGAACTTTTTTCTCGGCGGGCAAACATCACACTTTTATGGGATAACAGCCCTATAAACAAATATTTCTTGTGCTCGTGAAAGGGAGACGTCCGCAGATAAAATAAAGGCTACAAGTAGACCATAATCTAAACTGAAAAACTACAAAAACAATAAAATATGAAATAACACCAACCATGAAAGTGAATGTTTCCAACTTTGTTTACATGAATATTTGTTTGCTTTTCCCTAGCAACCTGTCCATGTGACGTCACATTTTTTTAAAGTATTATAACCATTGAGTAATAACATAATTTTATTGCCAGGTTTTTTGATTAGAACTCAATGCACTTGACAGTTGGGATGAAAATTTATTGCCAGGTTTTTTTGTATTATATTTTGCTTTTTAATATTAATTAACCTTGAAAATTGTCTTCTCTGTTCCAGATCCTGGGCATTGTTTGTGTTGGCGTGGTGAGCTGGTACTTCAGCCGTTACCGCTATGACAAGAACGTGCCAGAGCTGTTCTTCCTCCTGATGAGCGTGGCCTTCCTTATAGGAACCTTCTGTTTACTGCTGGCGTGTCTGGTGTCTCTGGCCACCTCTTCAATCATCTCTAAAACCATCTACGTTAGTTGCTTTATTCATTTTCCGTCATTGTTTACAATAATCTTCGATTTTATTTGCGGCCCAGCTGAAAGATTTGTAACATAGTTTTAATGTAGTGGGCAAGCATGGTTCTTGAAAAAAAATGTCTCTCAATTGTAAGCTCATTGTTTTTCTTGTGCTTTATCTCAATAAATTTAGAGAAATCTAGAGCATTTTTTGGGCTATGAAAGCTGGATATCCAAGGCTTTTATTTACTTTCAAATAGATCGTTTTTTAATGAAAGAATCCCTCTATTCCCTTGGTCTTATGTATTTGAGAGTCATTAATAACACCAAGATTGATCAGTTCGCTGCCTTAGTTCTTGTTTGCCGTATAAGCCATTGAGAAAATTTTACATGAGCAATGTTTGCATGTCTACTGAATCAATGTGTCATATGAAAACAAGAAATTTATTTTAAAAATATTTAAAAGAACTCTCACATAATCGGGTTTTACGGTTTTTCTTAGCTCAGATTGTGTAGACTTTGATTCATAAGACAACAGACTGCATGAAAAAATCATATTTGACAAGATTGGCGTATACGGCAAACAAGAACTGAGGGAGCGAGTTGTTGGGAAGTTATTAGTTTCCTGGTTGAGGAACATCTGAGACTGGATCATCAGGACTATGAAGAAGCTGTTCAGAGCTTCCCAGGACCGAGAAGAGAAGCATACTCTTTTGTTTTTACAAGAACAAAAAGAAGATTAGGTACTTACATCAAAAATAAATTGGTCACCTTCCCAATAACAATCATATATCTATCTTCTACACCTCTGTCAAAACAATTATAATATTAAGTCATAATTCTTTGGTGACTATTTCAATATACCATATGGTTTCTAATTTTCAGGAGGTCATCTACCATGGGATTGCTTGCGTCCTTTACTTTGCTGCTTCCGTCACATTACTAGTGGACGTCAACCACAAAAGATATCAGTACAATTATGAACCATACTTGGCTGTATCTGTAAGTATTATATTTTCACATTGTATATTTTCTGCAATTCAGCTTTACGGGAGTCGGGAGTTAACCATTGTAAAAGAGCTCACGCGAATAAATTTGGTGTCAACTTATGGAAAGGCTAAAATATAATATTTTGTGATGCATTTCTTGGAACCTTAGTTACATAGACCTCCGGTGTTTGTTCATTGGGAAAGTAATCCTTTTCTGACACAATTTGTACACAACCAATTATAGGTATATACATCGGGGGATTGTTAAAGATCGCAAGGGTATATTAACTTTTAGGATTTATATAAAATGTGGCCACAAGCAGATACTTGTATGTTTGAATTTACATATTCGTTACAAAATATAAACTCAAATCTCAAATGAATAAAAACCCTGCAACTCTTACCGACCTAAGCAAAGTGAACCATTGTTTTAGGATCAACCTCATATCAACCTGTAAGTCACGGAACAGAGTGATGAATCCATGCACTTGTAGGAGTAAGCATGCAAATTCAGCTGTCATTATGTACTGGGAGACTCAATTCACAGATATCGCATTGTGCATTAAATTAGGAATTTTCTTTATCATTGCCAATATTATATGCTTAAAACTTGTAACAGACGATTGATATTTACAAAACGTTTGATGTTTGTTTCAGATTATTGGTCTTATTGTGGCAGCCCTGTATCTGTTCAGTACCATTCTCGCCACCAAGAGCTACAGAGGAATATAAACTGGATACTTCATCGCTCTCTTACTTTACTTCATGCATTTTCATCGCTCATTCTACCTCCATATACACAATGTTATACAATATATTCTTATGAAGAACTATGGTCTGTTATTATTAAAACACAACACTGACATCACATCCTGAAAAACAAACAGTTTTTAATTTATAATTTAGAGTTTATGATTGTATTCTTATTTTTATAACTTTTTTCTTGTTTGTCGACAAGGGTTGTAACATCTTAGATCTTATTAGTAATTTTATTGTTTTCCCTAAGTTTATTTTATAAAGATTTTAGATTTACTGCCCATTGAAAACATTTTAGAATATTTTTAAATTGCAAAAAAAAAAATCTAGTAAAAGTCCCTGCATATGTGGCAAAGACGGAACAGGTTTAGGAAGGTTACAGGTTACTTTTTAGCAGTCCACAAGAGTCCACACCCGCGCTGACCCCCGCACCACCACCACCACCCCCCGCAACACCTACCCCCCACCCTAGAGCGAAGGAAGATGACGGAAACCCGCACCCCCTCGCCACGCCGACCTCCCACCCTGTAACGAAGGACAATGTGCAAGACGCGACTAAACGCCAATCAGTTAGCATCGAGAAGCGACCGAAGAGACAACGAAGGCCGCCGCGCCGGTATAACTCGCCTTGAAAATGCCTTCTACTCATGAAGGCGAAACGTCGGCTTATAAAAAAGCTGCATATAGACCATGGTCTAACCCGAAAAAACACAAAAACAATTCAGTAGTTAATACCGACCATGAAAGTGTAAGTGAAAGTTTAAAACTTTATTTAGTCCACAAGAGCTTTAGAAGTGGCCCACGGAAGGGTCATGCAACATCCAAAGCAGATGAATGTTTGAAATTTGTGGTACCTGATGATAAGAAAACCATTAAGTAATAACCAAAAAGTTTATTTCATTCGCCAGTCTTTAGAGATGTTTTGCGTGATGGCACCACTAGTTCCGTTTACAAACACATTCATTATGATCCGTGTACCGTTGTTTTATGTTATTTTTGAACATCCATATGATAATCTTTGTATAAAAGCATTGTAATGGTGCCCATTTTCATGTCTATAAATAATTCTGAATCATTTATTGATGAGCTCTTGATCTTTTCTGTGTCAGAGTTAAATAATTATGTTTTAAATTCGTCCTAATTAATTTATTGTACCTAGCTGTAAATGTGCATGTGTCATTATGTCTGATGGAGTTACCAATACATGTGTGTGTATCTTAAAGTACTTTTTGCAATGTATAATTTTTGTATTTAAAGCTTCAAATTTGCCTTTACCATTTATGAACATTTATAGATTTGTTATATTATGTACATTAGATTAGTATACATTTTTTACACCAAGTAAGCCTTATAAAGAGTCGTATAGAATTAAGATGGACTTATAGCAATTTTCTGGAAATCAGGTAAATACATAGAAACCCGTAAAATTCCTTGAAAACACAAATAATGTCATGGAGATACAAAAACCTTAGATTTCTGTCTTTAATATTCTATTTGACTCAAATATTATTTATATTGCAAAGTTTTATACTTCTCACATTTTTACTCTGGGGCTGTCCATATATTACGTCATTCGCATTAAGGGGGGAGGAGTCTGGTCTGCGGATGATGCCAAATAATGTACGAGTACGAAAAGTGATGTCGTTCTTGTAAATACCAATTTCTACAAAATATACAAAATATTATGTAAGTAATATAACATTATTAATTATTAAGCTCATCCATTATTACAGCAAGAGGGGGAGGGGGGGTCATTAGATAATGACTATAGGATGATTGTAAGGGGGGGGGGGGGTCCAAAATCGGCCAAAATCGATGACGTAATTTATGGACGGCCCCTCTCTAGTTACTACTCAGGGCCGTAGCTAGGGGGGGGCATTGTGGGGCAATGCCCTACCTTGAAATCACAATGCCCTACCTTAAAAATACCAAAAACTGAGACAAATGATTATAATTAAATTGTTTGTTCATAGTTTGAGATAAAAAATTGTAGAAATTAACCAAACTTTACGCAGTATGAAAAGAAATGGGTACCTACACTCAAAGAGTAGGTACCTACTTACAAAATATGTGGGTAAACTCCAGCTGTCACACTTTTTTATATACTGGCTACACAAAATCTTAAAGTTGAAATTTTCAACTTTAACTGCAATCAACAGGCCTCAAAGAATGTCAATGGGTCACGAGAGAATGGCTGGCATGGTATTTCTAGCCTTTGAAAAAAAAAACAAAATCAGTTGATCTTAACGAAGTTCTTCGCATTTTTGATAACATGGGGAATCGTAAAATTCAGCTGTTTTAAATATTTTTACTATTATGTTGATGGAGAGATTTCACATTTTTTTGAAATATTTTTTTTATTAACCAAATAATTTGTACGTGATTTTTTTTCAAAATTTTCATTATTTTATTATTTTGTGGGAAAACGAAAAATCACCACGTACCACAATGTCATGGTGATTGATTTAGGAGCCCGTACTTCGGGGGCAGATATTATGTTTTATTTTTACTTCCGCCCTACCTGTAACCAATGCCGCCCTACCTCAAATTCGACTCTAGCTACAGCCCTGTTACTACTCTATACCTATCTTATAATATTTTTTCAAAGAATGCATCTGAAAAGAAAATGAAGTGCTAAAATATAATTTTAGGAAAAAAGTAGAGTCTAGTTTTTCAACAATACTTAGTAAAATTAACTACTTTAAAATGGTTAAAGTCTTAGAAATTTTTAATGTTTTGCGGATCAAATAAAGAACTTGAATAAAATGTGCTATTTTAATTATCTTTACAAAAACATTTTGTATTCAAATAGGTGAGACAGTAGATTATTACCACATAACCTTAGTGAAGTACTATTTAATTGATAAAGCATGAATTTAAATGGACATTTTTGTAAGATAAGGCCTGCTTCCTGTGACTCTTTTCTACTTTTATACAATTTCACATTATTTTATAATTTTTACAGAGTAAGTATCTAAGCATCCTACACGTTTCTATATTATTTTACAAAACTGATATTTTTTGGTGTCAGGAAGAAGCCAATTAACTTTTATGTTTATTTTTATTGTGAACATGAAATTTTAAAGAGAGATAGTGCAATAAAAAAACACTTTTCCAAATTTCTTTCTTTCCACAATTCTTCCAAAATTTCCTTCATATATATAATTGTATGGAAATATGACAAATCGCACGCTTAATCATAAAGAGCAATAACTCAAAAAATAAGAATGTTGGAAAATCACGTTTGAAGTTCAGACAACCAGTACAACTTGTATAGGATGAAAAAGGCGACCGATGATTTATCTCGGTCATATTCGTCCATATTGAACGGCTGTCGCATTCTACCTATTCTTCTCGCATTGTTCTTGCGTTTTATTACAAAATCTTGATTTTCCCAATTTTTGATTTATTGCTCTTTATGATTAAGCATGCGACATGATGAGATATTGCCATGTGTAATTCACAAATCACAAACATTATTTCCGATACTTGAAATTTTCCCCTCGTGCAAAGTTTGGAGTATTTTTTAATTTGGAACATTTTACTTATTTACAGGATATGTATTGAATGTTATTAAACCTGATACAAGTGCCACTTAAATGTATTTTTGTATGTGTGAAGGATATTAATACTTGTATGCCTTTTTGAATTACGAATTCAATTTAAACATCTTCCATAGACAATATTGTATTATTTTTACTAAAAGTTTTGACGCATGCATGACAAACCTATTTAAAATTAATTTTTGATTTTGCTGTAATTTGTACTAAATTTGAATGTTTAATAAATTTGTATTAAAAATATTGTGTACCTACTTATTTGTTGTACCCATCCATAGGTGCATTTGTTAACCTCATGGGTGTGTTCTGTTCTTCGATCAACCTAAAAGATATAGATGGAGCATCAGAGCCGTTTGTTATGCCAAAAAGAATTCGACCAAGGGCTTTTATCATGTTACATTTTTTTTTATCATGGCACTACTAGTATTATTAGATATGGGAATTTTACTATTCTTGTGATATTATTTTGGGAAGAAATCAATGTAAGTACGCCATCTATATCTTTTATATTGATCTATGGTTCTATTCCTTCCTTTCCCATTTTTTTTATTTAAGAAAAAGACTCCCTAGATTTCAGAGGCTCTAGGCGGGTGTTGTTTATGAGCTTGGTCGTCGCTACAAAGCGCCAATACTCAAGCAAGACCCAGTTGCTACTTGCTGTAAGGCTCGATGGACCTTTGGTAACCAGTCATTGGTAATGGCTTATGAATTTTTCCACCCAGCGAAGAGCAAATTTGAAAATATGTTTTTTTTATTTTTTTTTTTATTTATTAATATTCCTCTTCAAAAATACAGATAATTATACACATTTTCAAAAAAAACTTTAAAGAGAAACCCACATAGGCATAGCCTGTGCGTGGGTATACAAATATGATAAAGTAAAAGCAAAAGTTGAAAAATTTAATTACCATCTATACAGAACAAAGGAAAAACAAAAACTTTTATAGAAAAAGAGACAAAGTCCAGTTCATTTTTAGAAAAAGTTGAAATTTTTGATGAAGGAAAGAAAAAAAAAACAAAAACAATAATAAAATGAAACAAAAAGAAAGTAGAGAAAAATCAGTAATACATTAATAAACCTATTTAGTAAAAAAAAAAAATAAGAATGAATAATTCAGTTTATATGTAATAAAGTTCAGAAGCTCATTAGACACAAGTAATAATTTTTCATTTAACATAATTTGCTTCAATCCAAATAAAATTGAAAATCTGCATTCAATCAGTCATTTAGTACACCTTGAATGATCTCCTTATCCACAACCCACTTTCTGATATATCCTTTGAAAACTGCAGGACTCAGGCTCAAGATATCTTCCAATTCATTACTTAGGACATTATATAATTTAGGTGCAATATAAGAAGTATGTCTCTGCCCTAATCTACTTTTGCAATGAGGTACTTTTATAACATTTTTGAGTTGCTGACTACTCCTACCTTCATTATATTCAAACAATTGTAATCTCGAGTGAATGAATTTCAAGCCCTGGAAACCATACATCTGTCTTATGTTCATAATTCCTGTCTCATGAAATAACAGTTTTGATGGGTACATAGAGGGTTTTTTGAACATTATTTTAACAATAGTTTTTTGAGCTGTTTCAAGCGCCTTGATATGGCTATCTAAGGCCCCTCCCCATCCAATCATACAAATTGAATGGTATATTTTTTGTGCTCCACCAGGATTTTAACCCACAACCTTCATTTACGAGTTCGGAGTGGTACCACTGGAATACGAACCGGTCATGTTATGTTATCCATTTTATATTAAACCTTATTGGAAGAGGAAAATCATCACACATCAAGAAACATGTTTAAAAGTCTTCATGAAGTAATATATAATAGTTACATTTGAAATAAAAATTATCAGTTGTATCTCATTAATTAATACTTAATATGTCATTCAAGAAAATTAATTTAATATTATTTAATTTCTTTCCTTGTACTTCGTGAAATATCATACATAAACTACTATAAAATATATTTTTAAAGGACTGCTATTTTCATAAGTCTCTGAAATAAATGGAGAACACGACAATCATTTTTGCCAATGTTTTTTTATTGTAAACAAAAATGCTTGCCATCTGTGGACTAGAAACAAAAGTAGGTAGCTTGTAATTTTAGGGTAAGAATAACTTTACAAAAAATCATGATAACTTGGATAAAAAAAATATAAAAAGAGAATAAATTGATTACCTGCAGTGGCGTAACAAATTAAGGAGACTTTTGAATAATTACATAAATATGCAAAGTAAAAAATAGCCCTTTGTAAAATTCATTTTTTCTATTGTAAATTGAGTATGAAGTTCCTTGCGAAATGATCAAAATATCATTAAAAGTTTTCACTAATATTTACATTGTTTGAAATAACGTGGAGTAAAATAATATTATAGGGTATGTTTAGCAATTTCCCAATAGTGAGTCGGATTTATTTTGGTTCTCAGTCGAGTTGGTCTTTCCCTCTGCAGGGGGCCATTGCTCCTCTCTCCCAATTTAGACTATTCCGATGAACTCACAAATATATCGTGTTTGTTCCTACAATATAACGTACGTACATCCCGCAGTCTAAACACAACCATGCAATTAGTATTTTAGTTCTCTCCAGACTTCCAGACATTTCACTTCCCGTCCAGCGCCGCAATATAAATACCTAACAATCATGAACCATGTTTGAAATTGGAACAATAGTGAAAAATATTTTTAAAATTGGAACAATAGTGAAAAAAATAATTGGTGATAGTGATGGGAGTGACATTCGAATCTCGATTTAACAGCGAAAAAAAACTTGTACCTACACCTGTGAATTTCGTAACTTTTTTTGCATATTACATATAAGAAAATATACGATATAAGAAACGACAAAGTGAATTTTATTGCGCATTTTTTTTAATACTATTAACCAATTCACGTATATAAAATAATTATTGACCATTTAGTATGCGGCGAAGTCCTTTCTAGGTTTCTAAAACTTGACTGATGTTCCACATTTTTTGTACCCTCGTAAATTGGAAAATATTGAAAATCGGGAAAAATTATTGTCTAAGCTACCTATCCCCAATTTGTGAAGAAAATTAGTGTTTTTTTTTTACTAATAAACTGAAGTAAATGTGATTGTTTCGAATACTTATTATTTATTAGGAAGTGAGTTTTTGTTTGCAATGCCTCACACCGTGGTGCGCATGGTGCCTGTGCGCGGAGGGGGCGGAGGACCCGCGCTGAGGGGCGCGCCCCCCACCGCGGACCCCAGCTGCGGCTCTTGCTGCTGCTGCTGCTGCTGCTGCGGCCCCTGCTGCTCCTTCCTCGACCTCAAGTACCTCACCACGTCCAATGGACTCATGAAGATTGGAGAAGTGGTAATTTGTTGAGATCATATTAAAAATTGAGGCGAAGTAAGAATGGCGTGACCTTCCGATCGAGCACAATGCAGAGCTTCTATCCATCCAATATTCAACATAATTATGACGTTTTATTACTTTTACATCATCACTTCCTTACATAGATCCATTACTCTATGCATAGATCATAATTTAAAAATATTTACATTCCTTGGCACGTGTGTGAGTAATCTGGCGTGCACATGTGGCGTGTCGCACGTGACAAAATGAAATACTATACCTACTCGAGAGTGGGTTACTATTTATATTTTTACTAATTATTATTTTGTAAGTCTAACTTACTTTTTTCGTGAAGAATTTCCGGTAGCAAAGGAATGCAGAATATGAAAGATAACATCTAAAATATAATAGGTATTGCTAAAATATTGCATATCATTTTGTTTTTATGAGAATTATGAACTTAGGTTGATCAATGACGAATCTGCAGTAGGTATTGGCTGTCCTTGGCCGATACAAGTAGCACGGGTACGTATTTCCTTACTATATTTTTTGCAAGCCTACTGACCCCCACAGCCATTTCCCACTACTAGAAGCATTCTGCCTGGTTTTTTTGTTTTTTTTTTCAGTCAGAAGTCTACAGAGAAGCTTTCACACGGTTTGTCCGGTACCTAATCCATAGATAATCCGGGCAGCGGGCAAATACGTCAAAAAGGACGCTGCTGTGCTTCATAGAATACGGATTTTAGCACTTGATTCTGACTGTTGGCTGGTGACTGTTGTGTAGATGCTGGGTAGCCTGTGCCAGAGTCTGCTGATAGAGTTCGGGCTGAGCGAGGCGGGCACCCTGGGCGCGGCCTTCCACGGCTTCCTGACCACGGCTGCTGCCTGCGTACTCACCACCACCCTGCTGCTCTTCTGCTACGTCATCTCCAGCAACACGCAGCACCTGGTGCGGCAGTCACTCTTCGTAAGTCTGTCCCTTATTACATCTCGTCTTTCCTTAGCCAGACTGCCCGCTTATGCGGAATGAGTTACTGGTAGGTATCTGTGTTTCCAGCCCAATTTAACCTGGCCCTATTCAAATCCAATATCAATCGCCATTTCCTCCCAGTGTCAAAACAAAGCAACGCAACACGCAACACAACACACACAACAGCACTGCGCAGCTACCGGCCCTGCAACTGGATAAGGACATCAACTGCCACATCACCAACACGTCTGCTGCACTACAACAAGTGTCATAGACCCCTAGAGCCTCTTGAATTAAGGGAGTCTCCCTCACAGGGTTCCTTAAAAAATCTAAACTAAATGGCAAAGATATTGATACGCAGGCCCGGATTAACCACTCTCAGACGCTGGTGCGAGGAAAATCTCGGGGCCCCCTATATGCCCCCCCCCCCGCCTTTCTGAAAGTAACCCGCGCTCCTTCTATTTTTTCACAACGCCAAAGATATGCATCTTTGGCGTTGTGAACCGAAAAAATGATTTATTGAAATGTGTTTAATAGCTTTTGAGGAGCCCCAAAGGCCAAATATATTTTTGTTGTCATGCATTCAAACTAATTTCTATTTAATTTGTAATCGGAGGTCCCTTGGTCGCAAATGCCCGGAAAAACCTGGGCACTGAAAAAAGGCCCTTTTGAGGCCCCCTGGGCGTGGGGGCCTGGTTCGGTCGCACCGCTCGAACCGCCGTTTTTGTTTCTTACACTTTATGGTCTTAGCAAAATAGTTACTGTAATGAAAAAAATCAAGCATGTTTATTAATTTTATATCTTATTTATAAAGCTTGAACAAAATATATGACTTAAGAATTGCCCCCACAAAAAAATATTTAAAAAAACGCGTTTTTTTTTACATTTTTAGCTTTTTTTTCGTGTGTGCTGTATTTTGGATTTTTTTTTTGCTTTTTAATTACAGAACTATACATTGTTTAGGTTCCGTACTCAACATTTTTTTTTATAACGTCAATAGTTTTTGAGTAAATAAGGAAAAACTGAAACTACTTTATGAATTAAATTTTAATTAAATCAAAGAACACAGTTTTTCCATATTTACTCAAAAACTATTGACATTATAAAAAAATGAATGATACGAGTTGGTTTAATTTGTTGATATCTTTTTATTTTACTTCGACAGGGTTACAAAATCGCAATTTAGACAATTATTCACACAAAAAAACATTTTTATAACTGGCGTATCAGGCGTATATATTAACATTTAGAACAAGCAGAAACGTATATATACGTTCGCGCTTAGACATGCCGCATGTGGACTTAAAAATAAAGACCCAAATCTCAAATGAACATAGACCCTGCAACATTTGCCGACCTTCCCTGAAACGGGGGTGAAATTGGCAAAGTGAACCATATTTTACAGTATGGGTGATCATCCCCATACTTACCTAAAATTCAAGGAACGTGCTTTCAAATCAAGCTCAAGAATACAACTCATAAGTCAAGGACAAATTCACTAAAGTTTCCGCAAGCAGTAACCTACGTATATACGTATGTGTTGGGGGGCCACGTGTTAGTACCTGGAATATGTAGGTACCTACATGTTTGAAAATGTAAACTCAAAATTCATATTGAGGCACGCAAATTGAAAATCCTAATAATCGCCATAGAGTATGTACAAGGTTTAATACTCACCCTATTGTATATATATAACGTGAATTTAATTGTCTGCACGGCTGGATGTTGGGTAATTAAAAAAGCTAAATTAAAATAATTTAGGAGGTACCTAAGTACATATTGAATTGAATACACCAATTAAAATGACCCTGAGCAAATTTCATGGGTAGGTAGGTACTAAAAGGTCTTCTTTTTTATGTAGATTCCTACATTTTTTTAATCATCATAAGTACACGTAAACTTTTCTTATGTATACTAAGGCCAGATATTTTCAACGTTAGTATAGTGACTTTAGACTGAATGATAAGGACGCAGTTATGCCAATAATGTGGGTAGTTTTTTCATCATTTGAAAGTCACATATTATGCTAACGTTGAAAATACCGGACCTAAGAAAATAAACCCTGTGACTTTTATTTATTAAAAATATTAAAATTGGCTTCTAGTCATTCTACCTACTTGTCTACACTTTTATTTTCATCATAATAGTTGTGATCTTTTACATAAAATGCCACAAATATTAAGGAGTAAATATTTAGTTTAAACTGCAAATAGGTAGTGATGATCTCTGCTAGAAGTTAGCAGACAGAAAGGAATTTTGCTCAGCCTGAAAAAACAAAGAGCTTAAAATAGACTCCAGATTTTCCCACAACTACAGATGAGCACAGTACTTAATGCTCAATCCATCACTTAGCTTACAAATTACAATAAATATTATAAAAAGTACCAATTAAATCGTTAGAAACCTGCGTGAATATAAATATTGTTATTCCTGAAAGAGCTTTACGGCCGAGTGGTCAAGGTAGTGGTCCTAGTGTATGTTTGAAAGCATTATCAGTTTGATCCTCGTTGGTATACTAACAGGTAACAGCTAAACAATAGATTTACCCTGCTTCATTAGTTGGTTAATCATTAAATAAAAATTTAAGAAATATTTCTTGACGATACTAACCCCTGTAAAAAAAAATACTGGAAAGTTCTTGACGAGGCTCAATCAACAGGAGTTTTATCTGACCAGATGAATACCTATAAACATTTTGCCAGTTAAATATGAATATGTATTATTTTGTTGACAGGAGATAGTCTTCCATGCGACATCTTGCTTCTTGTACTTGAGCGCTGCGTCTTGTTTAGCGGCTGCCGTGAACTTCTATCTGTATCCTAAATATGCCGTCATCAGGATGTTCTCTGCTTATCCTGCCATGACAGCTACTTATGTAAGTTCCATCAAATTATCCAGTTTCCTTTCAATAATAATTAATAAACAGAGTGCACATAAAAGGCTTTTGTATGCAAGATTATGGATTAAAAGAGGTATGCAAGAATAGGAGGAAGTGGAGGCAACTCTGCAAAGGCTCTGCCCAATTCTAGCAGAATGACAACTGAGCTATTGTAATTATAGTTCCATGAAAGAGGAACTAACTGTACGAGTGTAAAGCTCATAAAGAATATCAAAGTCTGTGTAGAAGTAGATCACTGTAAGACAGAAATGTGCTCTCCGTGTAGGCAAAGTCTGTGTAGCAGTAGATCACTGTAAGACAGAAATGTGCTCTCCGTGTAGGCAAAGTCTGTGTAGCAGTAGATCACTGTAAGACAGAAATGTGCTCTCCGTGTAGGCAAAGTCTGTGTAGCAGTAGATCACTGTAAGACAGAAATGTGCTCTCCGTGTAGGCAAAGTCTGTGTAGCAGTAGATCACTGTAAGACAGAAATGTGCTCTCCGTGTAGGCAAAGTCTGTGTAGCAGTAGATCACTGTAAGACAGAAATGTGCTCTCCGTGTAGGCAAAGTCTGTGTAGCAGTAGATCACTGTAAGACAGAAATGTGCTCTCCGTGTAGGCAAAGTCTGTGTAGCAGTAGATCACTGTAAGACAGAAATGTGCTCTCCGTGTAGGCAAAGTCTGTGTAGCAGTAGATCACTGTAAGACAGAAATGTGCTCTCCGTGTAGGCAAAGTCTGTGTAGCAGTAGATCACTGTAAGACAGAAATGTGCTCTCCGTGTAGGCAAAGTCTGTGTAGCAGTAGATCACTGTAAGACAGAAATGTGCTCTCCGTGTAGGCAAAGTCTGTGTAGCAGTAGATCACTGTAAGACAGAAATGTGCTCTCCGTGTAGGCAAAGTCTGTGTAGCAGTAGATCACTGTAAGACAGAAATGTGCTCTCCGTGTAGGCAAAGTCTGTGTAGCAGTAGATCACTGTAAGACAGAAATGTGCTCTCCGTGTAGGCAAAGTCTGTGTAGCAGTAGATCACTGTAAGACAGAAATGTGCTCTCCGTGTAGGCAAAGTCTGTGTAGCAGTAGATCACTGTAAGACAGAAATGTGCTCTCCGTGTAGGCAAAGTCTGTGTAGCAGTAGATCACTGTAAGACAGAAATGTGCTCTCCGTGTAGGCAAAGTCTGTGTAGCAGTAGATCACTGTAAGACAGAAATGTGCTCTCCGTGTAGGCAAAGTCTGTGTAGCAGTAGATCACTGTAAGACAGAAATGTGCTCTCCGTGTAGGCAAAGTCTGTGTAGCAGTAGATCACTGTAAGACAGAAATGTGCTCTCCGTGTAGGCAAAGTCTGTGTAGCAGTAGATCACTGTAAGACAGAAATGTGCTCTCCGTGTAGGCAAAGTCTGTGTAGCAGTAGATCACTGTAAGACAGAAATGTGCTCTCCGTGTAGGCAAAGTCTGTGTAGCAGTAGATCACTGTAAGACAGAAATGTGCTCTCCGTGTAGGCAAAGTCTGTGTAGCAGTAGATCACTGTAAGACAGAAATGTGCTCTCCGTGTAGGCAAAGTCTGTGTAGCAGTAGATCACTGTAAGACAGAAATGTGCTCTCCGTGTAGGCAAAGTCTGTGTAGCAGTAGATCACTGTAAGACAGAAATGTGCTCTCCGTGTAGGCAAAGTCTGTGTAGCAGTAGATCACTGTAAGACAGAAATGTGCTCTCCGTGTAGGCAAAGTCTGTGTAGCAGTAGATCACTGTAAGACAGAAATGTGCTCTCCGTGTAGGCAAAGTCTGTGTAGCAGTAGATCACTGTAAGACAGAAATGTGCTCTCCGTGTAGGCAAAGTCTGTGTAGCAGTAGATCACTGTAAGACAGAAATGTGCTCTCCGTGTAGGCAAAGTCTGTGTAGCAGTAGATCACTGTAAGACAGAAATGTGCTCTCCGTGTAGGCAAAGTCTGTGTAGCAGTAGATCACTGTAAGACAGAAATGTGCTCTCCGTGTAGGCAAAGTCTGTGTAGCAGTAGATCACTGTAAGACAGAAATGTGCTCTCCGTGTAGGCAAAGTCTGTGTAGCAGTAGATCACTGTAAGACAGAAATGTGCTCTCCGTGTAGGCAAAGTCTGTGTAGCAGTAGATCACTGTAAGACAGAAATGTGCTCTCCGTGTAGGCAAAGTCTGTGTAGCAGTAGATCACTGTAAGACAGAAATGTGCTCTCCGTGTAGGCAAAGTCTGTGTAGCAGTAGATCACTGTAAGACAGAAATGTGCTCTCCGTGTAGGCAAAGTCTGTGTAGCAGTAGATCACTGTAAGACAGAAATGTGCTCTCCGTGTAGGCAAAGTCTGTGTAGCAGTAGATCACTGTAAGACAGAAATGTGCTCTCCGTGTAGGCAAAGTCTGTGTAGCAGTAGATCACTGTAAGACAGAAATGTGCTCTCCGTGTAGGCAAAGTCTGTGTAGCAGTAGATCACTGTAAGACAGAAATGTGCTCTCCGTGTAGGCAAAGTCTGTGTAGCAGTAGATCACTGTAAGACAGAAATGTGCTCTCCGTGTAGGCAAAGTCTGTGTAGCAGTAGATCACTGTAAGACAGAAATGTGCTCTCCGTGTAGGCAAAGTCTGTGTAGCAGTAGATCACTGTAAGACAGAAATGTGCTCTCCGTGTAGGCAAAGTCTGTGTAGCAGTAGATCACTGTAAGACAGAAATGTGCTCTCCGTGTAGGCAAAGTCTGTGTAGCAGTAGATCACTGTAAGACAGAAATGTGCTCTCCGTGTAGGCAAAGTCTGTGTAGCAGTAGATCACTGTAAGACAGAAATGTGCTCTCCGTGTAGGCAAAGTCTGTGTAGCAGTAGATCACTGTAAGACAGAAATGTGCTCTCCGTGTAGGCAAAGTCTGTGTAGCAGTAGATCACTGTAAGACAGAAATGTGCTCTCCGTGTAGGCAAAGTCTGTGTAGCAGTAGATCACTGTAAGACAGAAATGTGCTCTCCGTGTAGGCAAAGTCTGTGTAGCAGTAGATCACTGTAAGACAGAAATGTGCTCTCCGTGTAGGCAAAGTCTGTGTAGCAGTAGATCACTGTAAGACAGAAATGTGCTCTCCGTGTAGGCAAAGTCTGTGTAGCAGTAGATCACTGTAAGACAGAAATGTGCTCTCCGTGTAGGCAAAGTCTGTGTAGCAGTAGATCACTGTAAGACAGAAATGTGCTCTCCGTGTAGGCAAAGTCTGTGTAGCAGTAGATCACTGTAAGACAGAAATGTGCTCTCCGTGTAGGCAAAGTCTGTGTAGCAGTAGATCACTGTAAGACAGAAATGTGCTCTCCGTGTAGGCAAAGTCTGTGTAGCAGTAGATCACTGTAAGACAGAAATGTGCTCTCCGTGTAGGCAAAGTCTGTGTAGCAGTAGATCACTGTAAGACAGAAATGTGCTCTCCGTGTAGGCAAAGTCTGTGTAGCAGTAGATCACTGTAAGACAGAAATGTGCTCTCCGTGTAGGCAAAGTCTGTGTAGCAGTAGATCACTGTAAGACAGAAATGTGCTCTCCGTGTAGGCAAAGTCTGTGTAGCAGTAGATCACTGTAAGACAGAAATGTGCTCTCCGTGTAGGCAAAGTCTGTGTAGCAGTAGATCACTGTAAGACAGAAATGTGCTCTCCGTGTAGGCAAAGTCTGTGTAGCAGTAGATCACTGTAAGACAGAAATGTGCTCTCCGTGTAGGCAAAGTCTGTGTAGCAGTAGATCACTGTAAGACAGAAATGTGCTCTCCGTGTAGGCAAAGTCTGTGTAGCAGTAGATCACTGTAAGACAGAAATGTGCTCTCCGTGTAGGCAAAGTCTGTGTAGCAGTAGATCACTGTAAGACAGAAATGTGCTCTCCGTGTAGGCAAAGTCTGTGTAGCAGTAGATCACTGTAAGACAGAAATGTGCTCTCCGTGTAGGCAAAGTCTGTGTAGCAGTAGATCACTGTAAGACAGAAATGTGCTCTCCGTGTAGGCAAAGTCTGTGTAGCAGTAGATCACTGTAAGACAGAAATGTGCTCTCCGTGTAGGCAAAGTCTGTGTAGCAGTAGATCACTGTAAGACAGAAATGTGCTCTCCGTGTAGGCAAAGTCTGTGTAGCAGTAGATCACTGTAAGACAGAAATGTGCTCTCCGTGTAGGCAAAGTCTGTGTAGCAGTAGATCACTGTAAGACAGAAATGTGCTCTCCGTGTAGGCAAAGTCTGTGTAGCAGTAGATCACTGTAAGACAGAAATGTGCTCTCCGTGTAGGCAAAGTCTGTGTAGCAGTAGATCACTGTAAGACAGAAATGTGCTCTCCGTGTAGGCAAAGTCTGTGTAGCAGTAGATCACTGTAAGACAGAAATGTGCTCTCCGTGTAGGCAAAGTCTGTGTAGCAGTAGATCACTGTAAGACAGAAATGTGCTCTCCGTGTAGGCAAAGTCTGTGTAGCAGTAGATCACTGTAAGACAGAAATGTGCTCTCCGTGTAGGCAAAGTCTGTGTAGCAGTAGATCACTGTAAGACAGAAATGTGCTCTCCGTGTAGGCAAAGTCTGTGTAGCAGTAGATCACTGTAAGACAGAAATGTGCTCTCCGTGTAGGCAAAGTCTGTGTAGCAGTAGATCACTGTAAGACAGAAATGTGCTCTCCGTGTAGGCAAAGTCTGTGTAGCAGTAGATCACTGTAAGACAGAAATGTGCTCTCCGTGTAGGCAAAGTCTGTGTAGCAGTAGATCACTGTAAGACAGAAATGTGCTCTCCGTGTAGGCAAAGTCTGTGTAGCAGTAGATCACTGTAAGACAGAAATGTGCTCTCCGTGTAGGCAAAGTCTGTGTAGCAGTAGATCACTGTAAGACAGAAATGTGCTCTCCGTGTAGGCAAAGTCTGTGTAGCAGTAGATCACTGTAAGACAGAAATGTGCTCTCCGTGTAGGCAAAGTCTGTGTAGCAGTAGATCACTGTAAGACAGAAATGTGCTCTCCGTGTAGGCAAAGTCTGTGTAGCAGTAGATCACTGTAAGACAGAAATGTGCTCTCCGTGTAGGCAAAGTCTGTGTAGCAGTAGATCACTGTAAGACAGAAATGTGCTCTCCGTGTAGGCAAAGTCTGTGTAGCAGTAGATCACTGTAAGACAGAAATGTGCTCTCCGTGTAGGCAAAGTCTGTGTAGCAGTAGATCACTGTAAGACAGAAATGTGCTCTCCGTGTAGGCAAAGTCTGTGTAGCAGTAGATCACTGTAAGACAGAAATGTGCTCTCCGTGTAGGCAAAGTCTGTGTAGCAGTAGATCACTGTAAGACAGAAATGTGCTCTCCGTGGGCAAATAATGCCCGGTTGAAGAATCAAATCTTCACTTTTAGAAATCACATGTGAAAGTAATGACTTGGCTTTGTAATCAATGGAGTCTGCACAAATAAACCATGAAAAAAAATGTGACATCACCCAACTGGGCTGCTAATCTAAATCTAATCTCAATCTAATCTAAATCTAAGCTGCAAAGATATGTATTATTTGAGATTCATATTAAATGCATTCCCACAAGCAGACACACATAATTTCGCGCTCACACATGCCGCATGTGGACCTACAATATAAAAGGGTAATTGATATTTCGTTGTTTGTTGCTAAGGAACCTAGTTATCTAGACATGTGACATCACCCTGCCAAGAGAAATTTGAAATTTTGTTCCTAGGTACTCCATTTCAGCTCATGATTTGAAAGTTTACCACATTCTTAATTATTTTTATTTTTTGAAAGGAAAATAATTTGTGGAAAGGAATGCAATCCACCAACCTATTTTGCCTGGCCAGTTGTATTCATGCGAAAGCAGAAGCTTTTGTGCATGCAATTAAACCCATACTTGCTTTCATTGTCTTTGTGGATAATGTTCCTGATTGCAACAGCAACAAAAATTAAATAGCCGCCAACACAAATAAACAGAGAAAACAATATTTAATGTCAAACGGCCAAGTTAAGCTACTTATTTGTTTTTTGGTTGTTAAGAACCTCTATCGGCTGGAAGTCTCATCAACACGGTAATTCTTCCCTACCGAATATCGGTAATATTTGTATGAGGACCTGTCAATCCAAGATGGCCGCAAGTGAAAAGCTGATTAGTCTTCATACAAATATTACCAATATTCTATAGGTAAGAATTACCATGGTGATAGAGACTTGATGTCACCCTGTGTAGAGAAATTTGAATTTGTTTTATTATGTTACGTGTGTGTGTGTTCCTTGACTTATAGGTTGGTATGCGGCTGACCACCCATGCTGTAAAAATGGTTCACTTTGCCAATGTCACCCCTGTCTCAGGGAAGGACGGCAAGAGTTGCAGGGTGTATGTCCATTTGAGATTTGGTTTTTATGTTGTAGGTTCACATGAGGCATGTGCAAGCGCGAACTTGTACGTGTCTGGTTGTGAGAATGCATGTAATGTGAATCTCCAATGTAACATATCTTTGCAACTTAGATTAGATTAGATTAGATGTTGAAATATTTGGCACAAGAAGCTGTGCATATCTGCAGTGCTGACATCCTGATTGGCACGTAAAGTTTGCACATGTTTATAATGCAGTCAGATCCGCTTTGAAGTCATGAGATAAAGAACTCACTAACAATGATGCTCATTCTGAGAAATTACCAATTGCTTTGTTATCAAAAGAGATAAGTAATATGAAATGGTATTGAAAATAGCATAAGTTGAACTTACTTTACTGCTGATATGATCATATTGTTTATTTACTTTGATAGAAAGATTATTAACATTAAAAAGCTTACAATCCAAGAGACATTTTTTACTATTACGAATACTAACATTTTTATGTTTAAATGCAATAAAAAAATTCACTCAGCTATAATTGACTTAATGGAAGCAAGCAATAACAAAAAAGTTCGCCTTTTCCCTAGCAACCTGGGATCCAATTCAGGATTTTATTTTCTATGCATCTATCTCCCTTCTTTACTTAACGACTTTCAACGCATCTATCCCCCTTCCTCCTGAAAATTGCTCAGTGACAGCTAAAACTGACTCTAGGGGCGCTATCAAAATAATTAGATCCCTGGCAGAGATGTCAAAAAAAATTCTATTATCAATTCATGTGCTGAGAGTTTAAATAGTTGGAGAGATTTCAGGGCTTTGCTTATCTCACTTGCAACGTTATCAAATAAAAGATCAATAAGCATGTACTAAAATTATTTTCAGTTTTCAATAGAGGAAACGGCATCAAGCATAGATAAATGGGTAGATCAAATAATAATCAGATTTCCAGGAAACACTCAATATTTCATACTTCCTGTTTTTCAAGTCATTCAAATAGATTGTTGATCTTTCTATTCACCAACAAATATTATCTGATAAAAACTCCATGAATCTTTTGTTGTGAACATGTTTTTTGTTTCAGTACTTGGGCGGAGTGGTGGGAATCTTGCACGGTGTTGATGCATATTTCGCATTGAGATTTTACAAAGGATACCGGTAGCCAGAATGAAGAATATTTAATGGAAAATCATATAAAAGCTGCTTCATGTGTGAGATTATCATTTATATTATTTTTTAAGAACAAAACGATTACGAACATCGGTTTGTGTAAGCCCCTGAAATGATTCACAGGGTAGAAAAAGATCCGCATCAATTTTCTTGTAAACCTTACAGAAATTTGAAAAAAGAATGCAGGGATGCATTTAAAAAAACAAAATGGCCTCTACTTCAATGTCATATCTCATCCATATATACAAGTAAACCTATTATGAAAAAAGTAGGATGCTCACGTCATGTCACGGGGAGTAAAAAATGTTTGTATGACCTTGTTTCCATATACGCTCACTGGAGGCACTGTTGAATCTTTGTATGAAATTTTAACAGCGCCTCTAGTGATCATAAATGACATTGCAAGCTACATACATTTTTTACTCCCCACGAAATGTGAGCGCACACAAATATGTTTTATACTCGGAGTAAAGGAGTCATTGACTCTTTTAAAAGAGACTGACAATCAAGTAGATATCCTGGCTTTAAACAGGAAAGTCATATTATATAGGTTTAAGTTAATTTCCTTACTATTTAAAAAAAAAAACAACAACAACATGGTATATTTTTGTAATGTATAAAATTTATTTTAATAAAAAATATAAAACATGTATAGTTTTTTATGCAATGAGCAATGTGCCAAAGTAATTAGTATCCTAAGTTCAGATGTTTTTAATAAAAAAATCAATTCCTCTTTAAAAATTTGATTGTAAATATTGATCAATATAAAAGATAAAGATGGTAAGTATATGTGAATTTCTTCCATAGTAACGTACGTGCCATGGATCAAAATATGTATACTATGAAAAAAAAAAAGATGTAAGATAACGCCAATTTTTTGTTTTTGAATCCTCATTGATGGTTCCCTGGGAACTAATTATAACAAGACCTCGCTGGCACCACAACATATCAGAGTTTTGGAACGACAAAAAGCTCCGATGCTCTACTCTTTTTTGATAATTAATTAATTGGAAAATTATAATAAAATGTAAAAGAAAACTTAAAATGTTTAATTATAATGGAAGAGATTGGAGATTTTAAGGTTTAAAATATTATATAAGAATTTCCTTATTTCAGTCTCATTAAAATAATATGGCAACATTATAAAGGCAGTACTTATGTGTTTGAGTGCATTGTGTTTCATAATTGCGACAAAAAAAATTAAATGCAATTCCTAAAAACAAAGTTATTTCATAGCTCAATATACAAATCATTTTAACATTAAGTACTTAGTTTTCATTGATATTATTGATGAATAATACACCTACAAAATATTCATATTGAAAAAGTGACAAATTTTATGTAGATAGGATATCAAAATGTTGAATTCATTCAATAAAAGAACTTACTATTTTTATTAGGTTAAAAGTTGGTCCATATTTATAGATATACAAATAGGAATGGAATGAAAATAGGAATGATTAAGAATGTGTAGTTTCAAAAATAGCATAATTTCTTTTGACTAAAAGAAAATGACAAACTTACGAAAAGCTTGCATTTAGATTATTGTTTAGTTTAAAGCCACTTAAATTATTGTTGAACCAGCAGGCCTTTAATGTAACTGAGAAGCAGGAATGTTGTCGATATCTGATGTGGCAGTCAGGACGGCAGCTAGAAGGGCCATGCGGACGTACATGCCGTACTCAGCTTGGCGGAAATATGCGGCGCGGGGGTCGCTGTCAAAGTCACGCCGGATCTCATCCACGCGCGGGAGAGGATGCATCACCACCATGCGCTTCTTGGCACGCGTCATCAACTGAGGGGTCACCACGTACAAGCCACAGGCCTGGAAAACACAAATTCGTATAAATTCATTGGTGCTATGACCGTGTCGTCTAAAGCAATGTAGCCAAAGACATTTTCACCTAGGAGTCACTGCTTTTGAATCCCTTGCCAGAGTGATGATAACTGCAATCAGTAGGTAATTCTTAAAATGTAATGAGGTCTGCTGCTTTAACCTTTTCGCTTCTGAATATTCTGGCTATATACAGAATACTTTTTCAAGCACATTTTAAAACATTTATTGTTTCCTTCCTTAATTGATTGACGACAATTGTGAACAAAATATGTGCAGTCACAATGTATTAGTTTTTTTTTTTTTTGTGCACAACACGTCACCCTAATTACAGTGCACCCTCACAGCCATCAACACGCTGGGAGGAACTCTATTGCTAGATTTTTAAATCTTAATAAATTACACTCAAAAATGTCTATATTAGACTTATTTAAGAGCTTATTCAAGAATTCAATAAAAGTTGGATGACGTCTATGATTGAAAGCAGCACTGTATGCAAGTTTACACTTGACGCCTATGCATGTCACCCGCAGTCAGAGGGTTAATAAAAGCAAGTGCAAGAGGTATTTCTCTGCTCAAACTCAATCTTAGAAAAAACCTGTTAATTCTTACCTTGTCATATTCTTCTTGCGATTGGAACCTCTCCCTCTGTATTCTGGTCATGTATAAGACATGCGTATCATCCAGCACATCAGCCAGGCTCCCGTACACTGTCTGTGACACTCCTTTGGAGGCCACGAACTCCCGGATGTGCTTGGGCATGGCCAGCTGAGGGGGACTCACATATCGCAGCTGCACATCGTACAGGGTGAGCAGGCGGGCCAGAGAGTGGACAGTGCGACCATTCTTCAGGTCTCCTACCATGGTGATGGTCAAGCCGTTCACTGTGCCGATTTCCTCTCGAATAGTGAAAATATCGAGGAGAGCTTGGGTGGGATGCTCTCCGATGCCATCCCCAGCATTTATGATTGGCTTGCGGCAATGCAAAGCAGAACGCTGAAAACAAATAGGAAGATTTTTAAATGATATGTCATTAAAGTTTAGGAGTTCTCAATCAATAGAGCATCATGAACAAAAACAGAATGTTAAATTAAAATTCAAAATGACACTCACAGCAACTGCTCCTGGTTCTGGATGTCTAAGAACAACTACATCAGAGTAGCTGGCCATGACAGCGACACTGTCTTCAAGAGTTTCTCCCTTTTTAGCTGAAGATCCTGTGGCATCTGTGTGCACCACGCTGCCACCCAAGCGCTGCATGGCGGCGGCAAAACTGCAGCTGGTGCGCGTGCTCACTTCATAAAATATGGAGGCCATGACCTTGCCTTTCAAAATGTGCTCCAGGGAGCGGCCTTTCAACACCGCTCCTCTCATTATCTGTGCCGAGTTGAATATGTCGTTTAGATGCTCCTTACAAAACATGTCAACCGTCAAAATATTTTTCCCATACAGCTCAAGGCCAGGCAGCTTCTCTCTGAGTGGGAGATTGTCTCTGATCATCATGTAATTGGATGAACTGTCACAGCGCTGCCTGATGCCAGAGACAATGGGAATAGGAGAGAGACTTCGGAGATGGTTATCAAAGTGCACCCCGAGTCTGGTGAGGTTCTCAGATTTAGGATTCAGCTCCCCTTCAAACTCTTGGTCACTGGACTTGCTAATGTCTCCAGGTCCTATCAGCCCATCTTGAGAAGATCCTGGACGACTTATATCCATTTTTTCCTGTACTTGCGCATAAGCGCTTTTCTTGGTAGGAGACCACTCTTTGACATTTTGACCAAAGCCTTGGGGTACTAGCACTTGTCCCTCAACATAAGCCACTTCTCCTCGCAGGACAACTCGATGGACGGCTCCTCGGACTCGCATCCCAACAAAAGGAGTCCACTTGGATTTGGAGAAAGCCATCGCTTCCGGGATGGTCCATTCATCATCAGTATCCACTTCTATATATGTGTCTGGCTGTTCAGGAAGGTTGAATATTTTCCTGGGGTTCTTGTGGAATTTGTTAATAATGTCATCCATTGTCATCCTGCCTTGGTGAACTGCATTTAATAAAAGCGGCAGGATTGTCTCGAGTCCAGGGAAACCTGGCACAGCTTTTTCTCCTGATTTTTCAGAAATCAAATGCGGTGCATGATCAGTAGCAAACACGTCAATCACATCTAGATTGTTCCAGAGTTCAGCTTGATCTTCTGGTGTAGCCAATCTAGGGCGGACTTCACTCTTAGACAAGCCAATCCTCTCTGCATCATCTGTGCTCAAGAACAAATGATGTGGACAAACCTCACAAGTAACTTTAATACCCCGTTCTTTAGCTGCTTTTATTATTTGTATTTCTTGCTTCCTCGCCACGTGGCAGATGTGGATCGGTCTATCCGTCAATGAAGCCAGCAGCAATATAGCTGCGGTGGTTTCACTTTCAGCATGAACACTGATGGGATACTTCTTGGGCCAGTGCTCCAGATGCTTCTGCCACACTCCCATGTCATCAAGTTTGAGAGTTGTGAATGTCTCATTGAGATACATCTTCAATCCAGCTGCTTGGGGAGCCAGTTCAGCTATAGATGAGTAGTTAGTAGACGAAGCTCCAACAAACAAAGCGTAATCACATCTTGCCGACACTCGGGCAAGATCAGAGGAGAACTGCAGGGTGTCATGGTCGATGACGGCCGGGTCTGTGTTGGGCATGGCACACACCAGGGTGATCCCTCCAGCTAGCGCAGCAGCGGTGGCACTTCCCCAGTCTTCCTTGTGGACAGCTCCGGGTTCCCTCACATGCACATGAACGTCTATGAAGCCTGGCAGCCGAACTATGTTGCGGGAAGTCATGCAGTCTGTGTGAGTCTTCATTGGAGGTGAGAGACCAATTCTACGGATGGCCTGCAAAAATTTGTGGATTGGAATAAATCTATGCCGATGATGGAACCTTGAAAAAAAAGGTGGGGGAAATGCATCCGCCCGCCTGGTTGCTCTGAAACATTGTTTGATTGGTTGCTAAGGACCCTAGTTTCCAAATCTGTAATCAGCGGTTAATTTTCATCTGTGTTCACGGTTGCTATGTCCACAGACATCAAAATTTGCACAATTTCAGCTCCAATTTAAATCATTTTCATTTTAAATTCAAAAGAAATGAAGATAGAGTTTCTTGTAAAGTTTACCTCAACCAAGAGTTTGGCGCACTTGACATCAGTGAGCAGGGGAACAGAGTAGTCCACGGCCAGTCTCCGGGTGCGGTAGCCGTGTGTGGTGAAGGAGGACACCCTGCGAGCGCCACCGTTCCTCATCGGCAGGTTTATTATTAGCTCCACCTGCTTCATCTCCAAGACTTTGGCGAGGTGCATCAGCTCACCTTCTGATGACATGTTTTCGAGGGTTTCAAACGTCCACTGCACACTCTCCACCTAAAACAAATTAAAGACATTCAATTTCTATCATAAACTGTTCGATTTTATTATTAACTGAGAGAAATCGGAAGATGGCAGCGATGGATAGACAGATAGCAGCAATTCCGGAAGGAAGTTAAGATCCACCTAGGGTTGTAAGGCTGAAGATCTATGACCTAAGTTGCAAAGATATATTATCATTTAAAATTCATAATTACTGCATGTGTAAGTTCGTGCTTACACATGCCACACATGTAGTCAGTGTTGCCACCTTAGTTTTAGTAATGGGGGCAATTGAAGAAGCTAAAAAACGCTAGATCGGGCTAAAAGGAGCACAAAAAGAGATGGTGTAAAAACATTTGTAAAAAAAGGCTAAAAAAACACCTGGACTAATGATTTCAATTTTGTATTTATTTTTTAGTTTGAATCACAATAATTTTTTTCAAAATTAGGTTCAAAAATTAAAAATATTAGTTATTTTACAAACTAAAATTAACAAATTTTCCGTTAAGAATCATTTAGTTGCCATAGATATGCTGCCATAATCGAACAAATGGTATCTACCAAAAAAAAAAAACAGTATATATGACAAAAATCGCGAAGTTCAATGTTATCGCGATGTTAGCATGGCGCAAATTTCAGATTTTCGTACAATATTTTTAGTAAATGAAAAGGGCTAGATAGCGCTTTTCGGGCTAACTCTTTAAACAACGAGTTCACCTACAGTAAAAAGTGCTAGATCTAGCCCCAAAAGGGCTAAGGTGGCAACACTGCATGTAGTGTTTACATTGGCAAAGTGAACCAATTATAATAGTAAGGATCTATGTAAAAATATATATATTGAACATTATTGTCACTGTAGAGAAAATTTGATACCTAGACAGAATCAAAATTTCTTTGGAACTTAAAATCAAATGCGGAAATATTTACAAAAACGGCAATGTAGTTTTTTTTTCGAAAATGAGATAAATATATGCAAATGATGAGAAAATGATTTCCTGTCTCTTCATATATTCTCACTGACGAGAAAAATGCTAGATTGCCGCCTTTGAATCTACACAACTCCAATAGTACTTAACACATTATTGGGACGTAATAAATAACAAGGTGATGACACGCGACGTGATACAGGCTATGTGTGTTATTTTTACAAAACATCATTTGAAACATGTTGTTATTGTGTTTTCTTGAGAATCTGGTGATACGAGTATGTGTGTACGATATTTAGGTAATGACTTGGTTTAGATATTCGCGGACTACAAAATGCAACTATAATTAAAATATTTTTTCGCCATAGCGCAAATTTCAAAACACTTTCTAGATAATTAACAAAAGCTGTAAAACATCGTCCATTGCAAAGATTATTTTCCTTACTGAAGAATGTATGCCTATTAGTAATCTAAATTGCAAAGATACATAATATTAGCTTCAAGGCTCATATTTAATGCATGCCCACAAGCAGGTGCATGTAAGTTCGCGCTTACAGATGCTGCATGTGTGCATACAAAATAAACCAAACCTCACATGAACCTAAACTCCTGTCGCATTTCCCTGAACCAGGGTGGCATTGGCAAAAGTGAATCTAGTTTTTACAGCATGAGGGGTCTCATACCAAGTTATTAGTATGCTAATCTTAGTATGCATATTTGTGTGAGAAGTGGGAGAGGAGACACTCCGCCGCCTCTCATTAAATATTTATCTTACAGTAATAACCATATGTGTTCCGTACTCACTTATTCCATTCCCAATGCTAATTTATACAATTAATCTTGACCTGTTTTGGCAGAAATTAATAGATGAAAACCAGACCCGAAATGTGGAACGTTTACAATGAACGACTCAGAACATTTTTTGATTTGGACTTTTTTTCTTGACGAGAAAACGTCAGTCTTTTAGGACTGCCGTCCTTTACAACTGATAAATTAATACTTGTTTACCTTTTCCTTAGTGACTCGGTCGGGTGACGACACAATTATGTCTATGTCAATTCGCGTGCGCACTTCTCTAGGTAAAATAAACAAAATCCTGAAAAACGAGATGCCTCGATCATGAAATGGGATGTAAAGAAAATTATCAGATTTTGCGTCGGAAAAATAAAGGAGAATTAAAAAGACGATGTCTAACTTTGTTTAACTAGACCCCGTCGCAGATCTTCACAAAAATAAATTCCCTAGACGTTCACAGATAGGGTGAGCACTGAGCACGTCGGAAGAAAACAATAAACTTGATGTTTTAATCATACGAGTCGTACAGAAGCAAAGGCTGCAATTTAAGATTTTTTTCGTACATGAGATAAATGTATAGAAACACAAATAATTTACTTTCTTTGTTTTCATATATTTAACTCATCACCAACGAGCCCATGCGTCGGAATCTGCTTCTGGGTGTCTTGACTATGGCCAGTGTCTGTACACGGCGATTATTCAGTTCTTCGGACACGTTGACTGTGGCAATGAGGATAGCCTGGAACGACTGGTTGTGATCGGTTACCTGGAAGCGAATAAAGGGAGAGGAAGATCCCCACAAGATGGATCGATCATGTGAAGACAGCAGCAGGAACATTGGTGGTTGGAGTGCTGCGGCCAGCGCAGTCAACAGAGAACTGGAAAATAGTGATTGCTTCCACAAGGATCCTAGATTGGGGCCTTTAGTTTTTGGTACGACTCATTTAATTGTATTACCTTTTTCTTCTTTATCTAATAAGAGCGATGTTTTGTAGATGCTGTGGTTACAATGCTACTAGGCATATTTAAAATGTCGATGTTCCAATTTAACCCTGCCAGGACGATGATATGCATTTGAGGCAAGTCACACAGACATATTTGAGAAAGTAATTATTTGCTTCGCAGTTAGTGAATATGCTTAAGTTTATTCGTAAGGCAAGATGGCCGCCCGCCAGGCAGTTGGGCGTAATTAATAATATTTATTGTAATGAGACTCACTGAGCGTGAACCACGAAATGCGAATACGATTATGTTATTCTCTTTCACCTTCTAGACGCGCGGTGAGCGAATTCTACACTTTTTTCAGTTTAATTTGATCGTCGAAAAACGGCGCTCGGTCCGCGTGAAAGTCGAAGGAATAATCGCTAACAAGTACTTGGACTTTTTGTTTCATTAAACAGTGCCTGCTACCCTTTGGAAAATCCTTAAAAAGCATCTGTGAAGTTCACGTTTTTAGCTTTAGAATTTTTGATAGATTTCCGCCTTCCCTTCTAATCTTTATGAAGAAACGTCATCCTCGCTTTTGTATTTTCCTTTTTATTAATATGATGATGATGATGAATTAATTTTCCCGGGCGTCCTATCATTGTAAATGTCGATTTTCAAATCAACTTTGTTGACTGTTTATATTGTAAGCCAAGCATTTCATGGTTATACACTCACTATAGATAAATTAGGAATATTTATCTGGTAAGCGTTATTCTTGTGTGAATCACACCTCAAGAATCCTCTGCAAGCTTGATCGTCGCTATAAAAAGTGTCAATTCTCAAGCAATACACAGTTGTTTGAAGTCTAGCAGGTCTTTCGTAAAAGCGAATGAAATTTTTCAACCCAGCGAAGAGGATATTTGGAACGTCTATTTTTCGCATTTTATATGATTGTTTTTTATTAATATCACAAAAAAGTAAATCTATTCCTTACAAATTAGGTTTTCACTGTGTACCTAAGTACATACGAGTACATAATATTCACATCATAAATGACATAGTTGAAGTTCACGTCCACGTACACTCTCAGGTATGTTTGCATTGGATCACAAGACAATGGCCTGATATCTAATTGGTATTTTATCAATAGCGCAGTAAGCGGCTTATCTATGAAATTTGTGCGCTATCTCTTAAGTCCGCGACGATTTTTAATTGAAATGTAAGGAAGAGTAATCCATCAGCCGCGAGCAGTGATCGCAGTGTGTGCACGTGTAGTGACAGTGCGAGACATGGTTGTAATATAGTGGTTCAGTGAAGATGGGGAACTACAGGAGCAGGAGGATACCGAAGGAGCCGAAGAAAGTGTTCGAGAATGAACGCCTGAAACATCTGGAGCCTGAGCATGCTCTGGCGCAGGGGAAGGCGGACCTGCGAGGACTGCCGGCTAATCCTGGGGCTGCTCCTCAGCCTATCCTGACGCCTGTGAGACCAGCGTTGGCCCAGTATGACAACGAAGCCATCGCCAGGATGAGGGAACAGTTGAAGCATGATGCTAACGCTTTTCTGCTCAACAACATCATGCTCTCCGTGCAGTTTGTGGACAATTATGACAAGTAAGGGTTTCGAATGTTTTCTAGTATGGTGAAATTGAACTACCAAACCATGTAGATATGGCAAGGAAGAAAGAGACAGTGGAGCAGGAAAACAAATACAAAATTAGATTTGTAACTGGAGTTACGGTGGTTTGACACATTTACAAATTAAACTAAATTACTCGTAAGATTTATTAAACTTTTCGGATATTGTTGTAGGAGAACTTACACTCGTTGGCGTAGTAGCCAGCGTCGTCAGGAGGCACCTACGAAAGACTAGTACGCTAACGAAACGTTGAGAATAGTGTAAGTTCTCCAACAAAGGTAAGAGTCAAATATCCGAAAAGTGTCATGAATTTTAAACAGTAAACATAACAATAATATGAGCCTTGTTGATTAAATTGGTCTTTATTGTATCAGGAATAAAGATATGTTATTTTACATTGCTCTTTAAAATTATGAATTGATTAATTTTGAATCTTTATTACAGTACTTTCTCTATGTCCGGAAGTAATTCGTGTATATGCACGAAAACTACATAGGTACTATGCAACGTTCACTTTTGGAGGCAAAAATGATACTACCCTATTTTGTTTACGATGATGTAGGATCAGTCTATTTATGTATGGTACTTACTAACGGAGAAGACCGAGAAAATGAATCGATTAAATAAGCAAGATTGCAAATGACTGGAATCTGGAGTGAAAAGAGTGATGAAAAACGGTGACGAGAAAAGTAAAGAAGTGTGCAAGAATAGATCAAATTGACACACTAATGCTGAGGTACTGGCCACCCCTAGCGGAATGGTGGCTGGATACAGCAACAACAACAGTGCTCGCATTTTTATCTGTGATTCATGTTCCATCGAAAAACATTGCAGGTTATGTGAAATAGCAATTAATTAAAATAAAGTATTTCATTAATTAATGTTGCATTCATTAGGACACGAAAAAGTTGAAATCTTTCATACTCATGAGATTACATCGTGATTTATGAATTCCTAAAATCAGTGTAATTCACAAGTATCTAAAGTTCAATACCAATGATCATTTGCCGTAAATTTTGAATATATGATAACATTGATTATTGGATCATTCATGGAATAAATGTTTCTAAATAACACTATGTAATAAAATAGTAATAATAATAGTATTAGGATAATTTATTTGGTGAGCGCTGTTTTTATTGTGAATTTACACCTCAATGGCCCTCTGCAAGCCTGATCTTCGCTATAGAAAGCGTAAATTCTTAAGCAAGACCCAGTTGCTGTAAGGCTGGATGGACCTGAGGTGACCGGTCTTTGCAAAGGCACATGAATTGTTACACACAGCGATGAGCAAATTTTGAAAAAAAAAGTTTTTGTTTACTTTTAAGGGTAGTAAAAAATTAGGCAGCGCTGCAGAGGCTCTGGCCACCCCTAGCAGAACGGCGACAGACTTACAATTACAGTATAGGGCTCCGCCAGGATTCAAACTAGGGTTATTCTAGAGACCGGTAAAATAGAGATTAGTAATTAGAATTAGAACACAATAAGATGAATTAATGTCTCCTGATTTTTTTTTTTTGATAGATAAAACATGTAACAATAAAGCTAAGCTGTTGAAGTACTTGCTACATATATGTACCTAATTAAAGTTGATTGATTGCTCTGTGGAATGCCTGAACATGTATTGGTAGATGGCATTATATTGATGTTTGTTATATAAAAAGTAGTTGAAACGTTGGTAGCTAGGCACACATATCGTCCCCTTAGTGCTTGTTTGTCTTATGTCTATCTATATATAATCTAAGTTGCAAGGACATATTAACATTCAAAGCTCATATCAAATGCATGCCCACAAACAAACACGTGTTAGTTCACGCTTACAAATGCTAAATGTGTACTTAGAAGTAAAATTCAAACCTCAAATGAAAATAAACTCTGCAACTTTTGTCGACCTTACATGAAACAGGGGTTACATTGGCAAAGTGAACCATATTTTACGGCAGGCGCGTGCATAGGGTATAGGCAAATCCATTTCAGAGTAAATATTTTCTCCCATCCCTTTAAAATAACTCATTTGAAATTGACTGAAGTGCTTACAATGCCTCCAATCGAACTTAACTTTTGATTTTTAAATCTGAATATAAAGCTAAAATGATTGTTTACCATATCTTGCCTACCTATTAGGCGCCTGTGCCTGTATGGGATGCACGCCCCGTTTTACGGTATGGGTGGTCAGCCTCATACCAACCTATAAGTTAAGGAATTAGGAAAGTACATCACAGGTATTTTCAATGCAATGTTTGTATGTGTACTAGACTAATGTGTCTTATGAAAACTGGTAATTGATTTAAAAAATATTGAAAACAACTCTCATATTATGATTTACGTTTTTTTCTTAGCTCAGAAGATTGTGCCAAATGTGATTCTTAAGACGATTCCATTGAAAGGTCATCTTTGAATCAAATGGTAGGTATTAATCCCAAATCCGCCCCATTATCGAGTATGGCAGCCATCTCTTTTTTTTTTTTTTTTTTTTAAATAGATTTGTGGAAAGGAATGCAATCCACCAACCTATTTTGCCTGGCCAGTTATCTTCATGCGAAAGCAGAAGCTTGTGTGCATGCAACGGCATCAGATGGTCTGGCTCTGGTCTGGTATGTCCAAGAGTATGTCCAAGTTGAGTGACCAACTAAATTATGTGCAAAGGAGAGCAGCGAGGTTGATCAATGATCCTTCTCTGACATCCGATCTGCAGCCGCTCCGGCACAGAAGAAAAGTTGGAATGCTCAGTCTTTTTTATCGATATTACCACGGAGCTTGTTCTAATGAGCTTCATTCATTAATCCCTCCCCCTCGCATTTCAGAAAGGGAAAATTGTAGTACGACTCTCATTCATCCCTTTGCAGTCGATCTCAAAACTATGAGAACTTGGCGTTTTCATGACTCATTCCTTTGCCAAACTGCCCGTTTATGGAATGATCTACCAGTATATGTGTTCCCTTCCCAATTTAATCCGGTTTTATTCAAAACCAACATCAATCGCCACTTCCTTGCAACGCCTCACGACATAAGCAACACCTCTGCGGCATCCTTCCAGGGTGACATAGGCCCCCAAGACTCTCAAGAACTGGGGAGCCTCCCGCACAGGATTCCTTAAAAAATGGTAGATAAGCCAAACAAGCATTGGGGGACGATATAGTGCCGCCATGGCGAATGTAATCATTTTCGCAAATATTTACTTTTACCGATGAAATGTGGGGCAATTTGTTTACTCACAGCTAACTAGAAACATATTATGTTTTTACTTTCTTTCCCACCAGATATCGGTTCAGTTACAGTAAAATGCTTTTATTAATAAACTAGCTGTACCCGGCGTGTTTCACTACGCCATTTGGGTAAATGCCCATGCATAAAAGAAGCAGCCTTTACACAACAGGGCCAATAAAAAAATGGAAATTCAATTGGAACCTAACCTTTTAGTTGTTGGTATGCGTAACTAGAATAATATGGAACAATACAAAAGTGTGTGGTTCACTATAGAAGGGTCCGGAATATGCGAGAGGCGTCCGTTTAGACACTATATTTGGACCGAAATTGTGTGAGAGACCAGAGTCGATTAAAACACTGAGCCGTGAAGTCGATAAACCAAGAGCTACAAATAAGTACATTGTAAATAGACAATGTGTAAAATTAATCTTGAAAAAAAAAATGCAGTTTGATTAAAAGAACCCTGCTAAAATCATAACAATATGTACCTAGATACTGCATTTACGAGGCTATTCATCATCAATATAAGAAGGCATTTAGTATGTGAGTCAAACGTAACAGCACTAAAGAGAAAATAAAATGAAGTGGTATTTGGTTTTCCTAACTTATATAAATGGTCCATAGTTTAGTGATAACGCTTCGGACTCGTGAATGAAAGGTCGTGGGTTCGAATCCTGGCAGAGCACGAAAAATATACCATTTACATTTTCAAAAATGCTGTTCGCTGTGTTGGAAAATTCATTGCCTTTCCCAAAGACCGGTCACAAAAGGTCCATCCAGGCTTACAGTAATTGGGTCTTGTTTGAGAATTGCTTGACCAAGCTCATAAAAAAGGTCGATGGCTCAGTTGATAGAATGCTTGCATTCCATGCCGAGACCTACAGTTCGACACCGAGAGTGTCAGAAATGATTTCCGGTTTCGGTGTATATTTCAAACCCAAAATAATACCGGCAAAGTGTACTCAGCTTTCGCAAGAAATGAGAACCAGCCCCCTAGGGAGCTGGAAAACCCCCACTTCAACTTAAAATGGTTGGTGTGAGGCCGGCCCCCTTACCCGTGAAAACAAATAGGTCTCGAATCGCCACATGCGACCCCTTCGGGGATAACGTAGACAAGAAGTTACACTATGCTTAATAAAAAAGACTCAGCTTCTGTAGGGTTGGATGGACCTTTGGTGACCGGCCTTAATTAAAGACCCAGCCATTTTTCAACCCAGCAAAGCGCATATTTTATTTTTTTGTGCTCCACCGGTAATTGAACCCACTACCACCCAATTACGAGAGCGAAGCGTCAACCACTCGACTACGGAACGGTCTTCATTTAGGCCAATCGTCATCAAACCGTTTTTCTACCGACCGGACAGTCTATAACAATCTATAATCTAAGTTGCAAAGATGTGTTACATTTTAGATTCATATTAAATGTATTCCTATTAGCAGACATGTATAAGTTCGCGCTTACACATGCCGCATGTGGACTTACAACATAAAATCCCAATCTCAAATGAACATGCAAGCCCTGCAACTCCTGCCGACCTTTCTTGAAACATGAGTGACAATGGTAAAGTGAAGCATTTCTTACAGTACGTCTGGTCAGCCTAATACCAACCTATAAGTCAAGGAACAAAAATTATATAATATACTGGTTTTCGTAAATAACACCTGGTAATTCCATTTTTAAATCCATAAATTATTTTTGTAGAGTATGCAATACTTTATTTTGAAGTAATGTATACGTACACATGAAGAAACACCTCCTTTCACAACAGGCCTAGCTTCTAGCACAACAGACACAGGTAGGCGGTTCCCCTCAGAATATTTATTTCCAAGCTGAAGATTGTAATTGACTCGCCTACCTGCAGCGCTATAAGGCCTGCTTCCTTCATTTAGTAGGCAAGTGTTGTGTCATGTTGATAAAGTATTGAGAACTGATAAAGGGATTAGATAAACAATGGAGACATATAATTGAACAATATCTGTTCTAAAAAAATGCGTTGGAAAGATGATAAAACTCTGGAATGATTCATGCGGTAAATGTACACAAGATGGATGCCGGGAAATGAGATTCCTGTCATGAACAAAAGTATTGTTATATATTATATCGAAGAAACTCGCAACTCTCTCGGAAACATTAATTAATAATTAGTCTATTGCAGAGGTGCCCATACGGTCGATCGCGTGAGGTTTTAAGGTCGATCGCCGAGGATAGCTAAAATTCAGTGATCGACCTTAAAACTGATGTAACATTTTGCACTCAAAGTAATTTTACTTATGCAAATTTTTTTCTTAATAAATATTTATACTGTTACGTTTTTCCTTAGGGTTCTTTTAATTAAAACACAAGTTTAACACAAGTTAGCCATACAGTTTATTTACACAGACTTTCTTACAATAGATTTATTTTTAACAGACTTATTCTAACAGATTTATTTTAACACACTTATTTATTTCGTACAGATTACATTTATTTTACACCATATTGGTCGCCCTAGCAACTAGATATTCCTCTGTGTGAGTGCTTCGAAGACTGACCCGCTTCAGCCCATTGTCGCCCTTCTTATAGCGGAACCTAGGGGCCATTCCAGCCTGCCCTAGAAACTTCCACTACCACAGTTGTATAGACGATTCTGGACATATTTATTTCATGAAGAGTCCATTTCCTACCTACATACACACCTTACAATTACAATCGTCTGGGCCAGAACATTCTCTCAAAACACACGTACACCAATAAACATCTACCAGTGTATTTCGTTACAATACATTATGAATTATGAATTATATTTGTTGGGCTAAACAGTTAAAATGTCGATCTCCTATTCATAAATTTTTGCTAAGTCCATCTCCACAAGAAAAAGTATGGGCACCCCTGGTCTATGGCACTACAATAAAACAGTTGGTGGTTTAAATAAGAGTTTCCCAACTTTTTTCTGACTTCTCCCACCCCCTTGTATATCCCTACAGTTTTTTTCATTATAATTTTTGATACGCCCCTGCTAAGGCAATCTCCCCAAAAATTCAACCAAATAATTGCCACGGGTTGATATTTTATTTACTTTATCAAAGACCCATCGCAAGAGGTCACCCAGCCTTAGAGCGATTAGGTATTGCTTGAAAAATTGGCGCTGACTAGCAACGCCCAATCTTGACGAGGGGTCTTCACACAACAACAGCGCTTACCAAATATTATTATAGAGCAAAATACAACCCCTGAACTACTGTTCACTTGCAAATGACGGAACCATTTGAAGGTGTGTACGTGATTGTCATACGACTTCCTTTTCCAGGATAATGTACGACCTGACCAACAATTCCGTGACTCCTGGCGACGTGGAGCTGAACGAGCAGATGGCTCCGCACCACAAACACGTGTTCGCACCCGACAAGCTGCAGGAGGCCGTGCACGCGCACGCGCAGTACAGGCCCGTGGGCACGCCGGGCACGCCGGGCGCGCTGCAGCCGCAGAGGATGTTCGTGGTGCACGACAACGTGGAGGCCAATGCTCCGGGGGAAGTGTCGGACTACTCCACGGTGCTGGACGCGCCGTACTACAGGCTGCTGGTGGAGCAGTGTGACGAACCAGGTAGGAAATCAATGTTTAAGGCAGTTTCATTCCAAGGATTATCAAATAACATTTTCTCGGAATGAGGCTGACCGAAGATAACACGGGAAGAAGAAGAGAAAAATGCTAGTTATCTTTTTACAAATTTCAAAAGCAGTTTATATTTTTCAGGGTACGTGAAGTTGAAGAAAATAGAAATCCTGGAGAATAAAGCTCAGAGGGAAGAGTCGCACAAGAAGTGTGACTACGCAGCTAACAGTGACTACTCCAGCGACTCCGAGAGCGAGTCTGTGGCGTCAGACGACAAGCCAGGGGGAGGGGGGATCACCGAGGGCGCCAGCTTCATGAACAAGCTCAAGGAGCACATAGAGAAACCTCCCAAGCCGACCTTCCGAGTGCCAGAGCTGGGAGAGCTCAACGTGGACAGGGAAGTGGACGTCACCACCAGACGACCCAGCGGCATCTTAAAGACAACCAACAGGCAAAATGGAGGACAAGTGAAAACAACCACGATAAACGCCGATTCGCTCACTACAGACATTGAAGAACCATATAAAGCAAAGGAAGACGACTATTCAACTGGAAGAAGACCTAGCGGAATACTGAAACAGCCAAACCGAGCGGTTCAAGGTGGCACTCTGAATGGGAATGGAACAGGAAGACCAAAAAGAGTCAGGCAGCGAGCTGCTGCTCCCAGCATTCAGGAAACCAAGAAGATTAGTCCGAGCGGAAGTGAGAGTTCAGGGTATAAGTCAAGTCATAGTCCGCAGTATGAGTCCAGTGGAAATGAGTCAGATTATGGGTACGCCACCATCACCTCCCAGACAACTCCTCGCAGACTGCAGGTCAGTTCCCGAGCCCGGCCGTCAGACAGCAGCAGCGTCATCCCCCTGGAATGCTTCAGTGTGATCCGGGTGCAGAAAACTTCCAGCCAAGAGAGTGATGAAGCTGATGATGACATAGATAATGCATACAGCGCCCGCTACGGCTCGGATCACGAGGTGCAACTCTACAAAAGAGTCTACTACTTGAACTCCACTTACTTCATGGCTAACTTTGCTGATCTCTATGTATTAAAGTTGGGACGCCCATTGGGTTTTCCAGCAGAATCTTTAAGAGAAGCCCTAACACAGGGAGCCAGCATCTACTGCAACGTGAAGCGTGGAAACCTTACTTCTTATTATGAAGTCATCCCGGCAGTGAACAGTACTTGGCCGATTGCTGCGCGGGGCTGGCTGACTAGACAGAGGAACATTATTAAGAACCCTCGCACAGACCGGGTGTACCAGTGGCCCACGAGGCGCATGGTGGGGCGGGCGCAGGGGCTGGGCTGCCTGCTGGTGCCTCTGGGCTTCCGTCCTTCTCGGGCCGCTGCCCCGCCCACAGCAGAGCGCCTGCAGCTGCAGTGGCGCATCTGCTTCCCTGCTGTGGAACGTTACCTCGAAACTTGCCTGGCTCACTCACAAGTCCGCTGTTACCTTTTCAGCCTCCTTCTATTCAAGACTCACATCAAGAACCCGCAAGCGGAAATTGGCTTAGATCACTCCCATATCCGAAATCACCTATTTTGGCAATGTGAAGACAACTATGCAAAATGGCCAGAAGACAGATTAGGAGAAACTTTGAGGTTATTCTTCAATTCCTTTTATCAGAACATAATGAGGGGGAAGATGCCGGATTATTTTATTTCCAATTGCAACCTCTTAAAAGGAATCCCAAAGACTGTGCTGTACAAACAACAAAGGAAGTTAGCGGACATAATGGAATCCCCAGTCTACCATTTACTGTCGGCACTGAAAAACCTCAAATACATGAAGCCAAACTTTTATCCAGTTTTCAACTATCGCAAGCTGTACAAAATCTTGGTTTGTGAGGACGTCTTGCGCTTGATGAACCCTCAACTACCGCGGGCAGAAGAGGAGAGACCTGACGAAGACAGTGACGAGGATGAGCCCAGAGAGAACAGCTTCTGGAGTGACATTAAGAGGAAGAATCCTAATTACGACTGGAGAATCCAACAGCTGAGGCAGAGGGAGGCCAAGAAAGCTGCAGAAACCCTCGTCAACCAAAAGGGACCTAAAGAAACCAGCTCCAAGGTAAGTCGATTTCCATCCTTAGTGGGAATTCTGCAATTGTGTCTACTCAATGATTTTTTGTAATTAGGTAATCATAATTCTATATCACTGTACTTCTGCTTCAGTCTCTAAGTTTTTTTTTCTTTTACAGAGAATTCTACCATCTTACTTGGAATCAAATAGAAGACGTTTAGTTCTGGAAATGTTTATTCCACACTTCCTATCCATGGCCGAGTGCAGTGAGAGGTTTGAGAACATCAGACAGGCTGTTATCTACTTGGAGCATGCGCGCCGCCTCAACATCCTCCTGTCAGATGATCCAGCAAGCCGCATGCAAGCTGACGAGTACGCCTCCACCATCGCAGACAAGCTAGAAGTCATGAGAGGGAAAGCTGCCAAATCTGTGGCGGCTCCCAAAGTCCCAAGACGTAACGACAACGGAGAGCGACTGAATGGAATTTCAAATTTTGGAAGCACAGAAAAGATTAGCACTTCCTGGAGTGACAGACCAAGCACAAGCACAGGATTTGGAAGTAAAGAAAAACTCAACACAAGTACGACGTTCGGCAGCAAGGAAAAAGTCAGTTCCAACAGTTCTCTTAATAGCATTGACAAGCCGAGTACGAGCAAGGGATTTGGGAGTTCAGAGAAGGTGAATGTGGAAGTGCATGTGCCAAGTGAGAAAACAGAGCGGCCTCCCGTCTTTAGAGGAATCTCCTTCCAAAAGGTTGACGAAGAGTCGGGAGAGGAATCAGATGTTACCGAATCAAAACTCTAATATTCCTAACGTAGATGTAATTTACTTATGCTTTGGATATTATTTAGTTTTCTACATATTTGATTATTTATTTGTGAATTAACTTTGGGTGACTGCAAGCTGTATCAACTACTTCCCATTTAATAGTGAATTAGTGAAAATTAAAGTAAATGCATTATAAAGACAATAATAAAGTAATGGCCATATAATATCTATGCCACCCAGGAGACAAACATAATATTAAGTATAAGAGTGAAATTAAAATATTGCACACTAGACAAAATGTTTTTGGAGAACTTCATTTGAAGAACCAATGTCCTCGGAAGACAAATGTGTTGTATGGTGAGCAAGGATGAACTGTCTCAACTGTCAGTTGTTCCTCAATCACCATACGAGAACTGAGGAAGTTGGTTACGTTCTTCAATGATGTTTTGTGTAATATTCCCATTTTTTAATTAATTTTAACTTGTAAACACATTTAGTATAATTATATTGCAGTAGGTGTATAAAATACATTATTATCAATACCTAGACAATAATAAAAAGTATTATCAAGTAGATAGTAAGATAAACTGTATAAAGCCTAGGTAAGATATATTATCATTAAGTATATAAATTAAATGACTATATTGTACTTAGATCAATAGTATCTTAATCAAGTTTAAAGTACATGGTATCTAATTTAAAATGGCACGTGACTGTAATCTATAATCTTAGTTGCAAAGTTAATGCATGCTCACTAACAGAAACTATGAGTACGCGCTTACATATGCTTGATGTCTAATGTAATCTAATCTAAGCTGCAAAGATATGTATCATTTAAGATTTATATTAAATGCATTCCCACAAGCAGACATGTATAATTTCGCGCTAACACATGCCGCATGTGGGCCTACAATATAAAAACCCAATCTCAAATGAACATAAGCCCTGCAACTCTTGCCGTCCTTCCCTGAAACAGGGGTGACATTGGCAAAGTGAACCTTTTTTTTTTTACATTATGGGTGGTCAGCCGCATACCAACCTATAAGTCAAGGAACATACATGACAAATTACATTTTTTTAAATCAACAAATAACAATATATCCATGGACACCAAAAAAAATCTAAATCATAAAACCAATTTCACTTTAATAAACCCTAGCCGCCAACATTACAGATCAACCGCCATTTCTTTCTATCCTTACATACTTCTTTCATTTCCTCCAGAGTCATAACCTTCTTCATACAAGCTCTTCTTTTATTATGACTCTGGATATTACTGTGTACTTACAAAATAAAAATCCAAAGTTTCAAAGATATATTAACACTTAAAATTCATATTAAATGCATGCCCACAAACAGACATGTGTAAGTTAATGCTTACAAAAGCTGCATGTGGACTTACAATTAAAAAAACAAACCTCAAACGAGCATAAGCCCTGCAACTTTTTCTGACCTTCCCTGAAACAGGGGTGACATTGGCAAAGTAAACATTTTATACAGCATGGGTGGTCAGCCCCATACCAACCTATACGTTAAGGCAGCGGTCCGCAACCCTGGGGTCGCGACCCCGTGTGGGGTCGCGAATGATATTTAAGGGGTCGCCAAAAAAGTCAACAACGTCCTGTACTTATCGAATTTAATTAAGGTGTTTGCAAAAAATATAACCTCTCTTTACATACACAATTACACAATGTCCTTAAAACGGAGAGAATCGAAAATAATTACGACTGAACGACCTGTCCAGTCCCGCCCGTCACAACCTCACCGCTCCCGCGCCCGCGATTTTTTTTTCTGGGGTCGCTCATAACTCTTTTTTGAATTTTGGGGTCGCAATATCAAAAAGGTTGCGGACCGCTGCGTTAAGGGATTAATCAAGGGAAACACAATCATAGAAAAACATTTGTTCTCATTTTACAGCAATGCGTATTCTTGTAACTTATTTCTTTGACTTGACGCTGAATCAGATTGCAAAGTCCAACATTTATTATTAGATTTTTGCATCAGAGCCCTGTGCAGGTTATCATTTCTGATAAAGTGATTGCTCCTCGATTAGATTGATAAAGTTGATATTAAAGTCTAATATGTGTAGCTTAGTTGCGTTGCGATATTATCAATAACACATGGCTGCCAACGGAAATGTAATACGTGAGGATAAGATATTTCAGTGCAAAACATCAACTTTATTTCTTTTTAGAAGTGCAAGGTCATCAAACAGAGAAAATATTGACTTACCTGCCTTTCTACCTATAATCTAAGTTGCAAAGATGTGTGTAAAGTGTCAGTCTCCCCTCCACTGACCCACGCCCTGTATATCCATCCCATCCGGGGATGTGTCACAGGACTCGCATGCAAAAGTTATGTGAGATACGAGTGGCAGAAGACCCTCTCGAGAAGCTACACTTTCCCAAGTGTTTACACAAAGCAAAGGAGGCTCAGAAATCACTGAAAGATTATAGCCGTGAGGGTTTAGGGCTCGAGGATTTAAAATTTACAAACAAAAATGCAACGTGATTCTGAGCGTCTTAACATATGACTTAACTCCTAAATTCGAGATGTTACTACTGAGACTGTTCGGAAGGTGCTCTCCTGACTAAGTGGCCAACCACCATAGAGGTGGGAAAGAATAAAGAAAAGAAGAAAGAATGTCGGTCTAATTAGACCGACATTCTTTCTAAAGAATGTCGGTCTAATTAGACCGACGAGTTCTCGCCATAGCTGGCACAAAACTTTGAAGGATTTCTTGGCCACAAAACTGTTGCGAACAGATTTTTAACCTCAAGTAGAAATAATATCATTAAATATACAAATGTGCATGCCTTAAAATGAATGTAGAAAAAATTGTAACTGGCGCTACCATAGTGTATAACATCAGTTAGCTAAATTTATTATATTTAAGAAGTATTTTGTTTAAGAAATAAAAAGTAATAAACATTTATTCCATCAGTTTGAAGTCTTAACAGCGCCCTCATTTAGCTGTCATTTAAATTCTAAATTTTAAGCTTTATAGGTACATGCATAGTTTCTCTAATTGTTCCAGAGCAACACAATTCTTATTTTTCTTTATAAAACCATGATTAAACTGCTCCAATTTGTTTTGAAAAAAAAAAAAACAAAAAAAAAAATTAGATTTTGTAGGGTTTGTGTATTCACACAGTGAAAATTCATTTTATTTAAAATAAAATATTTTTTTCTTAAACGTAGTTTAATTTTCACAATAATAATTGTGAAAATAAATAATAAATCATAAAATAAATCTTGATAATGACCTGAGTTTTGAAGGTCGAAAGTGCTCGAGATATAAAATATTATTGTGAAAATTAAACTACGTTTAAGAAAAAAATATTTTGTTTCAATTTATAATTTTTGGATGAAATTTTTCAAGCAAAACACTGTTTATTTTCACTATAGACTTTATTAAAAAGATCAAAATCTTTAAAACAAAATTACGAACGTTTTCGACCTAGAAGGTCATCATCAGGTGAATAAGAAATAAGTTACAAGAATACGCATTGCTGTAAAATGAGAACAAATGTTTTTCTATGATTGTGTTTCCCTTGACTAATCCCTTAACGTATAGGTTGGTATGGGGCTGACCACCCATGCTGTATAAAATGTTTACTTTGCCAATGTCACCCCTGTTTCAGGGAAGGTCAGCAAAAGTTGCAGGGCTTATGCTCGTTTGAGGTTTGTTTTTTTAATTGTAAGTCCACATGCAGCTTTTGTAAGCGTTAACTTACACATGTCTGTTTGTGGGCATGCATTTAATATGAATTTTAAGTGTTAATATATCTTTGAAACTTTGGGTTTTTATTTTGTAAGTATACCTGATGATGACCTTCTAGGTCGAAAACGTTCGTAATTTTGCTTTAAAGATTTTGATCTTTTAAATAAAGTCTATAGTGAAAATAAACAGTGTTTTGCTTGAAAAATTTCATCCAAAAATTATAAATTGAAATAAAATGAATTTTCACAGTGTTAATACACAAACAATACAAAATATAAAAAATATTTTATTTAAAAAAAAAATATATCTGTTGGATCCTCATTATTTGGTCCTTTTCATTCAGTATAAAGTGATAAGCCAAGTTTGAAACACCTGGGTCTTTAACTTTTAAATGCAAACTTAATCTGTGTACACGTTTGCCAAATAAAAAGATCAGGTCCCTATGGATATGATCCTTTTCTTTTTAAATCAACAATGCCTTTAACATGCATTTTAATTTTGATAAAATATCCTCAATGCCTTTTCTACTGTGGTTTAGTTACCGGTTTGTAAATTTATTTCATTACAAAATAAAAAAAGCTATGCAAAGTGAGTATGTGTTGTTATTTTCCCGCCCCCCTCCATCTAGAATAACAAAGCAGTGACTTACTGGCACTCCATGTTCAGTATAGAAGTCTCCCGTCCCCATGCTGGCGTATAACTTGTAGCCCATCTTCTGCAGGCTCCGGACACTGGGCAGCAGCTCCATCTTGTGCTACAAATATCACAAAATGTTAAGGTTATGACTCAAATGGACACAACTCACACAACAAATAATGCTTGGCAGGATCTAAATACACTTGATGAAATTATTACTAGAAATGCAAAGAATCTAAGGGCTTTGAACAATTGTAGAAAAACTGCGGAGAACTGAGATATGCTGGTAGACGGTAAAGTTATGATTATAGCACAAACCTTAAAACTGCCGACTGAGAGTAGAATAGCCTTTCTTGGAATTTGAAAGCCAGTGCTCATCAAGGCCTTCAGATAAGCTTCATAGCGATTGTCTCCAAAGCAGGCCACCTCTCCTGTGGACGCCATCTCCACACCCAGCATGACATCGGCTCCAGCCAGGCGAGAGAAGGAAAACTGGGGAACCTTCACAGCCACGCGGCCACACCCAGCCAGGACATCCACGGGCTCTACAGGCAAACCTAACAAGGCGCGCGTAGCCATGGCCACAAAGTCATGATCCAACACCTTTGAAACAAATGGAAATGAGCGCGATACTCTCACATTGCATTCTATTACTTTGAGGACGTTGTCTTTAGCAATGAGCTGCATATTGAATGGCCCGGTCACATCTAGAAGTTCAGCAATGATTCTAGCTATTTCTTTAATCTTCTCAAGAGTTTCCTTGTTGATGTCTTGTGGTGGCGTCACTAAGGATGCATCGCCGGAGTGCACGCCTGCATTCTCCACATGCTCGCACACCGCCATGCACAGAATTTCTCCATCTGCAGCAACTGCATCTACGTCAATCTCTTTAGCTTCCAATATGAATTTGGAGATGACGACAGGATGATCTTTGCTGACATCGCTGGCAGCATTTAAGTAAGTTTCTAGATCTCTGTTAGAATGAGCCACGTTCATGGCAGCTCCACTCAACACATAAGAAGGTCGGACCAGACAAGGATAACCGACTTCTTCACAGAATTCAATAGCAGACTTCAAGTTTGTAAGCTCCTTCCATCTTGGTTGCATGATGCCTTTTCTGTCTAACATACGAGAAAATTTGAATCTATTCTCAGCACGATCAACACTTTCTGGAGATGTTCCGAGGATCCTTGCCTGTTGTCTGTGTAAATCCATGGCGATGTTGTTGGGTAGTTGCCCGCCTACAGAGAGGATCACTCCATCTGGATTTTCCAAATTGTAGATGTCCATCACAACTTCAAAAGATATCTCCTCAAAATACAAGCGATCACACATGTCATAATCTGTGCTGACAGTTTCTGGATTGCAATTGATCATTATTGTCTTTTTGCCAAGGTTACGCAGTTCTCTTAAACAGCTCACCCCACACCAGTCAAACTCTACAGAGCTCCCAATACGGTAAACACCAGATCCCAGCACTGCGATGTGCCCGCCAGGGAAGGGAAGGTCATGAGTGCTAGCATTGTATGTGACATACAAGTAATTAGTGGTAGCAGGCCACTCGGCAGCTACAGTATCAATCTGCTTCACAAAGGGAGTGATCCCGCACTCCCCTCGTTGCTTCCTCACAGCAAGTTCCGTGCTCTTTACTGCTCCAGCGATCTGCTTATCAGAAAATCCAATCTGCTTTGCTTCCAGCAGGATATCATGCTTCAAATTCTGCTGATCTAAAGATTCCAAAAGAACATGGTAATCAATTATATTTTTAAACTTTTGTAAAAACCATTTGTCAATCTTTGTAAGGCTGTACAGCTTGTCAATGGAATAACCGGCTTTTAGTGCTGCAGCTAAAACAAACATTCTCTTGTCTGTTGGTTCTTGTAATTCTTCATCTACAACTGATTTAAGGTTTGGATCTAGCCCAGTTACATTTTCATCCACCATCCTGAGAGCCTTCTGGAATGCTTCTTCAAACTTGCGACCGACAGCCATGACTTCTCCGACACTCTTCATGGAGCTGCCAATCTTGGTACTGACTCTGCTGAATTTAGACAAGTCCCATCTTGGGATTTTGACTACACAGTAATCTAAGCTTGGTTCAAAGCAAGCAGTTGTTACCCCGGTTACTGAGTTTTTAATATCAGCGAGTGACTTCCCCAGAGCAAGCTTAGCAGCAACATACGCCAGAGGGTATCCAGTCGCTTTACTAGCTAGGGCGGAGCTCCTGGAGAGACGAGCATTTACTTCTATGATATAGAACTTTTCTGAAAATGGATGCAAGGCATATTGGATATTACACTCTCCCACTACTCCGAGATCTCTGATGACCTTGATGGCGGTGTTTCTGAGCATATTGTATTCATGGTTGTTGAGGGTCTGGCTCGGAGCAACTACAATGGACTCTCCAGTGTGTATCCCAAGAGGATCCACATTCTCCATGTTGCAGACTGTAATGCAGTTATCGTAAGCATCTCGAACAACTTCATACTCAACTTCCTTCCAACCTTTTAAAGATTTGTCTACGATGAGTTGACCGGAATGGGCAAAAGCCTGGTGAGCCAAAGCTCTCAGTTCTTCTTTATTATCAGCAAACCCAGATCCTAGTCCTCCCAAAGAGAAGGCAGCTCGAGCCATCACCGGGTAACCAATATGTTCAGCAGCTTCTAAGGCTTCTTCAACAGAACAAACTGCAGCACTGGGAGCCACTTTTTCTCCAATATTATTCACTCTTTCAGCAAATATTTTTCTGTCTTCTGTATCGATAATTGACTGAATAGGAGTACCCAAGATGGACACATTATACTTTTCAAAGACTTTAGCTCGGTGCAGACTTACTCCGCAGTTGAGAGCAGTTTGCCCACCAAAGGTGAGCAGAATGCCTGTTGGTCGCTCAGAACGAATGACTTGTTCTACATATTCTGGTGTGATGGGCAAGAAGTAAACTTTGTCAGCCAACCCTTTAGATGTTTGAACTGTAGCTATGTTCGGATTTATCAAGACAGTCTGTATTTTCTCCTCTTGAAGAGCCTTGATGGCCTGAGAGCCAGAATAATCAAATTCTCCAGCTTGTCCAATTGATAATCCACCAGAACCCAAGATGAGAACCTTTTTAGGCTTTTCAAGAACAGGGGTAATAAAAGTAAGTTTATCGGTGATTCGCTGCTTCACGCTAGTCTGATCTGTTTTTCCTTCTTTGAAGACTTTCGTGGCATCTAAGAAAATATCAAAGAGCATTTCCAAGTCTTCAGGTCCAGCTGTGTGCTCGGGGTGGAACTGAACACTAAAATATGGCAACTGGTTGTGAATGATTCCCTCGTTGGATTGATCATTGAGATTTGTAAAGAGTGGAGACCAATCACTAGGAATGCTTGCTGTTTCGACGGCGAACCCGTGGTTCTGTGATGTCATGAAGCACCGACCTGTACCTTCATGTAGGCAAGGGAGATTGTGTCCTCTGTTACCATACCTGAAACACAATATTATTATTTGCAATCTTCAATACAATGCATTTTTGAAGAAGTTAAAATTGAAAATGAAATTTAATCTCTTTTCAGCTTTGTCTTTAAAATAAGTTTGATGCAACCAAATCCATTGCTTTTAAAAAGAACATGCCAACTTACAACTATAAAACAAATAGAGGAAGACTTTAAGTCAGTAGTTACCTCATTTTGTAAGTCTTGCATCCAATGGCAGTAGCCAGCATTTGGTGTCCGTAGCAAATGCCAAAGATTGGTTTTACAACACCAGATTTCAGTATGTTGGACAGATGCTCAGCTGGTTCTTTACAGATAGAAGGATCCCCAGGTCCGTTGCTCAGGAAGAGTCCATCATAGGCTTTGGGATCCAGAGGCCAGTTCCATGGCACAACCAGGACACGGGCATTTCTCTTCAGGAAGCAGCGGATCTGATTGTACTTCAGCCCACAGTCCAACACGCAAATTGTGGGACTGCCGTTTTCATTGTAAACTTTTGGTTCCTAAAATTGTCACAAAAATTAATGAGTCGGAATTCTCTCCATAAGATGCATTTAAATGTTTGAAGACATTTAGATTACATGTGACTAAAAAAATAAATTAAAAACATTTCAAACAAATGTGTTACAATAATCTACAATTCATTTTTTAAATTTATTGGTCTCTGACAAAATTATAGGAGTAACTATTGGTTCAATGTTTTTTAGATGTTTACAGAAATGAGGCTACAATATAATGTCATCTTTTTATAAACTTCCAAATGCACATGTCTCCTTTCAGGTGCTCTTTTATTCAGTTGATAATTTCTTGGCTTATTTTTGGACTGACGTCAAAATGTTGCGTCTCTCAATCATGCAGAATAGAGGGCCTCAGCAAGTAGACTTGGCATAGCTCTATTGACCATCCTACCAAACACCTCTGTACTTCCCCAAAATAATGACACAAATACCTTGATTGACACATCATCAACTAGATTATCCAGGTTGGGATCCAGGAAGTAGGGCAGGTTGTTGTTAGGCCCAGGCAGAGCCTGCATGATGGCCCCCAGGGCACTGCCTCCCTCCCGCAGACGCTTGGTGAGGGCTCGGGTGTCCACCCCGCACACCCCGGGGATCCCCCGCGCCTGCAGCCAGGAGGACAGCGTGCGGGAGAGATGCCAGTGGCTGGGAGAGTGACACCACTCTCCAACTATCAGGCCCGAAGCCCAAATGCGATGAGATTCAAACCATCTGAAAATGTGAACAATGTTAGTTCTTTTTACTAATAAACAATGTCTTTTTTTGTGCTAAAAAGGATTGGGAATGTGGCAAAACGTAATAAACTTAAAACAATTGTCAAATTTGTCTTGTCTTGTCAATTTTGTAACAGTGTCCTCTTGAAAATGACATAAGCAAGTCGAAAGTACTCGAGGTGAAATAAACACTCAATTTGTGAAAAAAAAAAATCTGTGTTTATTTTTAAAAATTGTAATTTCTCATAAAAATGGATTTTCAATGTGTGAATAGACAAACTCTAAAAATTTTTAACTTAAAGCACATTAGATAAAGTTCAAGGTTTCCAATAAATTCTTATATCTAACTCTTTGACTGATAGGTTGGTATGAGGCTGACCACCCGTGCTGTAAAAATCGGTTCACTTTTGCCAATGCCACCCCGGTTCAGGGAACAGCGGCAGGAGTTGCAAGGTTTATGTTCATGTGAGGTTTTGTTTATTTGTATGCACACATGCAGAATGTGTAGGTGCTAACCTACATGTGCCTGTCTGTGGGCACGCATTTAAGGTGGCGACTCCTACTACCCAAAAAAAAAAATATTCATAGATGGTACGCATCAAAAATTTATGGGGCACTCCGTCGGGCAAATATGAAAAACTACTGTAGTTTTTGTTCCTTCGAAATTTTTAATGCATTGAAAATATAATGTTGATTGCGCTATTCTAATATGAAATCAATCTGAAATCGCTAAGGTATTCATTTCGGTCATTAAATTATGTGTAAATTTCAATTTTTTATGGCTCGAGTTTATCTTGGACACAAACCTTTTTTATTATTTGTTACGCTGCGCTGTATAAACCTTTATTTTCTCTCGGTTAGCTGCGGAAGCTGTGGTGTATCGGCTAGCGTGGCAGACTGCCACGCAAGGGCGATGGGTTCGAATCCGGTTATCAAATGTATATTTAAATTTTTTTACATTTATTTTCTTTTTTACATATTATATTTTTTTTATTAAAATACAACATATTTGACAAAACTATTAAAGTTAGTCCAAACGATTAAAAATACTTTCATTTCACTTTCATTTCACACTTCGTCCACACGACAAATCGGTCAACAACAACCCGTCCAAAGACAACTCGGTCATAGACAAATCGGTCACACGACACTTCGACCACACGACATTTCGGCCAACGACTTTTCGGTTAACAACATTTCAGTCACATGTATATATGTACCGAAGAAATCATCCCAATATTATAATTGTATATTATGATTCAGCCACCATGGGTTGACAGAGCGTAAACCTAATTTGCATAAACGAGGTGGCACGACTTTATCCGAACAAATCCCAAGCATTATCATATTGTGCTGCAGTGTTTTTTACTTTCTTGCTATAGCTGAAGGCTATAAATAAAGTTATGATTTGGTGTGAAATTTTTTTTTCGAGGTTTTCACGGAAATGAGTTGTCCTGGTGCAGGACATGCCAAAAAAAAACACTATCTTTCAAAAACGTCCGTCTGTATGTGTGTGTGTATGTGTGTCACTTTCCAAAGTATAAGACCTAGAAATACCAAATTTTGGCTACATCAACTTTTTTAGACATGTATTAAGTATGAATAACATGGCATTACACCAACTTGAAAATTCAAGATGGCTGCCATACAAAAAAAACATAAAATTGCACTTTCCTCAAAAACGGCTGGATAATCTTCCCAACACCGGAAGGTCCCTTTTAGGACCACACCCTACTCAAAAGTTATCGGTGTTCTGGCCAGCCCTTCTCCAACATCAACCACCTCGCCTCAGTTGATCCTCCTGCTGCATCAGGCCACAAGGATCCCTGGAGGATCCCTCAGCAGGCGCAACGAGTTCTCGCAAGAAAGAACACGCCCGCCTACAGTCTATGGCAGGGGTCTTCAACCTTTTTTAGTGCAAGGGCCAAACATCGATAACACATCGTCCGAAGGGCCACAACTTTTCACGACACTTTACCACTTTATCAATAAAATAAAATCATATGTACATAATTTCAAATTTTACTAATCTTTATTGGTTGATTAAAGACATTGTTTATTTTTTACAGGTTTGTCAATATTTGTTTTCATTTTTGTGGTTGCAACCCGCAGACTACCTTCCAGATGTGCATCGTGGGCGGACTCACTCCTGCGGCGAGCGAGCGAGACGCACTCATATGTGTGAAAGAGTGGCATTGCAAATGCTGACGATTGCGAGTCGTATATCACTCGTATATATATATCGCATATCACGGGGCGCGATATTCTATTTTTTTAGCCTCTGGTGGCCGCGGGCCGCAAGAAATTAGCTGGCGGGCCACATGAGGCCCGAGGGCCGCGGGTTGAAGACCTTAGGTCTATGGGAACAGACTGTGGCGCCAAAATTTTAAATAACGAACCGAAATATTATAAACCCAAAACTCTGTCTCTTTAGTCCGGTCGATAGCTCAGTTGGTAGAGTGCTTGCATTCTACCCCGTGAGCTCGGGTTCGAATCCCACCGAGGAGGGTGTCAGAAATGATTTCCTATTTCGGTGTTTATTTCAAACCCCATTATAAAAATACCGGCAAGGTTTACTCAGCCTTCACAAGAAATGAGTACCAGCCCCCTCGGGAGCTGGGAAAACCCCCACTTCAACTGAAGTGGTTGGCGTAAGGCCGGCCCCCTTACCTGTAAAAATAAATAAGTTTAACTCGCCACATGCGACCCCTTCGGGGATAACGCGGCAAGAAGTTACACTATATGTGTAGCTTAGTTGCGTTAGTTGCTTTCTGTAAATATTTCTTCCAATAAACCGATGTTCCCACAATGTGCTCATTCCATCGATATATATTTTATTTAGATCGATGGCTCATTCATTTGAAGTAATACAAACCTTACCTTTGTCAAAACGTGTAATTTATCATTCCCTTGGATTATCTAATGTAATCTAAGTTGCAAAGATGTATAACATTTAGGATTCATATTTAATTCATGCCCACTAGCAGACACATATAAGGTCGCGCTTATACATGCCGCGTATAAGCTTAAACATTCACACTCAAAACTTAAATAAACATAAGCCCTGTAACTCTTGAAGAAGTCATTGGCAAAGTGAACCAGGTTTTTACAGCATAGGTGGTCAACTTCATACCGTCGTATTAGCCAAGTAATTGTTTATTTTTTCGGTAAAAATATCTTGCATTACTTTCCTTTCCAGCCGCAGCAGAAGGGGTTGCTTGTGGTGGGTAAAACCTACGTATTTTCACAGGTAAGGGGGCCGGCCTTACGCCAACCACTTCGTTGAAGTGGGGATTTCCCTACTAGGGGAGCAGGTACTCATTTCTTGTGAAGGCTGAGTAAACCTTGCCGGTTTTTTTTATGGTAGTTGGGTTTGCAATACACACCGAAAAGAGAAATAATTTTGACACCTTTGGTGGTCCGAGCTTTCAGCATCGAACGCAAGCTTTCTACCTCTGAGCTACTGACCGGACTTATTATAATAAAAAGAATAGTACAGTCATTCTTCTATCAATAACAAATTCATTTTATTCCAACATGGTCACGCGGTGTGTGTAATACGTGACCAGCGTACGTAAAAGAGAAATTAGTAACAATCAAGTCAATACATTAAAACATGATTAAATCATTTAAATAGCCTTATTCAGATTCATTAAGCAAAGTAGTATGAGGGGCTTAGAACAAATTACTTTTTTATCGACGAATGATGAACTGAGATATTTGTGATGGATTGGTTTTTTTACATGGCATCTCACAATAAATGACAAATTTGTGCAACGGCTAGATTCCTATTTCCATCCTCAATGATTTTCATTCATATTACTGTGTATAGCATTGAGGTATATATACCTCAATGGTGTATAGCCTCTGCACTTTTTGCGTCCTACTGACCAGTGACCGTTCACAAGTGAATAAGAAAAAACACTGCAGCACATGATAATAATATTATTATCAAGACACCCTTCCTCATCAGCTGTATACAATGGCTGTATAGCTACTTCTTGATCTAGTTATCCCTACGCTTCGGATTCGTTCGGATAAAGTCGTGCCACCTCGTTTATGCAAATCAGGCTCACGCTCTATCAACCCATGGTGGCGGGCAGAGTGAATGAATCATAATATAAAATTATAATACTAGGTCACTAGGATGATGACTTCGGTGGTACATATACATGTGACTGAAATGCTCTATGGCCGAGTTGTCTTTGGACGGGTTGTCGTTGACCGATTTGTCTTTGACCGAAATGTCGTTGGCCAAAAAGTCTTGTGGACGAAGTGTGAAATTTTTGTAATTTTTTTTTTAATTAAAAAAATAAATTTGTGAAGAGGAATGCAATTCACCAACCTATTCTATCTGGCCAAAAACAGGTATTAATATCATCAATTAATAGTTCATTATTGTTTATATTAATGAATTATTCATTAATAATTATCCAATAACATCTGTTGAACCAGGGTCAAAGTTAAAGTCATGTGACCCAAGCGGGGATCGAACCAACGTTATTCTATTCCAAATACGCTAGAAAGATCAGCCTCTGGCCATTGCCTCTGGCCCACTCGGCCATAACACCGACTAAATGAAATGAAAGTGAAATGATAAATGGTATTTTTAATAGCTTGGACTAACTTTAATAGTTAAGTTTTCAAATATGCTGTATTTTTATAAAAAAAAAGTATAATATGTAAAAAAATAAAACAACAAATATAAAAAATAAAAAAATACAATGTCAACCGGATTCGAACCTGCCACCTTGCAGTCCGCAGTCGGCTACGCACGCCACTAAGCTATCAGCTTTCACAGCCAGCTGGTAGAAAATAAAGATTTATAAAGCGTAACAAATAATAAAAAAAGGTTTGTGTCCAAGATAAACTCGAGACATCGCATCGGTCGCGTCGGCGCAAACAATGGCACAAAAAATTGAAATTTACACATAATTTAATGACCGAAATGAATACCTTAGCGATTTCAGATTGATTTCATATTAGAATAGCGCAAACAACATTACATTTACAATGCATTAAAAGTTTCGAAGAAAGTAAAACTTTAGTAGTTTTTCATATTTGCCCGACGGATTGCCCCATACATTTTTGATGTGTCGTACCACCTTAATATGAACTTTAAATGTTAACATATCTTTGCAGCTTAGATTATAGATAAATAGAAAGTGTTCACATAAGTATCGTCACTATCATATTTTCCTGGCATTTACGCATTTGGGATTGTGATGGCTCGGATTCCCGGCTGTCTGCAGTTTAAGGTGTATGTTATTGTTCTCAAGCGTGTAGGTACCTGATACAGACTAGCGAAAAATGGTGAAGTTGAAGTGAGCATTTCACGTACATACATTCATGTGCATAGGGCGGTTGATACAATTTTTCTTTTAAGGATTGTCTTACTTTGATATTCCATACTCGTCAGTCTCATCATCTGGTACTCCATAGTTCCCCACGAGGGGATATGTGAGGGTGAGGATCTGCCGGTGGTAGGAGGGATCCGTCAGGGCTTCAGGGTAGCCAACCATGCCAGTCTGGAACACTGATGCACATCAAAAATAATATCAGTTTTTCTTTTAATAAATTTGCAAAGATTCACTAACCTTTTGAATTCTGGCCAGACGCAGGAATTAATATGGTCAATTGATAATTCATCATTTTTACTTCATTAATTCACATCTGTTAACTCAGGGTCAAAGCTATCATCCAGCATAGATGAAGCAATTTACCATTGATAAGCTATCATCCAGCATAGATGAAGCAATTTACCATTGATAAGCTATCATCCAGCATAGATGAAGCAATTTACCATTGATAAGCTATCATCCAGCATAGATGAAGCAATTTACCATTGATGACAGATCATCATCGGTGGCTTGGTTACGTTTGCAATTACAAAAACATGAAGCAGCCATCTTCACACAAATTACATCATGAATTATTGGGTATTGTAACACTGATAATCATGCCAATAATTATGGTCTACTTGCTTAGGGAAAAAGTGTTACATTGCCCCGCCGAATGACTAACCAAATAGCATTCTGAATTTTTCAGGGTTGCTATGGACCCTAGTAACCGAGACCTGTGTTGCCACCCCAATTTTGGATTCGTTCAGACTCCATTATTTACTTGGAAGCGTTAAGGATAAGTGAACCAGTCTAGCATATCTTACCGACTTCCCCTTGAGTGGCCACGTTGGCTCCGAAGGCTTCTCCCGGGAGTACGGTGCCATCCTGCAGCACCAGGCAGGCCACCTGAGGGCGCTCCTCTCCTCCATTGGCAACTACTGGCATTCTCAGGGCTCGGAGACGGGGATCAGCTGATGAGGAAGGGCTGCAGGTCCCTTAAGATGAAAGCTAATCTGGAATGGTTTTCCCTTTTTTGTTATGTGTGCGAAGTAATGTGTTAAAAAGAAATAAAAAGAGAAAAAACACTCACATTTCATCATGTTCTCTCCGAAGAGGTTGCATGTGGCGAGTGGAACGTATTTTTTTAAAGGTTAAGGGGCCGGTTTTACACAACCACTTCAGTTACAGTGGGGTTTTTTCGGCCCCCGAGGGGGTTGATACTCATTTCTTGTAAAGGTTGAGTAAACCTTGCCGATATTTTATTTTGGGTTTGAAATAACACCCTAACAGGAAAAAAATTCCAACACCCTCCATGGGATTCGACAAATAAGAATATCAGAAATAGTTTAATGTAAAAAATAAGCTGACTAGGGCAGGGGTCGGCAACCTTTTGAGTAGGAAGAGCCCAAAAATAACAATTTGCCCCTGGACTAGGGTAGGTATAGGTACTTATTTTGAGTTTTTCTTTAGAAAATGGAAAGTGAGATATTTCTTTGCTTTGTTAGAGAAGGTTGATTGGATAAATCAACTTTTTTTGGTTAGTAAGTATTTCGGGAACTTTGTTTTTATTGAGGTTGAGTGTGAAATTATAAAACCTGAAAACCAAGTAAGTCAATATTTCACAAATCACGCCGCTTGAAGTATACAAACATTGCACTACACCATTTTTTTAAATTTCTCAAATGATTTAAAATTGAGAATGTTCAATTTAAAATGTATTCTTTTAGATTGACTAGAATGGCACCTAGCAACCGAAACTCGTTAAACTACATAGAAGAAAAGTAGAATCAGTGCATAGAAGTGTTTATCTATGGATCTACATATATTAATTGGTCATTCATCCATGACATGAAGAAACCTGTCCCCCACAGCATCTTTGGAACTATCTGACCATAAAAACTGTCTGCAGATGAAGGATGAAGGTCAGTGGCCTGTAGTGAGCTCTTGGTTTGACAATAAACCAATTTTTAGTGGTTTTGGGCGCCTACTATCTATAGGTGCTATAAATCATACATATATTTTAGATAAATAATAAGTAGGTATCTATACATTGAAATGCCCAGACGTCTAGACAAAATTCATCCAGTACAGCAGTGGCTCCCAACCTGGGGCGATTTGGGCCTTTAAGGGGGGTGATAGTTCTCTGAAACCTGAGCCTACCCCCTCCCCCCCCCGTCAACGGTGTTTTTGAAAAAAAAAACGGAAAATATATTTTTTTGAATCGCTTGTCCCCTCTCGGTCGACGATTTTCATTTAGGCATAAGGGTGTGATAGGCGAAAAAGGTCATCGCAAAACGAGGGACAAAATAAACGCACTAAAATAAAATAGGACATGACTGAAGAATATTATATTACAAAATAACAAAAATGAAGATAGTCGGCGACCATCTTTGCAAATTAACCAACACAATTATCTCATTATTTTTTTTCTATCGTCTGGAAGCCACATCGCGATATTGTCATAAAAAAACAGCTTTGCAAATTGCATCGTTCTCTACATCGATCTAAATAAAAGATCGATGTTTCCTTATAAAGATTTAAAGTTCACAGATAAAAAAAACATCATTAATATCTCACAACCATCGATGATCATTAATCACATTTTCAAGCGCCCCTTTTATTTTTGGGCGTTATGACAACTTATTTGAGAGCCACTGGAGTGCGAATATAATATCACTAATTACTGAACCTTTCATCATGTTTGTATTGTGAAAGCAGGTAGCTGGCATCCCCACTTTCTACAGGTTTATAGATAAGAGTATCTACTAAAGCGAGTTTGTATTTTTCCCTCAAAATATAGAAAAAAAGTTTTTGCAATAAAACACACAACTAAATAGTTCCTACTTAATAAAACTAAAGATTACTCACTTCATTATACCTAGTGGTGATTTAATTACAGTATGTATGTATATTGTTTACAATAATACATCATCACAATAAATTGTTATTATCTATGTTATTGTAATTAAAAATATAAAGTAACATACTTCCAACTCAGTATACCTATATCTTTCGAAATGCACTTTACAAAAGGGCATGTTTTTATGTATGTGTGTATTTACTAAGATTCAAAATAGAATAATTTATATTGACTATGTAATGCAGTTTATCTACACTTTCAAATTTCAGGACTTAATAGGTTAAGTACTGAAGTAATAAACATTTCAATTTAAAATGCCTCTTCAGTATCGCCATGTTTCTTTGGTATTTTAATTTAGTTTTGTAAAATGTGTGTTTGTAGTACTTACAGCGTGTGTCTCTTGCCGGTTTTCAGTCAGGATAAACGTTTATAAGTTGCTGTGAAGGAGAAACACGTGGTTCAGTGTTTTGTTTACTAACTAAATTGACAGCCACTATCTGCGCCTGTTGCCAGCGGACTGGGCAGGGACTGGGTGGAGGTAAAAACATGCGGGGAGGATCTTGTGGATCAGCAGTGGACAACCTATGGCCCGCAGACCACTAGGTATGCATTTATAATTTATATAATAAAAAGGAAGACTTCCCACTTTGTCTTATTTATATTTTAAAAGTCAGATGGGTCTATCTATGTACTGTCTTGGTTGCAAAGATATACTAACATTTAAAATTCATATTAAATGCATGCCCACAAGCAGGCACGTATGGATTAGCACTTACAAAGGTTGCGCGTTAAATGAAAAAAAATGCCTCAAAACTCAAATGAATATAAACCCTGCAACTTTTGCCGACCTTCCCTGAAACAGAAGTGACATTCGCAATGTGATCATTTTTTACAGCATGGGTGGTCAGCCTCATGTCAACCTATAAGTGAATCCAAATTTTAAAAAGTTGTGCAGAAGACTGGTTGATTTTTTTAAGTAAGATGGCTTAGCTAAGGGAAAAAACACAATTCATAGAAATCAACGGGGGGAACGTACGTTTGCACATTGATTTTAATAGTATGTGTAGGCTTGCTATCAATAAAGCCACTGGACAATCCGTTCACACATTTTTTTGTGATAATATAAAGATTTATTGTGAAAATATATCTGTAGAACAAATTATGTATAATGTATTTTTTATGAAAATCACTTTCAATTAACTATATGACAGTGAGGATGAATGAGAATCGCTGCCCATTTATTATATTTAAAATTCAAGATACATGATTTTACAATTACCAAAAATAAAATTACAAAAGAATTTTTATCCTATCATCTTTACTTTTTTTTTGGTCATATATTGATTCTTTGGGATAATATCGTCTTAATTTTGCACATTTTTACTGTTAGTCGTATGTTGACAAATAATGTTACTAATAATAGTCCGTACTCCGTAGTCACTTCTGACTCGTAAATGGAATGTTAAGGGTTCGAATCCCGGCGGAACAACAAAAATACACCATTTGCATTTTCAAAAATGCTCTTCGCTGGATTGGAAAGTTCATTGCCTTTACCAAAGACCGGTCACAAAGGTCCATCCAGAATTACAGCAACTGGATCTTGTTTGAGAATTGGTGGTTCAGGCAAAAACTGCGCTCACAAAATCAATCATCCTATTATTTTTAAGTCTAAGATGAAATAATGTCTACGATAAAAGGTTTTGCAGCTATGTTGTGTTGCGCGCGACTGGAGGGGGTAATATGCAGGAACACGAGGCGCTGCAGTCGCTTCTGTTATTTAAAATAATTGACGTATTCGCCCCTAGATGTCTATAGACAAGCAAAATGTACAATGTTTACAATTTTTTTTTTCAGACAATACAACTTTTCTGTGTAGTTGAAACTGTTGAAAACATTTGGTAACTAGCGTACATCTGAGTTATGAGTTTCCAAAAAAATCTGATTTGATTTTGGAGAATTAATTTTATAGAAAATGGAAAAAATCGGTGAGCCGCAATCTTTGTAATAGAAGACGAAGAAGAATGAATATACACTTTCTTCTTCCTTTAGTGCATGGAATCGAGGTGGATCACAGAGGTGGATATATTAAAAGAATAAAATAAGGAGGTAAACAAACACACATCAAAATAGATTTTATTAAAATAAGTAAGTACATACCTATAAAAATACCTATTAAAGTTACTACTTATATCAGAATCAATGGAAGAAAATAAAAATTATTAAAGTTACATTTTTTATTATCACAAAGAGATTGTATTGTTACTTAATGACTTTTTACATACCTGCCTTGCAGGTAAGTTGCTACACAATATTTTAATTAATAAGTTTTATTTATTATATAAATTATATCGTCCATATATTCGTCACAATCATTAAGACGACCTAAGTAATTTAATAGGAGATCACGGTAGCTACTTGGTCATCTTGATCCAAGTCAAACAAATGACAAGTAGGTTCATTTGATCGTTGCTGATGAGGAGAAAATGAAAATAGCACATAAAAACGTGTTGAGTGGACCCAAGTTAGATACATGTAAAGAAGGACCTTGAAATCTACCGAATTTAAAAATATATATATCGAGGTATATAATATATTATTACTCTATAGTCTATGATCATCACAAATAAAGTTAAATGTTTAAAATAATGAGGACAAACGACATTTATTTTTTGCTAATTTTACGTAATTTGGAAGGCGATCATTATATCTACGCCCTTTTCTTTATAAGCCTCATTGAGCGTTATTCAGAACTTGAATTTGGAGATGATCCACGAATCAATTTTTGCATACAAAATTCACTTTACTCAGCGTATAGTTTGTAAATTGAATATTTAAAAAAAATCATTCGTCAACACTGATTGTGTTGCCAGATTTTATGATTTGGTTGTGTGATTTCACTGGTTAATTGGGTGCTCAATAAATTTGATGGACAGGTTCTTGGGAGCTCGCTGCATCTCCAGGATGACGACAGTGTTGTCTTCAGGTGAGGGCTTGAGCCAGGCAGCTGGGACATACAGGCTGCCCTGGGGACCTTCACTTGGCCAATAGCGACCAAGGTGGTAGCCATTCACCCACGCGAAACCCTGAAAATAAAACAATGACATTATAATCCTAAAAGATACACAAATGTTATTTTATTTTACCTCCTAATCGATGATCTTGTATTTCAAATAAGGAGGGCAATAAGTCTTCTGAGGACTCTACTCTGTTTTTACCCAGTATCGGGCAACCTCCAATACTCCGTCGTTACACTCCATTAGATCGGCCAGGGAGTAGTTTGTTGGGCAGGCCGGAAAGATCCGAAGATGATCCATGGACTGTTGGGCTCCGCATTCGCAGAGCCAAGTATCATTCTGATGCAAAATTCCCCAGGTCATCATGTTACAACGAGCTCTGCTAACATCCGTTCTCAGCCTGTTAAGTGAGTGGCTGAATGACATCGAAGGAACCGCGGGAGGAGACTGACGTCCCAAGAGTGGACTGAGATATGCTGAGGGAAACCAAAGAATGGGGATGACAAATAGACGTGTAATTATTATTATACAGGAAGGATGTAACCAAAATTTTGGGATGCAAATGATGGCGAAGGTTAGTAATTTCTGAAATCTGAATCTTAAATTCATATTCAGGATTAAATGCACCTAAAGTAAAACTAAATTTATGTTTATGAATTAAATAAAACGTCCGTATTTGCCTTGCTCCACCCGCTGACGTCCAAATATGTGGTCAGTTGCTCCTCGTCCGGCAGGGTGAAGCTCCCAGCGTACAGCACAGGTCCGTGACGGAGCAGGCCATGGTAGGACCACTTCTCCATGTCTATGGAAGATTGCAGAACTGCTTCTGGCAGGTTACCAGGCAATGGGAAACCAGTGACCTTCCAGTTGAACAAATTTCGGGAGTTCAGCGTTACATTTCCAAGAATGCCCTAAAAACAATGCCATGTTTATAAAAAAAAAAGATGGCAGTCTACAGAGGTAATTCAACAATAAATATTATCACATCATAGGTTACAACTTACCTTGAAGTCGTGAATGTAAGAGCCATAGTTGATCCTGCCTTGGTTTTCCACCAAAATTTGAAGATTGTCTCCTAGTGCTTCTAGTAATGGCATTGTGAACAGCTTTTTGCTACGACTGAGCACTCCAGCCAATCCCTTAAATAATGTATCGATGATGTTAGTGATTCTGCCTTTGTGTATGTTTACTACAACTCATAGAAAGCAAAACATGCCTAGAAAAAAATGCCTAGCACATTAATTTATCGTATTCCGATGTTTGAACTGGGAAGAGGTAACTGTACTTATGGGGAAACATTTAATACATCAAAATTTTATCATCTTCATCATTTGCCACAATAACCTGTGGTGGGTTTTGATCTCCTTGATTAACCGTAGCCAGCACTGAATCTCAACGCCTTTTTCCTCTAGTCCCAATCTCTCACGACAGTCTTCCATTGTGTTCTAGGTCTTCCCACGGACTTTTCATCCTCTGGTTTCCTGTAAAACTATATTTCAGACTCTGATGGTCCATTCGCTGGACCCTGTAACCCAGCTAATGCAGGCTTCTGTTTTTCATTGATTTTCTATTACACTCATATTTAGATGCCATGAGCCAAGTTTCTAACATCTCTCTATGAAGATGTAGCAGACATTGGTTCATTAGTATTGTGAAAGCTTACCTCGTTAATATAAACTAGAGCACGATCTCTCAGAATAGGAACAGTCAGAGCTGAAGGATCTGACCTCTTCACGGGCAGCATTGTTTCATACAGCACCAGACCTCCCATCTGGCGCAACTTCTCGTAGGAGGGCGGCTTTGCGAAGGCCTGCGGCTCCGTGCCCAACAAGGAGCGACCATCCTCACTGAAGAGGCGCACACAGGCGCGCAGCTGCACGGGACCCAAGGACACCTTGGGGCGTGGCTGAGCAAGAGCCAATCCAGGATCTTCCACGTACTTGAAAAATATCATCAGCAATGGTTAAAATATGGCACACATGGAGCACCAATAACAAAAAGAACACTTCACTTGAACCTCACTTTGGCGCCCTTGAGATGGTCGTAGACCATTAAATGGCGCCACCGAAAACAAATCCTCCGTCATCAATTCGACTGCTCCAAGGAAGAAGGAAGTAACTCCGAAATTTAGGTTTTTGACTTATTTCCATTTCTGAAGGTAACAAATCATTATCTTCATTCCAAGATGACAGCCCTGTCTCTTTCTTTTTTAAATTCGTTAATAAATTAATGTAAAAAATAGTTTATGCATTGTTCTCCATGGAATAAATAATATTCAATTGGCGCTCCTGCAAAACTATCTTTTTTGGCTTAGTGCTGTCTTCCATGGAGCAGTCGAATTAATAAAAAAATACGAAAAGGTTTGTATCTTGTGATTCAAATGAAGCACAAATTATGGCAATATCAGAAAAGTTTACAACGAAAAAAATATAATATATCAAACGTAATATTCCTCTCGGTGGAGTAATGCTGCAGGTCTGAGTGAGTAGGGTCCTTTGCAACTAAAATCAGAATGTGTATTTGCTTAGCAACCCAGCTTTCAAAGCCACCTCAAAAGTTCAACAGATTATCGATATGTGACTTACTTTTTTTGTTTGATATTGTTATACTGGCAATGAAATCATGTTACCTACTTCCAATAGTTTGTTCCTGATCAGAATGTACTTTGAAGTAATGTCTCCGGCCTCGGTGAGCGGCGCATCGTAATCATATGAAGTGATATCGGGAGTGTACGAGTCACCGTAGTTTGCTCCTAGTCAACAGAGGAACATGCGAGTGAGTTGTGAGTCAGCGGTCAGGGGATACAAGAACAATAGATTCACCGTGAACTGTTCCAGCGGTAAATCATTATAATTGAATAGTGAAACATAATACAGGTTGCTTTTATAATTATTCAAGGATAAAATGCTTGTAGGACTAATGACTGTTTATAAATCGTAAATAGATGCGTTTAAATCCAGATTTTGCAATGATTATTTTTTATTTTTTTATCCAGATTTTGCAAGATGCAAATTAAACCCAGAATTTAAGGAGCAGTGCCGTTTTTCCAATAATGTTCAACAAATTTAGAATATTGAGGAAACGTCCTTGCATGCAAAGTCAGTAACAGTTGAAATAATATTTTGAAGCCAAAAATATTTCTACACATCTAATTTGTGTAACTAGAAGTAATCTAAAATGAAACGCACAAACCGCTACCATGTACGTAAATGTTTTCAGAGAAGCGAGATCCGAATCAGATTTCCTGAAATAAAAAAAATCTTAAGTCAATAAAATAAGCTATGCAAACCAGCTGTATATTCAAAATTAGTTCCACCGTGGAACATGTAGAAATTGACGTTGGCTCCAGAGTCCAGCATTAGCCCAAGTGTCTTGATAACATTCCTGGCATCCACTTTAGCCATTGATTCTCCCCAATGGGTCAACCAGCCGGGATAGTATTCAGAGTTCACCAAGGGTCCGTGTGGAGCAAACATTCGCTGCTGCTCCCAAGACTGAGTGACGTTTGAACCTAAAAGATAATGAAAAATTACAGAGCAAAAAGGAGACTCTAACAGGGCCCTCATCTTAGACCACTTCTATTTAAATTTATTATCATTATGAAATAACCACTATTCGCATAGTTTTATGCATTCATTTTTTAAGTGGATGTCAGAGCAGTCAAACAATCAGGTAAGTGAACAATAAAACTAAAACACATCTGCATTATTTTTCCATGAACACTGAACTTATCTTATTGGTAAAAAGGAAGTTGTGGAGAATAATGGAATTTTGATCTTACCTGATCCAAAGTCTATAGTTGGGTAAACGCCTGGGGTGCTTCCACACCGCAAGAGATTTGCTGAGTTTCCATCCGTAGTGAACAGGACGGCGGCTCCTTTTGTCCACTGGTATGTGAGATCTGCCAACCAAGACATGTAAGAACGATCACAAGCCTTGTAGCTACCATACTCATTCTCCACCTACAAAATACTTGCACGTGTTGAAAAATAGACGCATTAAAAAAACCATGGAAATCGTCTTTTTTGATGATCTTTACCTGCACCATGATGATGGGACCCCCATTTCCATAAAAGAGCGGTTGCATCCTTGACATCAACTCTTGATACCAGATGGTTACTTCAGATTTGTAATCTAAAATTATTATCAATTTGTTTACGTAACTGGCAAGGCTTCATTTTTTTATTCTGACCAGAGAAAATGTATTTATAAATGCTGGAAAAACCGGAAACACTTATATCAAACATATTAACCCAATCAATGACCGCAAGAAAGCCAATTTGAATGAAAAATGTGATAACGAATCTACGTAAATTATTGGCATAATTTCAGTTACATAGTAGTATTTAGAACTACGATTTACAGATAATATTTAAAGTGCTCACCAGAATCAGAAGTTCTAAGTCTAATGTTAGGGTACTCCGATAACAACCAGTATGGAAATCCGCCCTGAAATACATTTAAAATAGGATTGAAAAAAATAAACTATTGATGCTGGAGAGTTGCTTTCCGGATTTTGATGCCGTGGTCTGTGGGAGCTGGAGCTTCTGGATGTTTTTCACTTGTCTACGATGGGCTTTTTTGGTACTACGATGGGCAACAGATCCCGGAAAGCAACTCTCCAACACCATTAGCAGACCGTGTAAGCTTAAAACTCTTATCAAAAGTAACTATTAATTATTAGTAAATTTTGTTACAAAAACAAATACGGATAAGAAAGCCCGATAAACTTGAAAATACCTCACTTCTTCTTCCAACAATGGATCGGAACATTATAATGACGACTGGAGATTAACGGAGGACAATGAGAAATAGTTCATAGTAGTAATTTTGTACCAAATCTCTCTCTGCGCAGATATAAGGTCCAGGTCGCAGGATGACGTACAGATTTTCTTCCTCCGCGAGTTTGATGAACTTCTCCAGATCACGATCTCCAGTCCACAAGTACTGGCGTCGTTCTGGCTCATGGAAACTCCATTCCACGTATCTTAGCAACAAAATAACAAACAATAACATTAGTCCTTGTCGCTGGGATGGTCGAGGGAATAAGACGCTGGCACTCGAATTTGCGTTATTGACACTACCTCCGGTTCTAACCACGCCAGATGTCATTGGGTAATTATTGATCAATAATTCATTAAAAAGAATCAAAAATAAATTATTAATTGATAATGTTCATACCTGTTTCTGGCTAGGCAAAATAGGAGATTAGTTCGCGTTTACACATACCGCTTGTGGACCTACAATATAAAGACCCGAATCTCAAACGAACATAAGCACTGCAACTCTTTCCGACTTTCCCTGAAACAGGGGTGACATTGGCAAAGTGTTTTTTTTTCTTTAAGTATTGGTGGTCAGCCTCATACCAACCTATAACTCAATGAATATTCATTCCATTCATCGAAGCATTCCTCTACACAAATTTATTTAACAAAAAAATAGGAGAAATATCAGAGAGTTGCATGTGATGAAGCATTGCTGAACACTTACGTGGTCACTGCGTTTAGGCCAGCTGCTCTAACTGACCTCAGCAGCCTCCTCCAGTCTTGGTGAGGAGAGCGGAAGTGATGCACGGAGCCGGCGATGTAGCGGAATGGTTTGCCGTCCATCGTGAAGGTGTCCTTTTCATAATCGATTCCAAAAAAACGTGAAGACTCGTTCTGCGGATAAAAAGACCAAACAACCTTCCATGTTTTTTTTTTTTTTTTAAGAAACCCTGTGCGGGAGACTCCCTAGATTCTAAAGACTCTAGGGGTCTATGACACTTGTTGTAGTGCCGCAGAGGTGTACGAGCTTGGTCGTCGCTACAAAGCGCCAATACTCAAGCAAGACCCAGTTGCTGTAAGGCTGGATGGACCTTTGGTGACCGGTCATTGGTAAAGGTTTATGAATTTTTCAACCCAGTGAAGAGCACATTCGAAATATAAATGGTATATTTTTGTGCTCCGCCGGGATCCGAATCCACAACCTTCCATTTACGAGTCCGAAGTGTTACCACTACGGACTACGGACCGGTCCAAGATGCCAACGACACGCGGTGTACCTGAGCGCACACCCATCCAAGCACTGACCACGCCCAATGTTGCTTAACTTCGGTGATCTATGGGAACCGGTGCTTTCAACATGGCTAACGTCGTTGACATGTGATTATATATATAGACCAATTAATCGGTGATTTATTTGGTGAGCGCTGTTTTCTGCCTCAAGAGTCATCTGCGAGTTTGGATGTTGCTACAAAGCACCGATTCCCAAGCAAATCCCAGTTTCTAAGCTAATAGGTAAGGCTGGATGAATCGTTGGTGACCAATCTGTTTTAAAGAGCATCTCAAAGATCTTTTTTTTTTTTTGCCTTTGTTTTGGTCCGGTCAAAGCTCAGTTGGTAGACTGCGTCCATTCCATGCCGAGAGCTCGTGTTCGAATCCCACCGAGGGTGTCAGAAATGATTTTCCGTTTCGGTGTTTATTTCCCTTAACTTAAAGGTTGGTATAGGCCTGACCACCCAAAAAACGTTTCACTTTGGCAACGTCACCCCTGTCTTAGGGAAGGTCGCAGGGCTTTTGTTCATTTGAGAGTTGGTTTTTGAATTGTAAGTACCTACACATGCAGCATTTGTAAGCGCGAACTTACACGTGTCTGTTTGTGTGCATGCATTTAATGTAAATTTTCAATTTTAATATATCTTTATAACTTCGATTATAGAGCAGCGGTTTGCAAACTTTATGCTACCACGCCTCCCTAAAAATAAATTGGTTTTTCGCGCCTCCCTTTGAACGTTTTATTTTTTTTCGCGCCTCCCTCTCTAAGTTTTATTTCTGAATATTCATACTAATACCCCTCTGCGGCACTACAAGTGTCATAGACCCCTAGAGTCTTTAGAATCTAGGGAGTCTCCCGCACAGGATTTCTTAAAAAAAAAAAAAAAACTAACACTACTATAGACACATTTTTAGCGCCTCCCCTGGCCATAGCTCGCGCCTCCCTTAGGAAGCGCGCCCCCCAGTTTGGAAACCGCTATTATAGAGTGATAGATTACCTAAATATCAATAAAAAAATTTTTTTAAAGGATTTAAAGAACTGATTTTTACTTACATCTGTTATATTATCGCTTGGAGAATTAAAAACTGTTTGTCCTCTAATGGTGGGTGAGATTGCACCTATTACAATGGCGATATATATAAGCGATAAATTTAGTTTCATTTCCATCGTGTTCTTACGCAGCTTCATTTTATTTGAAAAATTTTCAGGCGCCTTGGTTTCCTGTAAAGAAAAAAACATTAACTTCAAAAATAGGTACAAGGATTAAAAATATCAAATTAATAATTACTTAATGGAGTCAGAACATTTTTTTTAACTTGGACGTGAATTGACATAGGCAATGTTGTGACGTCACCCGACCGGGTTGCTAAGAAAAAGGTAAACAAATATGTTGTTATTGGTTGCTAAGGACGGCAGTCTGATACAAGACTGACGATTGCTCACCGCAAAAAAAGTTTCAAATTCAAAACTGTTTCCAGTCCATCAAACCTTCTTCTCTTTTTTATTGTGATTTTCCAGAAAAAGAAGGGGCAATAAATTTATTTAAAATCAGGGCTGGTAAATTTCATTTGCATTTCAATGAATCAGATGTATGTCTTTAATAGTTTTTAATCAGATGTACGCATTGAAAATGAACTATTGTTTTAGTTTTTTTATAAATTTTGTGTAAATTTTTATCTAAATTGATCTAAATCTTATTCTAAATCTAAATCTAAGCTGCAAAGATATGTATAATTTGAGATTCATATTAAATGCATTCCCACAAGCAGACATGCATAATTTCGCGCTTACACATGCCGCATGTGGACCTACAATATAAAAAACCCAATCTCAAATGAGCATAAGCCCTGCAACTCTTGCCGACCTTCCCTGAAGCAGGATGATGTAAATAATACTCTCAAAAATATTTTCTTTCCTTGGTTCACATTACTTTTGAATCTTTAAATCATTTAAATTAATATAGGTACATCATAAAAAATATTTTCAAATCTGAAATTGTCAAAAGGTTGGATGATGCTTTTGCATCTTTCTTTTTCTTTTTTAAACAAATTATTGAATAAAAACATGCTTACCAGATAACAAATAATTCAGTTTAAGCAGTGACAGTGTAATTTAAGTACTTAAAAGTAATTAATTATAACTAATCAAGTAAGGACTTCGTAAGTCAATTTTCTTTATAAATATGAATCCAGAGTCACTAGCACTGTTCACCACTCTATAGCTCGGGTCAAATAGCACTAATCAAAAGAAACAATGCTTGCCACCTAGGAACGCTTAACAGTACCTAGTACAATAACTAGATTGGTGGCAACTAACTTCTACTACTGTTTGTACTATTCCCAGTTCAGACGGGTCGATCTCCTTAGTAGCGAGTAGCGAAAAGCGAGTGGTAGGTGGTTGAAAATGTCCAGGCATATACTATGGGCGAGTAATCTACCTGTAACATGTTAAAATGTATCTTCAGTTAGATAAATACGGTGTTATTCACACACAGCAATATCATAGCTCATCTGCCACCTATAGTGAATTTTTCATACAGAAATAAGATGATACATTAATCAACTACGGATCAAACGTGTTGTGACTTGTGAATGGCTCTGATAGAATGTAGCAGAACTTATAAAAGGACGATGAATAGTTTGTACCTATTTCATGAACAATAATCGGCAATTGTAGCAATACTAACAAAATAATTTATTCAAAAGGAAGGATACAAGAAATGTGATTAAATGCTACACCATAAATTGTATTTTATTCAAAATATAAAAAAACTAATTCGTGATGGCCTCGGAACAAATTTCATACCAGCAAAATTGTGACGTCACAGGGTCGGATTGCTAGGGAAAAGGCAAACAAATGTTGTTCTTGGTCGCTTAAAAAACCCCAGTCGCACAGACGTGTGACGTTTGCTCACCAAGTAAATAATATATTTTCATATTTGCACATTGCTCATTTTGAATACTTTTTTGACGGGAATAATATAAATAACGAAATAGAATATTAATTTTCTGCGCATTATTTCTCTGACCACACTTAAGGTTTTTGCGCTCTGGCAACGTCTGACTCAAAAATAAAATGGAATCTATTCGCCTTTATAGGTGAGACACGCGGAAACATGGCGACACGCACACACCCACCTACTCATGCACTCACACTCGACCCGTGTGAACGGCGCGGCGTTACAGCTAGTAATGTGTGCTCGGATATAAAAGTGCAATGGCGTAACTACTAAACAATGAGAGGTTAAGAAACGTTTACTGTTCATCAATATGTTATCAAACTGTAATTAAACGCTTACAATAAAATTATCTTTATGTATTTATTTTATGTAATGACACAAGAATTTATTTACATTTTTATTATGATTGTTTGTCTATATGAACATGCAGTCTTTCACTCTTGTTGCTGTTATATACCTACACACATGCATTTCATGAATCTGAAGACACTTATGTGTGATATCGAGGGATTGCGGCACATAGTTTTGATGCTGGGCGATATCCAATCGTTGTTGGTCATGGGCATTCTCAAAAAAAAAACTATGATATTGACACCTAATAGGTAAATCAAAGTCTTTCAGAATTTCCTTGATTTGCTGTAGTGAAAAGGTTATGTAATTATAGGTTCCTTTACTTAAAGGCTGGTACTGACCTAACGCTGAGGCTGACCACCCATAGTGTAAGGAATGGTTCACTTTGCCAATGTCACCCCTGGAAGATCGGCAAGAGTTGCGTGGCTTATGTTCATTTGACATTGGGTTTAAGTAAAGGTAAGTAAGGGTAAGTCTACATGCGGTATGTGTACACGAATTTATACGTGTCTGCTAATGGGAATGCATGTAATATGAATCTTAAATGTTAGGTAGCAATCAGAAATATACGCCCGTCAGTTCTCGCTTTTTTCACTGTCATTGCAAAATGTAAACATGTCCTAGAATAATTTCTCATTAAATACCTTGTTCAGTGACAGTTATCATTGGATGTATTTTTTTGTCAGGAATAAAAATGCCTGGACAAGAAAATAAAATAAAAGTAATAATAACTTTTTTTTACTGGTATGCCTTTGCTGTCAAAGGATTAGATTAAAGAGTAGTGATTAGGTGAATGTTGTTAGTAAATGGGTCACATTTCAGAACCTTTTTCAATGATAAGAGTGGAAATGTATTTTTTACCTAGGCACTTCAATACAAAAGTGATGATAAGAATTACTGATAATGATGAAATAACAAAGGAAAGTAGGTAAGTAGCATTTATCCAAAGTAGGGAATAATGAGAAGTATTTATCCCAAATTCAATGCAAATTGCGAAACTAACACCCCCATACAACTTATTTTGCTGATTGTCATAGATAAGTTAATAAGATAATGCTACGTAGATATTATTGTAATCCAACTAACATTGTCGTTTGTTTATTAAAGAAGTAACTTTATCATTTTAAAATTGGCTGAAGCAATGTGTGAAATACACCTTTATTATGTGTAAGAAAACATTTTAATACAAATGTTTACGATATATATATATTTTTTTTAGTACGCCCATGCGCTATGAAAATGATCTCCCGTTGTAAGTTTATTTATAAAACATAATTTCATCTCACACATTTATTATTTATAATTGATATTTTATCAGTTATAACTTAAAAAGCGATGAATTTAAATATTTTCTAAGAAATTGCACAAAAACAAGAAATACCATCTCACTTCCTTTTTTTGCAGACTATTTAAGTAATCCGAAGAAAAGCTTATAATTATTTGCAAGGATTTTTTGTTACGCTACTTTTGTACTGTACTATCTACTGCATATTATTATATCCTCCTACTTTAAATTCAGGTTCATCCGCAGTTCATCGAAAAAAGATACATTTAATTTTTTATTCATTTCAGCAAGTCTAGCAGGAAGACTAAAAGTACCTACTCAGTTTACAACATCCATATATATTTTTTTTATAAATAGATTTGTGAAGAGGAATGCAATTCACCAACGTATTATGCCTGGCCAGACACAGGTATTAATATCATTAATAAATAATTCATTATTGTTTATTTTTAATGAATTATTAATTAATAATTATTACCCAATAACATATATTAAACCAGGGTCAAAGTTATGGTCAAATGACCCAGGCGGGGATCGAACCAACTTACGCAGGGTTAAGGTCTATAATCTATGTATAATGTAATCTATATAATAAAGCGAAGATATGTTACATTTAAAATTCATATTCAATGCATGCCCATAAACAGACACGTGTAAGTTCGTGCTTACAAATGCTGCATACAGTGCCCTTACAAATTAAAATCCAAACCTCAAATTAACATACACCCTGCAACTTTTTGCACTCCCTACACTCATAACCCTAGGAAAATAAGTTCTGCATCTTGGGAGTAACAATAGTTTATGCTCACGTTGCCTAAATATTTTTCAGGAACATACAGACTCACTACTTCCAGAATAGCAGGATTGTAAATCCTAACAAGAAAATGGACTATCTAAAGTTCATTTCGTCTTGCCTCCAGGCTACTAAAACCAAGCATACCGACCTTTTTAACTGGTCTTGAGTACCTATTGTTACGAACTATGAATTCAAAGTACCTACGCGCACCTACACGAGTACATGTACGATGATGTGGGTAGAACAATCTGGGAGTAGTCCATGATGGTGGTAGTGCATGGAACGGCGTTCTGGTGTGAGCGGGAAATCGAAGAAAGATCTGGAATTTGCGAGAAAGATCTCTTTTGTACCTATATATCGGGACTGCAATGGTGCGGAGAGCGATTAGTCGCTCCAAGTATTTTGCCGTGAACAACAATACGTAGAGATTATTAATGGTTGTAAATTGTAAACTAAACCGTGTAAATAAATTCTGTTAAAATAAATACATAATTGCAGTTTAATTTAAAAGGACCAAAATCATAACACTATTATCTCAACCCGATCATTCATATCAAAGCGCATTAAATCTAAAATCTAAATCTAAGTTGCAAAGATATGTATCATTTGAGATTCATATTAAATGCATTCCCACAAGCAGACACGCATAATTTCGCGCTCACACATGCCGCATGTGGACCCACAATATAAAAACCCAATCACAGATGAACATAAGCCCTGCAACTCTTGCCGACCTTCCCTGAAACAGGGGTGACATTGGCAAAGTGAACCATTTTTCACAGTATGGGTGGTCAGCCTCATACCAACCTATAAGTCAATTAATAAGGCATTGAAATAACATATCAAGTTTGGGACTTTTCCGTCAACAGGAACTTTGTGATTAGCGGTCCGAAGAGGCCAGTATTCACTTGACTTTTGTACGACATTATATGTATTTTTTAGATTATAATTATGAGTATTACATTAGCTGTGCTACTTCCCTGTTAGTAAATTAAACAGTTAGATGATTTTGTTGCATGCGAGTGCAGAATTAAAGACATCCATTCACCATCAATCACCGAAATAAAGCTGCAATTCTAGCACAGACGTGAGATAAAAGAGATGCTTTTGATGATGACGCCTGCAACCGATGTCCGATGCACTATGGCCACATTGCGGTCTAATTCTCAGGCCATCCTCAGTATAAAACTTACGTATAAACTCAAACATAAACCTCAAAATTGTAACGAATGTGTTATGGTGTGTTTGTGTGTTTTTACTTGTGTGAGTGTGTCTGTGTCTCTAGATGTAGGTTCATTTGTACTTGTATTTGTTTAACATTGTGTGGGTAATCTATCTATTTTTAATCTAAGTTGGAAAGATACATTAACATTTAAAGCTCATAATTATCAAATGCATGCCCACAAACAAACACGTGTAGTTCGCGCTTACGAATGCTGATTGTGTACTTACAAATAAAATCCAAACCACAAATGAACATAAGCCCTGCAACTCTTGTCGACATTCCCTGAAACAGGGGTGACATTGGCAAAGTAAACCATTTTTTACAGTATGGGTGGTCAGCCTCATACCAACCTAATAAGTCAAGGAATCTTACAAATAAAATCCAAACCTCAAATTAACTTTATGTTCAAAAGTGTAGTGTGAGGGTTTTTCTTTATTTATTTATAAGATCTTCAATGCGGTGTTTGGCCGTGCTCTGAAGAATTATGACTTTGCTTGAGTGCATAGCGCCAGGAACCATATCACTTACAAAAGAGGATAATGAACCAAAACTTTATAAACACTTTTATTTATCCACAATCACAATATATAAATAATAATTTATTTATCCACAATCACAATGTACATATTATTATATTTACCACAGCAAAATTGATTACATATAACCAAAGTCACATGCTTGTGGCTCTCTCACCAGGGAAGCTTCTCTTGTCTTTTTGCATTCTTTTGTTTTTCTTTTTTTATTCAAATTCAAATCTAATGTTCCATTCCACCAAACAAACAAATTCATCTCGTTACAGTAGTTTAATCCATACAACTTTTGCCGACCTTCCCTGACACAGGGGTGGCATTGGCAAAGTGAATCATTGTTTACAGTATGGGTGGTCAACCTCATACCAATCTATAAGTGAAGGAATTTTAACTACTTTCCTTTCACTTTCTCTTTTCCTTTCACATTGCTTCTGTACGTACAATTAATCTTTCTAGCATCTTCCATTATTTCTACACGCCCAAACCCTCTTGTCGCATTTTATTAACACCTGTAAACGCAATGCTTGAGTTTAAACGTAGTTACTGTCTTATTTGGAGTACACTTCACTTTTACGTTTTTGTTTTGGCGGCACCCGAGACCGTTGATCATGAATGCCTCTCATAAATCTAGAAAAAACTTGGCAATCTAACTAACGCCCATTCACATGGTGAACAAGATGGACCGGTTTTCGGCATTATACTTCTTTTTGGTTTATTGTGCGGGCAGCTGCAGAGGAAACGGTCTAGCTTTGGGCTGATCTCCCGGGGTCGATAGGTCTAATAATGGACGACCTGTAAAATATTCAGTAACATGTAATTGCAATACTCAATATTTGAAGACGTGCAAAAAGTGATGGAATTTAAAGCAGTCCATAAAATTAAAATATTAATAGGGAGACAGCATTTTTGTGAGAATCTTTATGGAACAAAAATGATTTGCCATTTCGAAAACTTTACACGACGTTGATTTGTAGTAACACAACTAAACGCAACTAAGCTTCACATAAAGTGTAACTTCTTGTAACGAGTAGCGAGTGGAACCTATTTATTTTTACAGGTAAGGAAGCCGGTTTTACGCCAACCACTTTAGTCGAAGTGGGGGTTTCCCAGCTTTCGAGGGGGCTGGTACTCATTTCTTGTGAAGGCTAAGTAAACCTTGACGGTATTTTATTTTTGGTTTGAAATAAACAACGAATTGGAAAATCATTTGTAAAACCCTCGGTGGCATTCGAACCCGAGCTCTCGGCATGGAATGCAAACACTCTACCGACTGAGCCAGAACGACTATTTGTGGTTGATATAAGATTTTTTTTATTTTTGATCTGCTCTGTTTTAATCCTAGGATTGGTTTGCAAGCAATATTTATCTATTTTTCCCCATTTCTCCCTATCCAAGGAATAGAAAGGTTAATTTTGCTGACCACTCATACTGTAAAAAAGGTTCACTTTGCTAATGTCACCCCTGATTCAGCAAAGGTCCGTAAAAGTTGCAGGGTTTATGCTCATTTAACGTTTGGATATTAATTTGTAAATACACATGCAGCATTTGTTCGCACAACACTCAATTTGAATAATTATAAATTTATATGTTTGCAACTTAGATTATAGATGGTATGCCACTTACGCAAATAGTTTTCCGTTTCTTTCCATATCTTATGCCGTTGACCAAAAGGTTTTAACGCCTTCGCTTATTATTTACGTCTCCAGGACAAGACGGTGCCCTCTCTAAATTTTGTGTATAGAAAAAAGGAAAATAAAACTTTGAAATTTGTGCCGAGCCCATTATGTTAGATCCAGATTTAGATGGAAGCAAAGGAGGTCTCTGCAGGTTGTGGTTTAAATTTGAATATCGTGATGTTCTTAAATTATATGAAAAACATTCAGTTACCTACAATATACACAACATTGCTTGTGAAATGAAGTGAATGAAATGCCATTTTTGTGGAATAAATTAAATTAAGGTACACACATACGTACATGGAGTAGTTGAATTAAAAAAATATTCCACTTATAAAAAAACTATCTGTTGAACTGAAAAACAAATTAACAAGTTTTTACTTGAATAAAAAGAAATGGCACCAAAGTCAATAACAGACTTAGTTTACAGTAAGCCTATGACGCAACGCAACTAAGCTACACATACAGTGCAACTAAGCTACACATACACGTTATCTCCGAAGGGTTTCGCATGTGGCGAGAACCTATTTATTTTTACAGAGAAGAGGCACCACTTCAATTGATGTATGTGTTTCCCAACTCCCGATGGCGTTTTTGTGAAGGCTGAGTAAACCTTGCCAGTATTTATATATTTTTTTAAACATTGAAATTGCATTAAGTACTTTAAAGTTTCCAAAATTGCACTTGATTCGATTCACCTCTTTGTCATTGATGTAATATAAGTTTTTGGTTGACTACTAAGATGGCTTTTAGCAAAAGGTACTAACTGATCTATGGTAGGTACTAACAAACCACAGATTGTCAATTTTCTCACGTTGGTAAAATTGTAATCGTATAAATTATATGAATAAAACCAAAACCATTTTCACCATACAATTTTAGTTATTCGTGAGCTACATCACAAAATTTGGAGTACCTATATACCTACTCATATAAAAAAAAAAATGTAGCACGTTTTGTAAATAATGTGTCAAATAAAGTACAATAAAATAAATATGCTAAGCAGAACACCAAGTAGAAAATAATACGTTCATACTCATGGCTAACGTTTGTAACAAAAAATATGGAAACTAAGATTTTCATTGGAGGCACTTTTTTAGTTTCCTTACATTTTTGGAAAAAAAGCTTTGCGTAATGTTTAACGACAGATTGATGATAGTTTTGTGAATGATTTGAGGTCTCTGTTGTTTTGCCTACTGGAGTGTGAAAGACGTCCAACAATGTTCCGCTCTGAATCCCTAAACAATTATAACCCTGGTGAAAGAAACGTATGACTAGTGTAAACGATGGTCGGGGACTTGGAAATATCATTAGATTGACAATCTATGTTGCAAATATAAATTTACATTTAAAATTCATATAAAATGCATGCCCGCAAATAGACAAATAGAGAAGTTCACGCTTACAAAAGCAACATGTCTGCATGTGTACTTAGGTACAAATTAAAATCCAACCCTCAATGAACATAAGCCCGCAGCAAACTCTTCTCGGCTGTCCTTGAAACAAGGGTAATATCGGCAAAGTGAACCATTTTTTACAATGCGGTCAGCCTCATACTTTTCCAGGAATGGTCGGTAAAAGTTGCAGTGTTTATGTTTTATTTGAGGTTTGGATTTTAATTTGTAAGTACACATTCAGCATTTGTAAGCGCTAACTTCACGTGTTGGTTTGTGGGCATGCATTTGATATGAGCTTTGAATTTTAATATATCCTTGCAAATTAGATTATAGACTAATTTAATTTAATAATTGTAATTCAAATTATTGTTTATTTGTAAACATAGCATCGATTCCGGACCTGTCTCCCGCTGCCATCGCGGGCTCTAATCACGTGCGTAAACAAATAGAATAGTTTTCGCTCTAAAAAGTTAATAACTCCTATTTTGTGCATCACTATGTTTAGTGAATAAACGGCATGGCAAGATATGTACATAATCATACACATTGTTTACAATGTGGACTACTTAAACTAATAATTCCCTATGCTTAATGCAAAAACGAAAATATATTATTTGAGTTAAATTAACCCAATACTTTTTGTTTGACTTACTTATGGAAAAAGTGTATCTATTGCAAAAGACGAAATATCAACGTTAGAAATGAGATCTTAATGGATGATCCAAATTTGTTTCCCTGTTTTTCAGTGTGCTAGCGCCCATGTATTATCAACCAATAGCAAAATATTTTATTAAAATAAAATGGCAAACAGATAAAGGGGTTCTGAAAGAGTTTAAGTACTTTAAAATATTATTTGGGGCTTTCATGGCCAAGTGTTTCCATAGCCAAAGAAAACTGTGTTCAGATGTTCAGATGATCACTATTCTTCTTAAAGTCTTTGATGGTCAATTGGACTCTGAGCTCTGGTGAATAACAATACGCACTACGCACCGCTTGAATCGTTCTTAATGCAAACCAAACACCATCATTTTCAGGGAGTATTTCTGCAGTTTGTTTTTATCTTAAGATTAAAAAAAAAAGTTCCCTGAAACCTCAGCCTACTCCCCGTCGACGGTGTTTTTGAGATGAAATCGGACAATAAAATTTAAAACCCGCATGCCCCTTTCGTCCACAATGTTCACGTTTAAGCATAAGGGGGCGATGGGATTACCTATTTACACATAAAATATAAAAGGGGTGATGGGGGAAAAAATATTGGGAAACACTGATCTAGAATTTAGATTTTCTTTGGGTGTATCTTTGTCCTCAGCTGCCTTGATAAGAACATATTTTGTCCCCTAAAAATATTTTGTACAGCCCCTACAAGCCCTTGAAACCCCATTCTAATATTTGACAATATTTTCCGAGATCAGCAGCAACACTTTGTGTGTCACTTTTTTCTACAATTAAACAGACATTCATTTTACTTTGTCCGCTCATCCGTGCGTGACAAGCGGCATCCCAATATTGTTATTCACACCGCGTGGAAATATGGTCTAAATCAAAACAATAAAAAGTATATTATGGAGAAAGTGCCCCGCCATCTCAAACGCAATGTATGTCCACACTTACATCAAACAGCCATTTGTTTTATTTTAATGTTTGCATCTGCAAATAATGAATTTGTGTTCTAATTTAATTAAAGTTTAAAATATGCAATGATGGACCACTTTCAAAATGCTAAATGCATTTCTTTTTTTGTTTTTAGAGAACATCTTAAATTTTTCGGACTCGGTAATATGATGATAAAATCATATGATAAGTTTAAAGTACGAATTTGGTCATAAAATCTTATGAATTTTAAGTAATTTTAATATTAGAAAAAAAGAAAATTCAGGTGTGATTTAATTAGAGATGGTGCTTAACTCGCAAATACGTATGAATGTGATTTTCTTCAATCCAGTTCCCACGGTCGTAAATATATTTATTTTTTAAATTTCGTTTTGAAAAGGAAACAAAAAGTCCATAGATGGAATAGAACATACTCTAACCCGAAAAAATATAAATTTGTTACCCATCGCTGACCATGAAAGGGAAAGTTACAAACTGTTTTAAAAAAAAAGTTTGTTTTCGAAATCTTTCATGTTTGAAAATAATGATTTGCATGATCTTTCCCAGATAAAAATAATTATGGAAAGGGTTATATGAGAATTCAGCACTCCATATTTAAAATTTGTATGACCTTATCTAATTTTTCCTGCCCAAAATCAATCTAACCACATAACTTGTACCTAACCGCACATAATTTTTTGGAAATTACAGCAATAATGAACTTTTTTATCACAAATTAGGGGAAAAATTTGGCACTAAAGTTACGCAAATAACATCAAATATGTAACCTAAAACCTAAGTGTTTTATTGCTTTAGGAACCCAGATGATTGCCATGACTGAAAACCCTCATTGAGAAGTGAATGAAAAACATAATATAGTAGAGCTTCGATTAACCAAACTAATTGGGAGTGAATAAAATCGAGCAATTCGGATAATCGATCTTTATACTTTTATTATGCAATAATCTAACAATAAAAAAACTTATTTTATGTTAAAACATTTTTATTACGTTTATGAAAAGGTTATTCTAGAACGCTATAATATAATATGCACGCATGCGGAATGCCTATAAAAATTAACGTTTAAAGAAATCCTTAATTTTGGACATTTTTGAGCGAACAAGAACTAGCTGTTCGGTAAATCGATTGTTGGTTATTGGACATCCGGATAATCGACTATGGTTCTACATAGATCATTTCTAGTCTGAACAGTTTCACTTGATGACGGACCAGATGGCGAAGAGATTTGCACAATGCGCTGTCTTGTAGAAATTTTACAGGGAAAATTATTAGTAGGTATGCCGTGTCTGCAGGTGCATGGAAATGCGTAGGTCATCACAGCACGAGGCCTGGCATTGTATGCGCTCGACTTGCACATGCACATGCCATGGTTATCCATCAGATCGAAGCCACATTCACTAGACAGATAAGCGCACTTGTTAATGAGCTGCCTATACTGGGAAAGAAACGCACTCGCTATTTAGTTCTGCGCTGATGTACCTACACTACATTAGTAAACACCTCGATGTGCGTCCAAAATGTGCTCCATATGCGTGGGTATTGATGGCGAATGGTGTGAGTTCGATAAAACTACGAAAAATTGCAACATTGAGATGCTTTGACTACAATATCAATCTCATCCAAGGGCCAGAAGCGTTATTCTGCTAATTTCCTTACACTTTGGATATCAATCCAAGTCGGAGCTTGCTAGCGCTTGCGAAAGAAATTTGGGGTACAAAAATAAACTCTTTTTACTTTTTTTCAGTGCCCGGGTCTTCACGGACATTTACGACCAAGGGGTTTGCGATTAGAGACTTAAAACAGAAATTAATAAAAAATAAAAATAAAAAGTAAAAAATGTATTAAAACAAAAATATCTTTGGGGCTCAAGTCTTAAGAGGCATACGTCACAAAGGGGTCCGCAAAGGCTACAACATATTGCACAAAAAACATTTGAACATTTGTTTTCGTAAAAAGGGGGGGGGGGGGTAATTTTTAGGGAGTGGGGGAATATATGTAGAGGGCCCCGAGCTTTTCTCCGCACCAGGGCCCCCAGAGGGTTATCCAGAACTGCCAAGGATACTGTTGGATCTGAGTATGACAAAGTATTCTGCGTTTTTTTTTATCAACTTGTCCTTAATTGAGGATGGTATGGAAAAAAGATTGTGGTAATTTTCCTCTACATCTGCTGAAATATTTAATCCAGTACAAATATACCTTACAAATTGTCTAAATTGGATTTTAGACCAAGACAGGAAATTTGTTGTGAAGAGAAATTTGTTTTTAATTAAATTGGCGTTTCGTGTCGCAACTGCGAGCATGGGAAATCCCAAAGAAAAATCAGGTTATTTTGACTGGTCACACATTTAAGTATACTTATGACAAATGCTGTGATTTGCCGAGTGATGAGTGTGGAGGTTTTACTCATTACGCTGGGAATAACTGCATTACTGCACAGTTAAGTGAAAATGCTGATTACGCGGTTTACTCTCATCGCAGAAGATATGCTGTTCTGATTAGCATGCCATGCTGCGACAGGGTACAATGTATATCGACGGTTAAAAGGAGCGACGTTTTGGTCAAAAATGAGTTATGAATGCTATCCTACTTAAAATTTTCCGCTCTTTCTAATGCGTTAACTCCCATAGCTCTACAATGTTTTTTTTTCTTGTTTATGCCCAAGAAAACAACTGCGTTTTCGAAGTATGGTTTTGGTGTAACCGACAAGATTTTGGCCTTTTTTGTCCTAAAGGCGCTTGTGACAAAAAAATCGTAAAACCACATTAATAAAAATGCCAATAAAAGCCTTTATTTTTTATTTTTTTAGAGCTGTTCTGATTTAACCGATATGATAAAAAAAAAAAAAAGTTATCCCATTTTTCTGCAATCTCAAACTTTAAACTGCTCTCCTAAACAATTTAGTTTTTGTCGCTTAAGCCCTACTTTCTTTTAACCCTCAATATGCAGGTGCCTGACTTCTCCATAGGCACGTGTTCACATCTCATCATTTCTATCCAAGTATAAAAAAAAATGTGTAAATTCAGCCATGGCGTTTACCAAAAAATGTATTGAAAATCAAAGCAACTCGTGGAGAGATCGCAACGCAAACGCAACTAGGCTACACATATAGTGTAACTTCTTGCCGCGTTATCCCGGAGGGTTTCGCATGTGGCGAGTGGAACCTATTTATTTTTACAGGTAAGGGGGCCGGCCTTTCGCCAACCACTTCAATTGAGGTGGGGGTTTCCCAGCTCCCGAGAGGGCTGGTATTCATTTCTTGTGAACGGTGAGTTAACCTTACCCTATTTTATTATTATTAAAAAAACATGCGTAAATTCAACCGTGGCATTTTCCAAAAAATGTATTGAAAATAAAATCAACTCGTTGAGGGTTCAGTTTTGCAATTTTTCGTTTAACGCTGTGGTTTCGTTTACATGTATAATTTTATACTTCCTTCAATAATATATTATCGCCGATATTCGAAGAAGAAGAAGAAGAATCAGTTATGACCACGACAATGTGAACTTTAGTTTCAGTCGCATGAAAATGCTAAATTATCCTGATTTTTGGCAGTAACTTTGTGAAGTTAATTTTTATAATTTTGAAATAGAAATTCAGTTCGTTAAAAATCACTTTTGGGATTATTTTATGCACACTCAACCAGTTTCGGGAGAAGCAGAAAAAATGCTGATTGAAAAAAATGACCAAGCATTGCTTCGCTTTTCAGTCAGGAGATTTTCCTCAATGTGGAGCCTGCTGTAAGAGACAGATGCAAGTCAGTTATTCACAAACCGTTTCCGCCGATGAAAGTCTAAACTCATTCCCTGTAAAGTATATTTATTATTTTTGTTAGTTGTTCCGTGACAAATACCGACTGCATAGATTGCAATAATTATCTAGAAAATAATCAAAAGTAATTATTGCTGTGAAGATCGAAAACTGAATTCATCAATCGTAACGCTTATTTCTAGCGAATTGAGAATTTACTGTCAGTGCGATGCATGTTACAATAGATTAGCTTACTATGATAGACTACGTAGAATGCTAATTAATTTAACTACTTCCCCGGTCTAGTGGTTAGCGCTTTAGACTCGTAAATGGTTGTTGGTTCGAATCCCAGCGAAGCACAAATCGTATGACATTTATATTTTCAAATATTATGCTCTTCGTTGGGTTGAAAAATTCATGTACATGTAGGTACAAAAGACCGGTCTTCAGAGGTGCATCCAGCCTCACAGCAACTGGGTTTTGCCTGAGAATTGGCACTTTATATAGCGACGACCTAGCTCGTATATAGCTCTTGAGGTGTGATTCACAAAAAAACAGCGCTCACCAAATAAATAATCCTAATATTATTTTTATTTACGAACCCTGAGCATACAATATATAACGTCAACTCAAGTGCAAGTTTGAGCCCCGCCTGCGCCTTGCCCTATCGACAAAAACTTTGACCCTGGTTAAACAGATGTCGTTGGTTAATTATCAATTAATAACTCCTTAAAATATTAAATAATAAATTATCAATTAATAATGTTAATACCTGTTTCTGAGCAGGCAACTAGGCTGGTGAATTGCATTCTTCTTCACTTATCTATTTGCGCATTTGAAGATTGTTTCTCATACCTTTTCGGTTAAAAGCTATGCGCTTTAGCCCATAGTAAACTTTTATACTGACATAGATTTATGTTATTATCGGTCGGGTCAGTAAGTGCTAATGAAAAATAATAGCGAGAGATTTACAGTAACCAAGTATAAAAGTTCACATTAAAAATAGCGTTAATATAAAAACTGTATGGAAACGTAAACGACACGTACAGTGAGCGTTTTAGGTTGGATACATTTTTGGGAAAGGCTGAGGTTGAGTTTTAACAATAAGTAATGATGTAGGGAAACGATGTGATATAGAGAAGTATTGATAAGAAGGTTTATGTGCTGAGTGGAGATATGAAATGTGTTAAAAGGAAAACGACGTTCCGATGAATTTGCATCTATGAAAATATGTATAAAAGTAGTTGTTAGAAAATATTAAACTTCATACAGTTAACCTTAATATAAGGAGGTTACTTGGACAAGGATTTTTCATTTGTTTTTCCACAAAGCATCATGTGAAGAATAATTTATTTCATGAACAAAGTCTAGCACTGCATTCAGTTTTTTTTTGGGTTATTATTTTCTGGGCTAATTCATTTGAGATTTGGGTTTTTATTTTGCAAGTACACATGCGCCATATTTATGCAAGTGGGAAATTATATGTAGCTGCTTCTAATTAGACGTGGGTATGCATTTTATAAGAATCCTAAATGTAACCTTTTACCTTTGAAAATTAGATTATAGATTATTGGTTCCTTGACTTATAGGTTGGTATGAGTTAACTGTTAAAAAGTGGTTCCCTTTGCCAATGTCACCCTTGTTTGAGGGAGGGTCGGCAAGGTTTATTTTCATTTGACATTGGGTTTTACATTGTAGGTACACATGCGACATGTTTAAGCGCGAACTTTAAACGTGTCTGCTTGTGGGACTATAATCTATAATCTAAGCTGCAAGGATATGTAAGCATTTAAGGCTCATATGAAATGCATGCCTACAGACAGGCACATGTAGGTTCGCGCCTACACATTCTGCATGTGTGCATACAAATAAAGAAAACCTCACATGGACATAAACCTTGCAACTCCTGCCGCCGTTCCCTGAACCGGGGTGGCATTGGCAAAAGTGAACCGATTTTTACAGCACGGGTGGTCAGCCTCGTATCAACCTATCAGTCAAGGAGCACAAAAAATTATAAATGATATACAGAAATTCATAATGAAACACATTACAAATTAAAATTAAAATAAAGTTAAATTAAAATTAATATTACACTTAGAATTAATGCCCTAGCCGCCATTGTTGCAAATCAATCGCCATTACTACATTTAATGTAATATATCTTTGCAACTTAGATTATATATTTTAGATTATAGATCTAGCAATATTATTTTGGGCAGCAGATGAGTCTTGGATTTGCTATGTGCGAATAACACCGTGTCTATTAATTCATTGATTGCTCTCATAGGTATGTGAAAATTACATCAAGTGATTTTTTCGTCTTTACCAACGTGGTGCTGTTATTAAAGCAATTAGTTCAACACATTTGATGTTATTCTCACACAGCAAAGCCATGGCTCATCCCCAGCTTACAGTGTATTTTTCATGAAAAAAAAAACGATGATCCGTACGTAGATCAGCTATGGTTCAAATGTTTTTTGAATAGCCCTGCTGGTGTCTAATGATTACCAACTGACCTTCCATGCATTTACCGCTAACTTGATTACTCGTGCGTCAGATTATCATGGTTTTTTATTAATGGTTGTACTTGTAATTGCAAGTACGTCGTTGTTTGTTCTTTACTGGCATAATAACATGAGGTACTGGACGCTTATTCGTGTGTTCATCCCGTACAGAAAAAATGTAAGAAAAATAAAACGCTCGGTAGATGCAGTGTTATCTTCCACGCATTTCTCTGTTTACGCGATGGTTGAGTATTTAAAAAGTGTTTCATACTCAGGGTAGGTACAGGGAATGAGTGGCAAATTCTAGTTTGTTTTTCTTCAGTTTGATTGAATGATGAAGTCGTGTCTTCCTTTCTCCCGGCCTTGCCTTTAACTATACTCGGGCAAGCATACGATGAGCCGTATGACAGATCACTAATTTTCACCAAGCCTACTTTGCGAAGTCATAGTACTGTTACGATTTACGGGTTCAATTTAATAAAACACTTCGGTTGATTTATTTCACACAATCTATTTTAAGATTCCGATCAAATTTGGTTCGTTCACAGAGCTAACTTTTATACTGTTTTGCCCCACAGCTCCGAGACTAGTCTCACGCTACAGACAGCTTTGGCCCTATTTATATTATGGCATAAGGATAGTTCATGAAACATTGGGAACTGGGACATGCGAGATTTTGCCAGAATATTCTATTTAGAATACTCGAGCAAACACTCACACCATCGAACAAATACAAGTACAATTATTTAAATACCTACATCTAGAGATACAGACACACACAGACACACAATCACACATTCGCAACAATACTATAGTTGTAGAGCCTCTAATGATGATGAGTCTTTTTAAAATGATGAGAGCTGAGAAAGGGTCGGATTGTACTAAACGGCCTAGGGCGGCAAGACTGCAAATCGGTCAGTAAATCTCATTTCAGGAAGAAATGAGATTCACTCAGTTGGTAAAACTGGTAAATAAATACGCTTTGGGGTAAATCGACGCAAATTATCTCAAAAGCCGTTTGTACCATTTCTTCTACCAACATGTTATAGGGATCATGCCGCAGGGGCCCAAGTATACTTTATATTGGCAATACAAAGTAGATTTTATTTTCAAGTACGTGCTTTTCCGTCCAGTGACCGCGATACAATTATTCATAGGTGCAACAGGGGGATATGAATGGAGTTGTGGATTATAGACAAGAGTGAAGAGTGTACCTTTGGACGTTGGAGAGTGCTCGGGGAAGCCAGTCGGTGGCAGTTGGTGGGTGAGTGGCCACGGCACAGTGAGCTACTCTCGCCTGCAGAACATAAACATTACGGGTAATGACTGGTGGTGGTGAGGCGAGCAGCGAGACCATGACAGGCAGTCAGTCTTGTTGCGCGGGCTGACGCTGACGCTGACGCCAACAACACAGCGATATGTGCCCGAACACGAACATAGCGACGGCAATATGACTGAAAAACTCCTGAAAATCTTCATTATACTTTTCCTCCATTTCAAAAGTGCATACTCGATAATCCCACACAATGTAACCAATCGCCAAAAGGACGATAAAAACAAAACTCTCCTAGACTTTAAGGAACCTAGTGATGTGAAAGATAAAAGTGGAGTAAATTTAACTATTTCTGCAAGCCCAAAAAATTATAAAAGTTTTTTCCGAAATAACAACGTTGATGTAGGAAATGGGAGGAATAATAATGAAGCAGCGAGATCACCGGTTGAATGGGACGTTATCAGTTTCTTGACTGGAGGATTCATGAATAGGTTTCTGGGTGAAACCACAGAGAAACCGATGAAGAAAAAATCAAATCGGACTAATAATGCTTACAAAGATCCAGATGACGATGATCCCATCGCTTTGTTTCTGGATAAACTGGATAACACCTTGAGAGGAATTTTCATGGGAAAACCTCATAAAAGTAATGCGCATCCTGTGAAGAAACGACCTAATAAGACAACAGTAAATCGTCCGAATAGAGTGAAAGGAGGAAGTAAACCAGCTACAAGTGCCAATTCCGTGCAAAATCTTCCTGGAAGTTCTTTATTGTCTGCTGCTCAACCTGGTGGAAGCCTCATGACATTTGCAGTGCCGCCTGGTGTAAATTTCATGCAAATGCAGCCTTCGGGAAACTTTGTTTCTCCTGGAGTGCTGTCTAATGGAAATTGGATTTCTACTGGAGTGCAACCAATACTTACTAGCGTTGCACAAGCATCACTTTCTGGAATTCCTAGCGTGACTGGACTTCCTGATGAAAGTGTGATGACACCTGGATTCCAAACACAACCAACCGGAAGCACTTTGCAGGGTGACATGCGACCTGCAGGAGCCTCCGTAATATCTAGTGTGCAAATAAGTGAACAGCCGGTTTCAAATGTGGCGGAACAAAGTGCACCTTTACAAACTAATTCAAATCTAAATCAGCAAAATGCTAACGTGCCTAATGCAAATGCAGGGCAAGGTGTGCAATACTTGGGATGGCAACCAAGTGGAAATGGGGTTAATTATTATCAACAGTATTACGGGAATGGTATGTATGGTGCAAGCCAACACACTGGAGCCAATGCGTATCTACCAACTTACTCCTATCCTGCTGTACAAAATTTAAATTTTATGAACCCAAGTGCAAGTGCAATCAATCAATTTAATCCAAGGCCAAACTACACAGACAATCAACCATCAGCATCATCAAATGTTGCGGCTCCCCCAAGTGCCGTGCTGAATGAGAACTCAGGAGCAGAGCAACCTAGTGCAAGTGCCAATTATAACAGTCAACAAAATGAAAGCGAAAATAATAATAACACCGATCAACCATCTCTACCAGGTCGTCTTCAGACATTGTTGCTCGTACAAGACTACCAAGATTACGACGTCAAAACGGGAACAAATTCCAACAGAAGAAAAGACAATCCAGCAGTGGAAAAAAACACAGAAGCTACGACAAAAAGCAGTATACGTGCGCCGATAGTGAAAAAGGTCGCGAAAAAACCAAACATCCCAGTAAAATACAACGTCAATCAACCATTTTGGCCGTCAACTTTATCTTATTCACAGTTCATGGCGCTGACCACAACACCTCGTTCAGTGAAAACACCTGAAACTTCACGTCGTCCTTGGAGTTTGGAAATGATGAAACCGTCAAAAATGACTCAAAGGCCAACAACTAAGCAAGCTTCCATCTCTTCGATAGATTGCTTGAACAAAAAGCCGCCTAACTCTTGGATGCCACAACTATTTGGAACTGATGTCGAGGATGACAAAGATGACGATGATATCTTGGAGACGACAGATTCACCAGGTAAGAAACTAAAAAAAATAATGGTAATTTTTTACTCAATACACATTTTAAAGGGTAATTAAGATGCTGCATAAAAAAAACTGCGGAGAGAAATTTGCGATTGCATTTATTATCACGATTTGATTCATAGATATTTCATGGAGAAGAGAGACTCCCAGCTTGGAATTTTATTAATTTGATTAAAAATGTATTTGGATTTTTCTTTTAATGCGCTACTGCGTTTTCATTTTCACTTACCTACACACAGAAATGATGCTGTAATTATCATTTGGATTATTGTTTTGGGGAAACTGACATGGAGTAGGTAGATAATTTTTCTCTATAAATTAATTGAGCATTTACATTGTTAAAATAAATTACGACGTCATTAGAAACGATTTGTTTCTCAAAATATGTTTCTGAAGTTTCAGTAACTTATTTCGTAAACCATGTAAAATCATAATATGTGCACAAAAATGTGGCTAAAAGGCAATAGGGCATAAGCAACAGAAACTAAACTGTTCAGGAGAGCAGTTTAAAGTTTGAGATTGCAGAAAAATAGCATAACTTTTTTAATTGTTATCATATCGTTAAAATAAAAAAAGCTCTAAAATAAAAAAAATAAAGGCATTTATTGGCATTCCTAATAATGTGGTTTTACGATGTTTTATGATTTTTTTTATGTCACAAGCGCCTTTAGGACAAAACAGACCAAAATCTTGTCGGTTACACTGAAACCATATTTCGGAAACGCAGTTGTTTGCTTGGGCATACACAACAAAAAAATCATCGTAGAGCTATGGGAGTTGGCGCATTAGAAAAAGCGGAAAATTTTAAGTAGGATAGCATTCATAACTCATTTTTAACCAAAACGTCGAAGAAAATGCAATAATGCTTGTTATTTTTTCCACCTTTCCCCAATATTTTTTGAAATGATATGTTTTCTCAAAAAATCTTCATGCCATGATTCTAGGATGGTTTGACTTCCTCTCTCCCAGTGATGATGACCCAGAAGATGAAGCCGAGAACCAGGTGGAAGAGTCCACGGACGATGGCTGGTTCGGCGGCCTTCTGGGAGACTCGTCGTCCTCCAGTCCTTCCAGCGTCGCTTCACAGCAATCCTCGTGGTTCGATGGTTTCCTTCCTGCAGACGAAGACAATGGCGTCCACAATATCAGTGGTATACTTTATTATTTTATGTGGGAAAACCCGGCAAGTGGAAATTATCCGCTTACAAAAATTGCAAAGATTCGCTGATTTGAGAAATGATGGATAAAACATTATATTGGGTGTAACCACAGATCACGGAATATATAGGTGTAACCTTGTCATAAAATTATGTAATTGGACTAACATAAATAAAATAAAATAAATAAGAATTGAACTAATTTTAAGGAAGTGCGCATGAAAAACATCTAACTACAGGATTTACACACATTATTGGTTCTTTCTCTCATAGAAAAAAGGAAAAAATTATGAGGAACCTAGTTATGTTAGCTTCATATATTCCTTATTCAGTTTAACCTTTAAGGTATCGATATGTTAATATTGAATATTCCTACTTTATGGTATAGGTATCTAGTCTGATCGGCAGCTCAATGGGTAGAACGCTTGCGATAAAAAAAAAGGTTATGGGGATTTGGCTGGGTTCTAGCCCCTTCAAAATTAATTAATTAATCATAATTTCCCTTTCTGACTGACACCCATGTTTTTTTCAAACTCAAATCCTACAACCGTCAACCGGCAAGGTTTACTCAGCCTTCATAAAAATTAGAACCTGCTCCTCGGTTACAGGGAAATCATAACTTGAAGTAGGTACTCTGTGAAAATGAATATGTTTCATTCATACCATGCGACTCCTTCGGGAACAACGCAATAAGATGTTGCACTGCATGTGCAGCTCCGTTGAAAGAAAGGCAATATTTACCATGGGTAAGCAGTAAACAATAATTGATCGTTATTTTTACACCTTGTGAGTGGGTAATAGAAAGCGTCAGGCTTATTAACTATTCCTAACAATCATTTTATCTTCATTTCTGTAATAGAAAATAATGAAATTCGTTTTCAGATTTTCTGTACGTTAAATTATTCTGTTTTCACAGATTATAAATTACCATTTACCGAATACCTACCTACGATTAAAATCATATTTTACATAATATCTAAACTATAACACATTAAAAAAAATATTTAAAAAATCTGAAAGAATGAGTTTTTTAGATTTTCTTTGTCAACGTGGTTGCAACATTCTTTAAGATATGTATATGGATACAAATTATTTCAACGATCTGTGATTTCAACTTTATAATTCAGATAAATAATCTATAAATGGTATTTTCACTCTTTTACTGAGACCATAAAAAAGAGTGTTATACCTAAACCAGGGGGAGGGGGGGCTGAAAAGCGAGTAAAAGTGGCTGAGAGATAGAATCGGTGCCTAATCCACGTTAATTGATTCAGAACGATTTTTATGTTTTTTGATCAGAAGATAAATTTTAATATTTGCGTATGGAACTAGAGCCGCAACTTCACATTCAAAGAGCCGCATGTGGCTCGCGAGCCGCAGGTTGCCGACCCCTGCCCTAAACCTGTCGTTTTTCTTATTACACTTTACGACTGTTTCAGTAAAAGAGTGACGGTAATGAAAAAAATCTGTCTCGTTTACTGATTTTTTTATCTTAATAACAAAGGTTAAAAAAATATATAAAACAAAAAAAAAATGGCACGGCAAAAAATAAATTAAAAACACGTTTTTTCACATTATTTATCGGTTTTTTATGTGTTATATTTTGGAAATATTTTTTTCTTTTCAATTACAGAATTATATAATACCGTTACGTTTTTCCTGAGGGTCCTTTTAATTAAAACACAAGTTCAACACAAGTTAACCATACAGTTTATTTACACAGACTTTCTTACAATAGATTTATTTTAACAGACTTATTTTAACAGATTTATTTTAACACACTTATTTATTTCGTACAGATTACATTTATTTTACACCATATTGGTCGCCCTAGTAACTAGATATTCCTCTGTGTGAGTGCTTCGAAAGACTAACTCGCTCCAGCCGATTGTCACCCTTCTTATAGCGGAACCTAGGGGCCATTCCAGCCGGCCCTAGAAAGTTCCACCACCACACTTGTTTAGACGATTCTGGACATATTTATTTCTTGAAGAGTCCATTTCCTACCTACATACACACTTTACAACTACAATCGTCTGGGCCAGAACATTCTCTCAAAACACACGTACACCAATAAGCATCTACCAGTGTATTTCGTTACAATACATTAATTAGTCGCTCACAGAGCCGATTTTTTATAATGTCAAAACTTTTCGAAAAAATATTGATATCTCTCAAATGCTGAATACAGAATAATACAAATAGGTACGGTGCTATTCTTAGACAATTTAGTTGTCCGTGGAGCCCACGCTTTGACAAACTAATGATGCATTTGTATGAAGACCTTTCAATCCAAGATGGCCGCAAATGAACAGCTGATTAATCTTCATAAAAATATTACCCAAATTCAGTAGGTAAGAATGACCGTGGTCATGAAACTTCCAGCCCAGGCATCATTTGTTTGTCAAAGCGTGGGCTCAACGGACGCCCAAAATGTCTAAGGATAGCACTGATAGTGTATTTTCACAAGCAGACACGTATAAGTTCGCGCTCGCACATGCCGCATATGAACCTACAACATAAAAACCCAAATCTCTAATGAACATAGGCACACCCTGCAACTCTTGCCGACCTTCCCTAAAACAGGGGTGACATTGGCAAAGTGAACCATTTTCTACAGCATGGGTGTTCAGCCGCATACCAACCTATAAGTCAAGAAACAGTGAATCCCCAATGTTACATATTTGCAAGTTAGATTAGATTAGACTCCAGCTTTGTTTTCGAAGCTACTGAAGCACCTTGAAGACTCTCCATAAACAGTGTTCGATTTTTTTGTGGTGATGTCCAAGAAGCTGCGTGTCTTGAATCTGTTGAACTCAGCGTCGTCGTGAAATGGACTCGGAACAAATTCCATAGACAAGAAAAAGATTAAATGTATAAAACTTTCACTTTCATAGCCCAAATCGTTTTTGTGTCTTTTCGGATTCGACCATGTTCTATTTGCAGCTCCTACATCTGCCGACGTTTCGCTTTCGCGAGCAGAAAGCATCCTCAAGGCGAGTGATCAAAGCGCCATGGTGGTCATCGTTGTCTTCATGGACTGTTTATTAAAATTTATTTGTCGGATTTGTTTATTAAAAAAATATATCTCACATGGCCTGGCTGCTACGAAAAAAGACACAAATATTTTTTGTATTGGTTGCTAAAGAGCATAGTCTCATACAGCTGTGACGTTTGCCTGCGGAGAAATATATATTTTCAAATTTATGCTGACTCCAGCTTTGAATTGTCTTCCTTACAAGTGTTGACAAAGTGCAATTCTTGACAATGTTCTCCTCTTCCAGACTACAACCCCAAGAAAGGGCGTCGCAGGTCGTACAAAAGTCACCAGCTGCTGCGGGTGCGAGTGGCTGATGAGGACCAGCTTTCTTCCCTTGAGGATCTGAAGAGTGAGACCAAGGGCGAGGGGGTGGTGTGGTGGGTCTCCCCGCCCGCCCTGCACTCCTCCACCACCACGGCAGACCTCCTGGCGCCTCCTGAACTGCTGACTGACATCAAGGACTACCTGAGGTCCGAGGATATGAAGTTTGAAGTGCTGGTCTGGGATATGCAGGTGAGATGTAGGAGAAAAACTTTGATCCTTTATAAGAGATTAGTATGCCTTTTTCTTAGAAAAAAAATCTGTAGAATTTGTGTTGATCGAATAAGTCAAGGAATAATCATGATAATTTATTTTGTTAATCTGTAGACATCTACCTTTCCATCAGTATTTTCATTGCTTAGTTTTGGTTTGGGCATGTGGAAAGAATAAATGATGATAGACTGACAAAGTATATATACAGAGGAAGTGTGAAAAGAAAAAGAGGTAAGAGACGACCAGGAAAAGTATGGAGTGATCAGATTGTGAAAGAATGGGATATACAAAGTGACCATAAAAGAAGAAAATTCATGGAAAAGGTAATGGATATGAATGAGGTATGTAAGGATGGGAAGAAATGGAGGCAGCTCTGCAGAGGCTCAGGCCACCCCTAGCGGAGTGGTGATAGAGTTACAGTTCCAGTTAGTTTGGTACTCAAGTTCATATATATTTCTTCATAAAAGATGAGTCATGATGAAGATTTGTAAGAAACTACTTCTTTAATTATGAAGATAGGAAAATACGAATAAAACAACTCCTTTGACTATGATTTCAAGAAATGTGATGTTTTTCCCAAGTCCTGAAACACAGAAGTCTCTTTCTCTGAGTGTATTTGCAAATACATATTATTAAAATCTAGCTTGCAATACAAAAGTGAACCATTTCTACCAGATGCAAAGTTCTCCTATTAAGGTGTACGAAAATGCTGAGCAGAATTACATCAATTTTTGAGCAGAATTTTGATATTTACTTGACGTGTCCAAAACCACCTATGCGAGGTATCTCCAGTGACTAGCGGCAGCCACTGCATTGTCATTTCCTTAGAACAGGTCCGTTAATGTGCAAGAATTTTATTTCAGAAAGCCATAAGCTACGAGAACCCTCGCTTGTCTGACAAGCAGCGCAACGAGCTTGAGCGCATGCACGGCCACCCGCTGACGTGGCAGCACTACCACCGCTACGCCGACATCCTGCGCTACATGCACTACCTGGCGCTCCAGCATCCCAACATGGTGGAACTCCTGCCACTGGGGAGGAGCTCCGAGGGGCTGCCCATCATAGCTGTCAAGGTAAGCATCCTCTCTCTTTCTCTTCAATGGTGCTTCAGCCCAATGCCATCCTCCCAAGTGTAATATCCCTGCTGGACCTCTGAGATGTTCAGGATAAATGAACTGTGTAGACTTTTATGCTTCATCAATGTCATTGTGTATTTTTGGTTGGTGGCCTGTTCTAATACAATAGTTCTATGTTGCTTCCTTGAGGTTAGAGTTGCATTCGCATAATTTGCAGAAGAAGAGATTAAAGATTTATAGCGAACATTCAAGCATATCAAAAGTGGCCAGTGAACAAGATAAATTTGCACCTAAAAATAAAGATGTTATAAAGCTTTAGGGTCATTCCAGAAAAAAGACATTCTGACCGTAATGTACCTATATGTATTACTGGAAAAACTGTGTGAAAACTTTTATACATCTCCATATACTACGGACTTCAGATCCGGTGCCGAATAGAAAAAAACTTAGGCAAACCAGACAGAATGTGCTGGTGACTAATGGTTGCTACAGTATGATGTGATGAACTATTTCAGGTGTCACTAGGAGGCAGTCGTCCAACGGCCGGATATGGGAATAAGTTAAAGCTGAAGTCTCGTATGAAGCCCGCTGTGTGGATTGATGGGGGAATGCATGCAAGTGAATGGATCACGGCAGCTGTAGCCACTTGGTTCCTCCAGGCACTCATAGAAGGAGAATATGGAACAGGTAAGAATAGATTCTAGTTACAGTTGAATACAATAGATATTTTATAAAATACTGGCTCTCCAAGACAGGTTAAAATGATTGTACCCTGTTTTTGGTTTACCAGCTAATCTCTTACAATAATTATTGGTATTGCGGTTTTAAAAATGTTATGATGCATTATATTGTGATTCCCTTAAAAAAAATTGACTTAGAGCCTGTTCACCAACCTGCAATCAATATTTCATTGACACATCAAATTTGATTGCTTCTCTCTCTCTCTCTCTCTTTTCATCTCTGTTAAATATTTATCGGAAGTGGGTAATAATATGATGGAATTTGAATAGGAAGATGATGTGCATCAGCTCATTTCCATTTATGCAACCAAAATTTTGATTTGATGGGTGAAATCACACTTAATTTTGATTTTTGTCTGATTGGAGTTTGGTGCAACAGGCGCTTAAAGATGTAATGATGATCTTGTTTGGAAGGTCCGGATATGGAGATGCTGAAGCGTGCAGACTGGTACATCCTGCCTGTGGCTAACCCTGATGGTTATGAGTACTCCCACACCAGGGACCGCTTGTGGAGCAAAACCAGGTCTCGGCACACTGCCGCCGACTCTTCTTATAGCAGCTGGTATGTACAAACAACAAAAGTATTCAAGATGGGGGTTGAGAAGAATTTCTACCTTACTTAAAGAAACATCTAATAGTATGTTTCAACTGACAAACACATACATGTAAAAGCAAGATAGGTTAATGAAATACTCCATAGTTTCACATACATAGTAAACAGATGTCGCTGCTCCACAACTCAACACATACGTAGAGTGTCATCATTTTTCATACTTGATCCCGAGTGTACCCACACATACATCACAGTTTCATCACGATCATCTTCATCACTTCATCTTCACACTGAAGAAGCCTGGAAGCTCCAGCTCCCACAGACCACGGCAACAGATCCCGGAAAACTTCACTCCAGCATCATCAGCCGGCCGTGTAAGCCTAAATCTCTTATTCAGTTACAAATTTGTCTGTTTCTTTGAGTTTGAAGTCGCTAAGCTATAATTAATTTCACTCACATTTAGTGTATTCTTGGAACAGCAGATCTATCTTGCTTTAATCTAAGTTGAAAAGGTATTTTAAAATTTAGGATGAAAAATTATTAATTGATAATTAATTAATTCAAATTCGCATGCTGCACAAGTACTTACAAAATAAAACACAAATCTCAAATGAACTTATACCTGTAACTCCTGCCACTTTTCCCTGAAATAAACGTGTCATTAGGAAAAGTGAACGAGTTCAGCCCCATACTATCCCAAAAAATAAGTAGATCCCGTAAAATTAAGTGATGAACTAACTACCTAGCAATTAGCACTAAGTTACAGATATTTATGATGAAGCAGTGATATCAAAATACCTTTGTTTTCCAGGATGTGGTGGAATTGGGGCGAGGAGTCGGGAGCTGAGTGCGTGGGAGTGGATGCCGGCAGGAATTGGGACTATGGCTGGTCAGCTGGGGGATCCAACAAGAAGTGCAGCAACAACTATAGAGGACCCAGACCATTCTCCGAGCCAGAAACCATGGCCGTGTCAAGATTTATCATGGACAACAAAGAGCAGATAAAGGTGGAGAGAAGAAACAATGTGTTTGCTAGCCTGTATCCACACTTTAGGATAGGTTTATAATAACAAAAGTATGCCAGAATAGTAAATTTTTCAAATGGATGTTGTTTGGCAAACCACACTTGTATGTGACTAGGATCCTTAGCAGCCAATATCAGAATATTTTATTTTCTTTTCGCTAGCAATTTGGCTTTCGTCTTCTTCTTTTGGTGCCACTTCTATAGAAGATTGGTGATCATCATGGCTATTTTTACATTAGATGCTGCGGCTCGAAACAAGCACTTGGTGCTTTTGTTGAACAATTGTTGCAGATTTTTCAGCCATGATGTCCTTCGGTGCCCTTGAATCTGGCCTTGTGTTTTTTAAGCTAGCTATTTTTGTTAGCTATGGTATTTGTTCCAAGCCCATTACGTGTAAAATTCAAGTCAATTATTTTTATGCCATAATAAAGTAAGAATCTTCTCATTATTTAGGTATACCTCACAATGCACTCTTCCTCTCGCAAATGGATGATGGCGACCAGCCCCTCCCGCGCCTCATTCGCAGACCAGGCGGATCTCACCGAGATGGGGCAGCTGGCCTTGAAAGCCCTCGCTTCCGGAGCTACCAGTAAACGGAACATGCCAACACTCACCAAGAGCCCTCGGGGAAGTCTCAGCGCGCACGATTGGGCCAAAGGTCGTGCCGGGATCAAGTATTCATATGCCATGCAGCTGCAAGACCTCTGTGGAGCGCCCCTAGCCCCTTCAGGGTTACTTGTTCCTGCTTCTAGAATTGCGCCGACAGCACGACAGACTTGGTCTGCAGTCAGAACTATAGTTGACAATTTGTGAAAGTGTAAGATGCGATAGTAAACCTTATTTTTGACATTCACCATCATTTTTGGAACTTCAATCCAGAATGGGTTCTCCCGCCACCTTTATAGGTATTTCTGACATCATCAGGATTTAAGAAGAATTTGAGAGCTTCAAATGATATCCTTGCAACTTAGATTATTGATTATTATTATTATCAAGAATTTAGCCTTTTTAATATGGAGTATTTAATTCCTCCCGTAATGCTGAAAATATTGTTAAACATGTTTGTTTTATACAGTAATTGTGTTATGTTTATTAACAGATGCTCTACTCTTATAATGGTAAATAGCAGACGTGCCTTCAGATTGCAAAAGCATGTTTATATACTAACCACAAAGAGTGCAAGTCTACTCATGACATCTCTGCAAGTCACCTGTGCTCGAGTGGTTAAAGGTGATTGTTTAAGTTCAATTTATTTGTTGATAGCTCAGTTGGTAAGGTACTTGCATTCCATACAGACAGCTTGGGTTTGAATCCCACTACGGGTGTCAGAAATGATTTCCTGTTTCGGTGTTTATTTCAATCCTTTAATAAAAAACTGGCAAGGTTTGAGAGCCAGCCTCCTCGGCAGCTGGGAAACCTCTACTTCAACTGAAGTGGTTGGCGTAAGACCAGCTTACTTACCTGTAACAATAAATAGGTTCACTTGCCACATGCGACCCCTTTGGAGAGAGCTCAGCAAGAAGTTACACTGTATATATAGCTTAGTAGCGTTAATTCAGTTACCTATAATGATGTCATAAATACCTGTACGAGGGCATGCTACAACTAGCCTGAGTATACGACATTGCATGAATTCCCCTTAATCATGTAAATAGAAAATGTATGAAAGATGCAATGCCACCTCTAGTGAGTGATTTCGTTTTAATTTTTGTGAATTTATGCAATGTATACTTGTGGTACTTATTCGCCGATATTGATTTGGTTTTCTGTAAACAGGGTTTGGATTAAAAGTGCGTGAAATTATTGACATTTGTAGGTGGCCATATTATGCTTGAAAGCAGATATGGAAAATGAAGAAGCATGATTTAATATTGAATTTAAATTTGTGTGTTATATTACCCGCGACATTTTCTAATGTTGTAAAATTAATTTTATAATTTTTGTTGGGTGTTGCAGATGATAGATTTATTTAGTAAATAGGTAATTTATTTCTGTATTAAGTATTACAGTTTTTTTTTCAAAATACATTTGTTTTATCTTACAAATAATTAAGTCTTTTTATATTGTAACACTGGAATTAGAGAAAAACTTGCCAAAGTTAATACAAACAAGAAATTTCTATCGGAAATGAGAATCGATCTCAAAAAACTGCTTTATTTAACAAATTTAGCACAATGAAAAACACCTAAATATTATATCACAGAGATTTTATCCTTACATGCCTTATTAACGGCCATCGATCAACATAAAAGATATAGATGGGGCATCTGAACCGATTAGCGCACCAAAAAGAGTTGGCCCTAATAGAGCGTAACATGGTTTTGTTATATTCAGTTTCCAGGCAACCGTCATGTTTGAGTCTCTTTTTGACGTATGACGTTTATATCTTATGTATAATTTTTTCCTTGTTTGCCTTTTATTTAATTTCCCGGTACATTTGTTACTATGGGAAAAAACAGACGTAAGCCATCTATGTCTATTATATTGATCGATATTAACAGCACCTTAACTGTATAAAACATTGCATAAATTCCCAACCATCGGGTTAATAGAAAAATGTATGAAGATAAAACAGCTCCCCTAGGGAGTGATTCAGTTTTATTTTTTTTCTATTTTCGCGAGAGTGCGGAATTTACATAATGTTTTATACTGGGGATACTTATTAACGGTACAGATTTAAAGTAAAATTACATATTTATGTAGAACTTTTGATTCAGAAATATACAGTCACAAATCGCGCAAGCTCAATTCATTGCGGGTCAACTTGAATGATGCACTTAATCCACAAATGAAATACAGGATTTTCAATATTTAAATGATTTTAAGGAATGGAGAAAGCAGATTCCTAATAACACAGTGGCAGTCCCTGTGCCCAGTAACAACCATCTGCTGTTTCTGCTTTTGGCTTTTTTCTTTTTGTCACTTTCATTCTGGAATCAAATAACATGACATGTAATTTTTTCTAATAGAAAAAATAAACCTGCCTTCGTCTAATGTTTAAATGCTGATGCACCTCTCATAAAAATATGCCATATTTACAGTGATTGGGTTTTAGTAAATATTACAGATTGTTAGTTGTATCATAGCAGGCACTTTTGAATGATGAATGAAGTAGACATGGTTCAACAGACGACTAAAATCTATGTCAACACAAAATAGAAAACTAACAAATAAAAGGTATCTTAAGGGCCTGTTGCATCAGCCTATAATCAATATTTGATTGACACAGGAAATTTGATTGCTTAATTCTGGTAAGGACCTTGTTTAAATATTTCTCGGAAGTGGGTAATAATATGATGGAATTTGAACAGGGAAGATGATGCAGATCAGCTGATTTAGGTATATGCAACCAAATTTTTGATTTGTTGGGAGAAATGACACTTAATTTTTATTTTTGTCTGATTAGAGTTTGGTGCAACAGGCCCTTACTCTATTTAATCATATTTCACATCCTACTGATGGGAGTTATTTATTGAACACATTGTTACCGTGTAGAAGTCCTTGAGCTCCGCCTGTTCCTGCTGCAGCAGACCATCAAGCTGCAGGAGGGCCTTGAGCGCCAGAGCCCCCGCATAGCAGTCTGGCGTCACCAGCCGGTCCACGTCTAGCCTCTGCCTGAGCTCCTTCTTCAGGCGCACCTTGTTGGCCATGAGGCTGATCCTGATGGCACTCATGTGGCGGCACCCACTGGACAACATGTCTGTTACTTCTGACATGTGATCTGAAGGGTCACCACTGGAACTATTTCATTGGATTCATAAGGATTTTTATCATAAAATTGGAGAGATGTTTTCGGGATCTGTTGCTGTGGTCTAAGGGAGCTCATGTCTGCAATGGGCTTCTTCAGCGCAAAGTATGATGATGAAAAAGCCCATTGTAGATATGGGCGAAATGTCCGAAAGCTGCAGCTCCTATGGACCACGGCAACAGATCCCCGAAAACATCTCTCCAGCATCATCAGCCGGCCATGTAAGCCTAAAACTCTTATATTAAAATTGTCACTGCATATCAAATAAAGTGCATGTGCCTTTTGTCTGATTTAACCAATAAATCCTAATTTTTAAGTGTCGTACAGTAGATTTTAAATTGCATACCCAGGATTTTTCAAAGACAAAAATACACAAATTCATATCTCCAGAAAGGAGACTTAAATATGTTAATTTGAATTTGACAAATGGAAAATGCCCAAAAGGATACTTAAAACTTGCTAATAGTCTCTTAGTTTTATAAGAGACTTTATAGATATCTCTCAAATGCTGAATACAGAATAATACAAATAGGTACGGTGCTATTCTTAGACAATTTAGTTGTCCGTGGAGCCCACGCTTTGACAAACTAATGATGCATTTGTATGAAGACCTTTCAATCCAAGATGGCCGCAAATGAACAGCTGATTAATCTTCATAAAAATATTACCCAAATTCAGTAGGTAAGAATGACCGTGGTCATGAAACTTCCAGCCCAGGCATCATTTGTTTGTCAAAGCGTGGGCTCAACGGACGCCCAAAATGTCTAAGGATAGCACTGATAGTGTATTTTCACAAGCAGACACGTATAAGTTCGCGCTCGCACATGCCGCATATGAACCTACAACATAAAAACCCAAATCTCTAATGAACATAGGCACACCCTGCAACTCTTGCCGACCTTCCCTAAAACAGGGGTGACATTGGCAAAGTGAACCATTTTCTACAGCATGGGTGTTCAGCCGCATACCAACCTATAAGTCAAGAAACAGTGAATCCCCAATGTTACATATTTGCAAGTTAGATTAGATTAGACTCCAGCTTTGTTTTCGAAGCTACTGAAGCACCTTGAAGACTCTCCATAAACAGTGTTCGATTTTTTTGTGGTGATGTCCAAGAAGCTGCGTGTCTTGAATCTGTTGAACTCAGCGTCGTCGTGAAATGGACTCGGAACAAATTCCATAGACAAGAAAAAGATTAAATGTATAAAACTTTCACTTTCATAGCCCAAATCGTTTTTGTGTCTTTTCGGATTCGACCATGTTCTATTTGCAGCTCCTACATCTGCCGACGTTTCGCTTTCGCGAGCAGAAAGCATCCTCAAGGCGAGTGATCAAAGCGCCATGGTGGTCATCGTTGTCTTCATGGACTGTTTATTAAAATTTATTTGTCGGATTTGTTTATTAAAAAAATATATCTCACATGGCCTGGCTGCTACGAAAAAAGACACAAATATTTTTTGTATTGGTTGCTAAAGAGCATAGTCTCATACAGCTGTGACGTTTGCCTGCGGAGAAATATATATTTTCAAATTTATGCTGACTCCAGCTTTGAATTGTCTTCCTTACAAGTGTTGACAAAGTGCAATTCTTGACAATGTTCTCCTCTTCCAGACTACAACCCCAAGAAAGGGCGTCGCAGGTCGTACAAAAGTCACCAGCTGCTGCGGGTGCGAGTGGCTGATGAGGACCAGCTTTCTTCCCTTGAGGATCTGAAGAGTGAGACCAAGGGCGAGGGGGTGGTGTGGTGGGTCTCCCCGCCCGCCCTGCACTCCTCCACCACCACGGCAGACCTCCTGGCGCCTCCTGAACTGCTGACTGACATCAAGGACTACCTGAGGTCCGAGGATATGAAGTTTGAAGTGCTGGTCTGGGATATGCAGGTGAGATGTAGGAGAAAAACTTTGATCCTTTATAAGAGATTAGTATGCCTTTTTCTTAGAAAAAAAATCTGTAGAATTTGTGTTGATCGAATAAGTCAAGGAATAATCATGATAATTTATTTTGTTAATCTGTAGACATCTACCTTTCCATCAGTATTTTCATTGCTTAGTTTTGGTTTGGGCATGTGGAAAGAATAAATGATGATAGACTGACAAAGTATATATACAGAGGAAGTGTGAAAAGAAAAAGAGGTAAGAGACGACCAGGAAAAGTATGGAGTGATCAGATTGTGAAAGAATGGGATATACAAAGTGACCATAAAAGAAGAAAATTCATGGAAAAGGTAATGGATATGAATGAGGTATGTAAGGATGGGAAGAAATGGAGGCAGCTCTGCAGAGGCTCAGGCCACCCCTAGCGGAGTGGTGATAGAGTTACAGTTCCAGTTAGTTTGGTACTCAAGTTCATATATATTTCTTCATAAAAGATGAGTCATGATGAAGATTTGTAAGAAACTACTTCTTTAATTATGAAGATAGGAAAATACGAATAAAACAACTCCTTTGACTATGATTTCAAGAAATGTGATGTTTTTCCCAAGTCCTGAAACACAGAAGTCTCTTTCTCTGAGTGTATTTGCAAATACATATTATTAAAATCTAGCTTGCAATACAAAAGTGAACCATTTCTACCAGATGCAAAGTTCTCCTATTAAGGTGTACGAAAATGCTGAGCAGAATTACATCAATTTTTGAGCAGAATTTTGATATTTACTTGACGTGTCCAAAACCACCTATGCGAGGTATCTCCAGTGACTAGCGGCAGCCACTGCATTGTCATTTCCTTAGAACAGGTCCGTTAATGTGCAAGAATTTTATTTCAGAAAGCCATAAGCTACGAGAACCCTCGCTTGTCTGACAAGCAGCGCAACGAGCTTGAGCGCATGCACGGCCACCCGCTGACGTGGCAGCACTACCACCGCTACGCCGACATCCTGCGCTACATGCACTACCTGGCGCTCCAGCATCCCAACATGGTGGAACTCCTGCCACTGGGGAGGAGCTCCGAGGGGCTGCCCATCATAGCTGTCAAGGTAAGCATCCTCTCTCTTTCTCTTCAATGGTGCTTCAGCCCAATGCCATCCTCCCAAGTGTAATATCCCTGCTGGACCTCTGAGATGTTCAGGATAAATGAACTGTGTAGACTTTTATGCTTCATCAATGTCATTGTGTATTTTTGGTTGGTGGCCTGTTCTAATACAATAGTTCTATGTTGCTTCCTTGAGGTTAGAGTTGCATTCGCATAATTTGCAGAAGAAGAGATTAAAGATTTATAGCGAACATTCAAGCATATCAAAAGTGGCCAGTGAACAAGATAAATTTGCACCTAAAAATAAAGATGTTATAAAGCTTTAGGGTCATTCCAGAAAAAAGACATTCTGACCGTAATGTACCTATATGTATTACTGGAAAAACTGTGTGAAAACTTTTATACATCTCCATATACTACGGACTTCAGATCCGGTGCCGAATAGAAAAAAACTTAGGCAAACCAGACAGAATGTGCTGGTGACTAATGGTTGCTACAGTATGATGTGATGAACTATTTCAGGTGTCACTAGGAGGCAGTCGTCCAACGGCCGGATATGGGAATAAGTTAAAGCTGAAGTCTCGTATGAAGCCCGCTGTGTGGATTGATGGAGGAATGCATGCAAGTGAATGGATCACGGCAGCTGTAGCCACTTGGTTCCTCCAGGCACTCATAGAAGGAGAATATGGAACAGGTAAGAATAGATTCTAGTTACAGTTGAATACAATAGATATTTTATAAAATACTGGCTCTCCAAGACAGGTTAAAATGATTGTACCCTGTTTTTGGTTTACCAGCTAATCTCTTACAATAATTATTGGTATTGCGGTTTTAAAAATGTTATGATGCATTATATTGTGATTCCCTTAAAAAAAATTGACTTAGAGCCTGTTCACCAACCTGCAATCAATATTTCATTGACACATCAAATTTGATTGCTTCTCTCTCTCTCTCTCTCTTTTCATCTCTGTTAAATATTTATCGGAAGTGGGTAATAATATGATGGAATTTGAATAGGAAGATGATGTGCATCAGCTCATTTCCATTTATGCAACCAAAATTTTGATTTGATGGGTGAAATCACACTTAATTTTGATTTTTGTCTGATTGGAGTTTGGTGCAACAGGCGCTTAAAGATGTAATGATGATCTTGTTTGGAAGGTCCGGATATGGAGATGCTGAAGCGTGCAGACTGGTACATCCTGCCTGTGGCTAACCCTGATGGTTATGAGTACTCCCACACCAGGGACCGCTTGTGGAGCAAAACCAGGTCTCGGCACACTGCCGCCGACTCTTCTTATAGCAGCTGGTATGTACAAACAACAAAAGTATTCAAGATGGGGGTTGAGAAGAATTTCTACCTTACTTAAAGAAACATCTAATAGTATGTTTCAACTGACAAACACATACATGTAAAAGCAAGATAGGTTAATGAAATACTCCATAGTTTCACATACATAGTAAACAGATGTCGCTGCTCCACAACTCAACACATACGTAGAGTGTCATCATTTTTCATACTTGATCCCGAGTGTACCCACACATACATCACAGTTTCATCACGATCATCTTCATCACTTCATCTTCACACTGAAGAAGCCTGGAAGCTCCAGCTCCCACAGACCACGGCAACAGATCCCGGAAAACTTCACTCCAGCATCATCAGCCGGCCGTGTAAGCCTAAATCTCTTATTCAGTTACAAATTTGTCTGTTTCTTTGAGTTTGAAGTCGCTAAGCTATAATTAATTTCACTCACATTTAGTGTATTCTTGGAACAGCAGATCTATCTTGCTTTAATCTAAGTTGAAAAGGTATTTTAAAATTTAGGATGAAAAATTATTAATTGATAATTAATTAATTCAAATTCGCATGCTGCACAAGTACTTACAAAATAAAACACAAATCTCAAATGAACTTATACCTGTAACTCCTGCCACTTTTCCCTGAAATAAACGTGTCATTAGGAAAAGTGAACGAGTTCAGCCCCATACTATCCCAAAAAATAAGTAGATCCCGTAAAATTAAGTGATGAACTAACTACCTAGCAATTAGCACTAAGTTACAGATATTTATGATGAAGCAGTGATATCAAAATACCTTTGTTTTCCAGGATGTGGTGGAATTGGGGCGAGGAGTCGGGAGCTGAGTGCGTGGGAGTGGATGCCGGCAGGAATTGGGACTATGGCTGGTCAGCTGGGGGATCCAACAAGAAGTGCAGCAACAACTATAGAGGACCCAGACCATTCTCCGAGCCAGAAACCATGGCCGTGTCAAGATTTATCATGGACAACAAAGAGCAGATAAAGGTGGAGAGAAGAAACAATGTGTTTGCTAGCCTGTATCCACACTTTAGGATAGGTTTATAATAACAAAAGTATGCCAGAATAGTAAATTTTTCAAATGGATGTTGTTTGGCAAACCACACTTGTATGTGACTAGGATCCTTAGCAGCCAATATCAGAATATTTTATTTTCTTTTCGCTAGCAATTTGGCTTTCGTCTTCTTCTTTTGGTGCCACTTCTATAGAAGATTGGTGATCATCATGGCTATTTTTACATTAGATGCTGCGGCTCGAAACAAGCACTTGGTGCTTTTGTTGAACAATTGTTGCAGATTTTTCAGCCATGATGTCCTTCGGTGCCCTTGAATCTGGCCTTGTGTTTTTTAAGCTAGCTATTTTTGTTAGCTATGGTATTTGTTCCAAGCCCATTACGTGTAAAATTCAAGTCAATTATTTTTATGCCATAATAAAGTAAGAATCTTCTCATTATTTAGGTATACCTCACAATGCACTCTTCCTCTCGCAAATGGATGATGGCGACCAGCCCCTCCCGCGCCTCATTCGCAGACCAGGCGGATCTCACCGAGATGGGGCAGCTGGCCTTGAAAGCCCTCGCTTCCGGAGCTACCAGTAAACGGAACATGCCAACACTCACCAAGAGCCCTCGGGGAAGTCTCAGCGCGCACGATTGGGCCAAAGGTCGTGCCGGGATCAAGTATTCATATGCCATGCAGCTGCAAGACCTCTGTGGAGCGCCCCTAGCCCCTTCAGGGTTACTTGTTCCTGCTTCTAGAATTGCGCCGACAGCACGACAGACTTGGTCTGCAGTCAGAACTATAGTTGACAATTTGTGAAAGTGTAAGATGCGATAGTAAACCTTATTTTTGACATTCACCATCATTTTTGGAACTTCAATCCAGAATGGGTTCTCCCGCCACCTTTATAGGTATTTCTGACATCATCAGGATTTAAGAAGAATTTGAGAGCTTCAAATGATATCCTTGCAACTTAGATTATTGATTATTATTATTATCAAGAATTTAGCCTTTTTAATATGGAGTATTTAATTCCTCCCGTAATGCTGAAAATATTGTTAAACATGTTTGTTTTATACAGTAATTGTGTTATGTTTATTAACAGATGCTCTACTCTTATAATGGTAAATAGCAGACGTGCCTTCAGATTGCAAAAGCATGTTTATATACTAACCACAAAGAGTGCAAGTCTACTCATGACATCTCTGCAAGTCACCTGTGCTCGAGTGGTTAAAGGTGATTGTTTAAGTTCAATTTATTTGTTGATAGCTCAGTTGGTAAGGTACTTGCATTCCATACAGACAGCTTGGGTTTGAATCCCACTACGGGTGTCAGAAATGATTTCCTGTTTCGGTGTTTATTTCAATCCTTTAATAAAAAACTGGCAAGGTTTGAGAGCCAGCCTCCTCGGCAGCTGGGAAACCTCTACTTCAACTGAAGTGGTTGGCGTAAGACCAGCTTACTTACCTGTAACAATAAATAGGTTCACTTGCCACATGCGACCCCTTTGGAGAGAGCTCAGCAAGAAGTTACACTGTATATATAGCTTAGTAGCGTTAATTCAGTTACCTATAATGATGTCATAAATACCTGTACGAGGGCATGCTACAACTAGCCTGAGTATACGACATTGCATGAATTCCCCTTAATCATGTAAATAGAAAATGTATGAAAGATGCAATGCCACCTCTAGTGAGTGATTTCGTTTTAATTTTTGTGAATTTATGCAATGTATACTTGTGGTACTTATTCGCCGATATTGATTTGGTTTTCTGTAAACAGGGTTTGGATTAAAAGTGCGTGAAATTATTGACATTTGTAGGTGGCCATATTATGCTTGAAAGCAGATATGGAAAATGAAGAAGCATGATTTAATATTGAATTTAAATTTGTGTGTTATATTACCCGCGACATTTTCTAATGTTGTAAAATTAATTTTATAATTTTTGTTGGGTGTTGCAGATGATAGATTTATTTAGTAAATAGGTAATTTATTTCTGTATTAAGTATTACAGTTTTTTTTTCAAAATACATTTGTTTTATCTTACAAATAATTAAGTCTTTTTATATTGTAACACTGGAATTAGAGAAAAACTTGCCAAAGTTAATACAAACAAGAAATTTCTATCGGAAATGAGAATCGATCTCAAAAAACTGCTTTATTTAACAAATTTAGCACAATGAAAAACACCTAAATATTATATCACAGAGATTTTATCCTTACATGCCTTATTAACGGCCATCGATCAACATAAAAGATATAGATGGGGCATCTGAACCGATTAGCGCACCAAAAAGAGTTGGCCCTAATAGAGCGTAACATGGTTTTGTTATATTCAGTTTCCAGGCAACCGTCATGTTTGAGTCTCTTTTTGACGTATGACGTTTATATCTTATGTATAATTTTTTCCTTGTTTGCCTTTTATTTAATTTCCCGGTACATTTGTTACTATGGGAAAAAACAGACGTAAGCCATCTATGTCTATTATATTGATCGATATTAACAGCACCTTAACTGTATAAAACATTGCATAAATTCCCAACCATCGGGTTAATAGAAAAATGTATGAAGATAAAACAGCTCCCCTAGGGAGTGATTCAGTTTTATTTTTTTTCTATTTTCGCGAGAGTGCGGAATTTACATAATGTTTTATACTGGGGATACTTATTAACGGTACAGATTTAAAGTAAAATTACATATTTATGTAGAACTTTTGATTCAGAAATATACAGTCACAAATCGCGCAAGCTCAATTCATTGCGGGTCAACTTGAATGATGCACTTAATCCACAAATGAAATACAGGATTTTCAATATTTAAATGATTTTAAGGAATGGAGAAAGCAGATTCCTAATAACACAGTGGCAGTCCCTGTGCCCAGTAACAACCATCTGCTGTTTCTGCTTTTGGCTTTTTTCTTTTTGTCACTTTCATTCTGGAATCAAATAACATGACATGTAATTTTTTCTAATAGAAAAAATAAACCTGCCTTCGTCTAATGTTTAAATGCTGATGCACCTCTCATAAAAATATGCCATATTTACAGTGATTGGGTTTTAGTAAATATTACAGATTGTTAGTTGTATCATAGCAGGCACTTTTGAATGATGAATGAAGTAGACATGGTTCAACAGACGACTAAAATCTATGTCAACACAAAATAGAAAACTAACAAATAAAAGGTATCTTAAGGGCCTGTTGCATCAGCCTATAATCAATATTTGATTGACACAGGAAATTTGATTGCTTAATTCTGGTAAGGACCTTGTTTAAATATTTCTCGGAAGTGGGTAATAATATGATGGAATTTGAACAGGGAAGATGATGCAGATCAGCTGATTTAGGTATATGCAACCAAATTTTTGATTTGTTGGGAGAAATGACACTTAATTTTTATTTTTGTCTGATTAGAGTTTGGTGCAACAGGCCCTTACTCTATTTAATCATATTTCACATCCTACTGATGGGAGTTATTTATTGAACACATTGTTACCGTGTAGAAGTCCTTGAGCTCCGCCTGTTCCTGCTGCAGCAGACCATCAAGCTGCAGGAGGGCCTTGAGCGCCAGAGCCCCCGCATAGCAGTCTGGCGTCACCAGCCGGTCCACGTCTAGCCTCTGCCTGAGCTCCTTCTTCAGGCGCACCTTGTTGGCCATGAGGCTGATCCTGATGGCACTCATGTGGCGGCACCCACTGGACAACATGTCTGTTACTTCTGACATGTGATCTGAAGGGTCACCACTGGAACTATTTCATTGGATTCATAAGGATTTTTATCATAAAATTGGAGAGATGTTTTCGGGATCTGTTGCTGTGGTCTAAGGGAGCTCATGTCTGCAATGGGCTTCTTCAGCGCAAAGTATGATGATGAAAAAGCCCATTGTAGATATGGGCGAAATGTCCGAAAGCTGCAGCTCCTATGGACCACGGCAACAGATCCCCGAAAACATCTCTCCAGCATCATCAGCCGGCCATGTAAGCCTAAAACTCTTATATTAAAATTGTCACTGCATATCAAATAAAGTGCATGTGCCTTTTGTCTGATTTAACCAATAAATCCTAATTTTTAAGTGTCGTACAGTAGATTTTAAATTGCATACCCAGGATTTTTCAAAGACAAAAATACACAAATTCATATCTCCAGAAAGGAGACTTAAATATGTTAATTTGAATTTGACAAATGGAAAATGCCCAAAAGGATACTTAAAACTTGCTAATAGTCTCTTAGCCCTTCAACTGTGGGTGACACATAGGTGTGTCAAGTGTAAACTTGCATACAGTGCGGCTGTCAATCATAGATGTCATCCAACTTTGAACTTATCCCTGACATCTGTGATCGAGAATTCAAAAGTCTGCAAGGGGAAATATGTGCCAAACCTTTGTGATTTTTGTTTTTGAATAACTAATACATGTGACTGTTCACATAGTTTGAAGTGTTGTCAATCAATTAAGGTAGGAAATCAATAAATGATTTTAAAAATGTGCTTGAAAAAGTATTCCGTACTGGGGATATTCATATAGCCAGAATATTTAGAAGCGAAATGGTTGAAATTTAGGATTGGTTGGTAAATCTGGCATTTGTGACCTTCGCTCAGGTCTTGTCTTGTCTTGTATCCTGCCGCCTTTCCTCTAGGGGTGGCCAGTACCTCCACACAAGTGCCTCCACTTGACTCTGTCCTTGCATACTTCTTTCATCTCATCTAATTTCATCACTCTTTTCATGCATGCTCTTCTCTTGTTTCCACTCTGTAGATTCCATTCATTCGCAATCTCATTTATCTGATCAATCCATTGTTTCCTAGGTCTTCCCCTTCCACGCTTACCTGTTACATTCCCTTTATACACTCTTTTTGTCAGTCGGTCTTCATTCATCCTTTCAATATGTCCAAACCATCGCATCACACTTCTTTGAACTTTCACTTTCACGCTTTCTTTTACTCCGCATTCATTTAGAACCCATTCGTTTCTCACTCTATCTTTCAGTGTTTTTCCTGTCATACTTCTCAGATGGGCCATTTCTACGGTGCATACCTTATTTACTTCTCTTTCATTCAACGTCCATGACTCGCTTCCATACATCAGGGTCGGCAACAAAATACAATTGTGTACCGCCATTTTCATTTTCTTTGGTATCCTTTTATTCTTCGCTATTCTACCAAACGCTCCTATCACGCATCTTCCTTTGCTGGCACGCTTCTCTAATTCTTTCGTCATCTTACCATTCGCCTCAAACTTACTTCCTAAATAGTCAAACTCATTCACTACTGCAACTTTTATTCCATTCAAATTAATTGTAAGTTCCTCACATACTTCATTCCTGTCAAAAACTAATACTTTTGTCTTATTCGCATTTACTTTCAAGCTATTCTTACAAAATGCATCATTTAGTTTGGTTAACATCGTTTGGAGCTCCTCCGCCGAGTCAGCTAAAACTATAGCATCATCAGCATAAAGAAGTACTCCAACTCTTGTTTCACCCACTTTCACTCCGCTCTCTGATATTCCAGCTTCTTTTATGCAACTGTCCATGATTATATTAAACAACCATGGACTCATCACGCAGCCTTGCCTCACTCCCTTATATACATCAAACCAGTCACTATATCTCCCATCCACTCTTACACATGCCGAACTATTTTCATAGATGGCACGTATCACATTCAGAAGATTATCATTCACACCGTACTTCCTGAGAACATTCCACAGCATACATCTGTCCACCGAGTCAAAGGCCCTCTCAAGATCTACGAATGCTGCGTAGACCACCCTCCCCACAGCCAGATGTTTTTCAACAATCTGTCTGAGAGTAAAGATTTGGTCCACACAACCTCGTCCTGGCATAAAGCCAGATTGAATATCAGAGACCCTGTGATCGGTGGCCATTCTCACTTTTTTTATGACAATTTTGCATAAGACTTTCCCAGGTATACTAAGGAGACTAATGGGCCTGAAGTTACGGCAGTCTTTCTTGTCTCCTTTACCCTTGTAAATAGGGACAATGACCGCCTTTCTCCAGTCCATCGGTACTACCCTGTCTTTCATACACATCTTGCATAATTCAAACATCCACTCTACCACATATTCTCCTCCTGCCTTTAACATCTCAGCATTCAATCCATCCATACTTGCAGCCTTTCCATTCTTCAGCTCTTTTATGCTTGCTTTTATTTCCTCTTTCAAAATATCCTCATTACTTTCATTTGTAGGGTCACATTCATATAAATTTCTTTCACCCTGTCCTAATATTTCTTCAAAGTATTCTTTCCATCTATTACATACATCATCTTCATCCCACAGCAAGACTCCCTGCGCATTCTTTATGCCCGGAGTTGTTGCTCCCACACTTTCGTTATTATTCCGAACCCAACTCCAGAACATTTTTTTGTTGGTGTGGAAGTCCTGCTGTGCCTTTTCATTATTTTTCTTCTCTAATTCCATCTTACTTTCATACACAAGCTTTTTAGTATTCATTTTTGCCCTTTTATACATCATTTCCAAATTTAAATTACCTTTATATGGTAACATCACAATTTCATTAATTCATGTGAGGCTGACCACCCATCTAATCTAAATCTAAATCTAAGCTGCAAAGATATGTATCATTTGAGATTCATATTAAATGCATTCCCACAAGCAAACATGCATAATTTCGCGCTTACACATGCCGCATGTGGACCTACAATATAAAAACCCAATCTCAAATGAACATAAGCCCTGCAACTCTTGCCGACCTTCCCTGAAGCAGGGGTGACATTGGCAAAGTGAACCATTTTTTACAGTATGGGTGGTCAGTCGCATACCAACCTATCAGTCAAGGAATACAAGCAATTAATACATTCAAATATATAAAACAAATAAACTCTAAACAATTAAACCAGAGGTTCCCAAAGTGGGTGCCGCGGAAAGGATCAGGGGTGCCGTGAGGCGCCCCTGAAGTCTCTACTAAAAATCAAAATTTTACATTTTTTTTTTTTTTTTTTTTTTAATTTGTGAAGAGGATTGCAATTCACCAACCTATTTTGCCTGGCCAGATGTCTTCATGCGAAAGCAGAAGCTTGTGTGCATACATGAATACAAACATCGATCGATATTATATGACTAGGGTGCCGTGAGAAAACTGAAAAATTTCAAAGGGTGCCGTGACTTGAAAAAGTTTGGGAACCTCTGAATTAAACAGTAAAAAATAAACAAAAATAAAAAAAAACTACAAAACATATTTAAAAAAAAAAAAATTGTAAATATATATTATATACCCATACTGTAAAAATATGGTCCATTTTGCCAATGTTGCCTGTTTCAGGGAAGGTCGGCAAGAGTTGCAGGGCTTCTGTTCATTCCAGATTGGGTTTTTATATTGTAGGTCCACATGCGGCATGCGGCGCGAAATTATGTGTGTCTACTTGTGGGAATGCATTTAATATGAATCTCAAATGATAAAGGTATATCTTTGCAATTTAGATTTAGATTACTCATCAGTATGTTTCATTGCAAAAACAAACTGAACAGTTCTATATGGACAGTCAGAATTAAGTGAGATGTATAATGTAAGATGTAAGTGAATAGTATAAAGCAATTAAGTACCTGGTGTTTACTTTCTTCACATTTTTAAACATGGCCAGCATTCTGTTTCTGGCAGTCTCTGAATCCACTCCCAACAGGATCAAATCTTCATCAGTCAGTTCTCCCAAGTCGCTGAGGCCCATGTTGTAATTCCTACACACAAAACAAAAATCATTACTTGTCATGCATCAAATAAAATGTTTGTTTTTATGAAACATAGAAGTTCTTACTTGAAGATCGGAATGTACTTCTCAGCATCCAAGCCGACTAACACCGCAGAAGTAGACATGGTGAAGCCGCCAGTTCCGCTGACTTTGGATGAATACAACCATTTGTTATTGTCTTCCATTTTCTGTTTTCAACAGCTTTAATTCGTCGTTTTAATTGTACTTCAGTATCATGAAAAAAAAAAATTCAAATTTTGTGAACAGTTGACATGTGATAGCGGTTTTCTTTTTCTTTTAATTTTTTGCTTTGACAACTTTACAACAAACGCAACAAACATTGATACCCAACACCATCATGAACACAATGAATATCTTTGTTTGAGTTAAAATTAATCAAAATTATTTTAAGCAAACTTATCTAAGAACCTTTAGGTATCTACTCGTTCCATAGACATTGCACAATTTTGACAGCTACTGTCAGTTTCGTTATCCTTGGGTTGGTACTGAAGCATCTTTGAATCGAGTTGAGTTTTTTGATAGGTATTTTGTTGGATTATGCTGGTTTTTATGATTTTTACAATCTACAGTTGGCCGTGAAAATGTGAAATATTTTTCGTCACACAGCAATGTCGGGAGCTTATACACATGTGATAATTTGTTTAGATTTACTCAGTATGCGGCATTTGATTCGGTTTTTATGATACTACATAGACTTAAACTGCATGCGGGCTGTTATTTACGTGACTAATGTGCGGATGTTTTCTCCGATTAATAGAAATTGATTGAAATAGTCAATGGGGTCCGGCCTCCTTCGATTGCCGGATTTTATTGACATGAAGGTCGAATTGTATGCATCATTAGTGGATGTCATCTCGGACTGAAGTGGGACATAACAAGTGTAGAGAGAATAGTTGTAACAAATTCAAAATGTGGTGATACAACGCGATCAGGGAGTTCAGCGAGTAAGTATCATTTCTTAACGCGAGGGAAAAGCTAATTGGCCTGCTGCCCATTTACTGATCCGGGTTATGGTACACGGAACACAAATAACATTATATGAACTCCTCACCCACGCTGGTGTCCGCCTTGCAAGCGGCTCTCCAGTCAGGTGGCCGCTGCGGATGACGTTTCCTTCATTGTTTTCATTGTTGGAGCTCCCATGCCCGCTGCGTTATTGCTCTAATCCAATGTTATGGTAGGTGTGCAGTGCTTATCTCAAGATTGTGTTGTTTATTTTGGTTTATGTTTATATTTGAAATTAAGGTCACCTCATATTGCCTGCTAATTATACCGCCACAATGACTTCATACATTTGTTGGGCTTCAAACTGAGGTAGAAACTGCACATTGTTATTGTCAATCATTTTCGCAAGTCAACTAGGTAATTATTTTGCCCTTGTATGGTGAGATGTTAAGAAAAAAACCTTGTGATCTCTGAAAATAAATCTTAGTAATAAATGAAGAGCAATACCTTAACACTGAGCACTATGTTTAATTTTCTTATGCTATTTTAAATTATGACTTCCTAAAGCCTATATGCCACAAAAGACAAGTTCACACAAGTAACTTACCATGTATTTAAGGTAACTGAGCCAAATGTGATTATAATCATTGCAGTTTATGAAATGTTTCAGCAGGAACTTTGTAGAACTCCATTTAAAAAATAAAAATAAATGAAAAAACCCCAAGGTTTAATTATACTGATAAGTTTATATTTTTTTATTTGTTAATTAAAACAAACAAGTGAGTTTGACCCCTGTGTTTTATCTGAAGAAACAGTTTATCTGAAGATGGCCAAGAGGTGAAAACCGGTCAAACTCACTGTTTTATTGAAATTAAAAAAAACTTAAAATAAGTTGAATTAAACAGTGGTTTTGTTTTCATATTCAAAACATTGCAGTATTTATGGATACCAAGAGCAGTAAGCTCCCTCAGAAACGCTTAGATTGCTGGAGAGTAGAGTATTTTCCAATGACAGTTATAAACTACTACTATATTTTTTATGGTTTGTGTATTAACACTGAAAAATGTTGATTGATTTATGTTTTTTTAAAAAACATAAATCAATAACCTACTATGTTAACAAATTCAAATAAAAAACTGTCCTACTTAATAATAAACATAATTCCCACGTTTAATAATAAAGAGAAATAACTCGAAAATTGGGAAAATCGAGATTTTGTAATAAAACGCAAGAACAATGCGAGAAGAATAGGTAGAATGCGACAGCCGTTCAATTTGGACGAATATGACTGAGATAAAACATCGGCCGCCTTTTTCATCCCATACAAGTTGTACTGGATGTCTGAACTTCAAACGTGATTTCCCAACATTCATGTTTTTTGAGTTAATGCTCTTTATTATTAAACGTGCGATATGTAGAAAATCAAAATAGTTTTTTTTCTCAGCAGGCAAACATCACAAGTTGATGTAACTAGGGTACTTATACCCAAAACAAAACATTTTTTATCTTTCGGCCTCTAGCAACCTTTCCATGCGATGTCACTACTTTGTCTGTGTTCTATCTATCTATAATCTATAATCTAAGCTGCAAGGATATGTAAGCATTTAAGGCTCATATGAAATGCATGCCCACAGACAGGCACATGTAGGTTCGCGCCTACACATTCTGCATGTGTGCATACAAGTAAAGAAAACCTCACATGGACATAAACCTTGCAACTCCTGCCGCCGTTCCCTGAACCGGGGTGGCATTGGCAAAAGTGAACCGATTTTTACAGCACGGGTGGTCAGCCTCGTACCAACCTATCAGTCAAGGAGCTTAATTAAGGATATTTTCTTTTTTCGTGTTGAATATAACAAGTGACACATTTATTGTCTCCCGTGAGTTGCCTATCCTGTGTTTTTTTAGTTGCCATATTTTATCAGTAAATAATTCATGGCCTATTAGTGTTAATACAAGTAGGTAGCTTCCTGAAAAATAATAAATAATCAGAGCTTTGGCAAATGTAAAAGAAAAGGAGGTAAGAGTTGCAGAGTTTATATTTACTTGAGGTTTATGTTTTCATTTGTAAATTTAAGTAATTAAAAAAAAAAAAAAATTAAATTAGGCTGATTTACTTGGTGAGCGCTGTTTTTGTGTGTATCACACCTCAAGAGCCCTCTGCGAGCTTGGTCGTCGCTGTAGAAAGCGTCAATTCTCAAGCAAGACCCAGTTGTTGTAAGGCTGGATGGACCTTTTTGATGACCGGTCTTTGGTAAAGGTTTATGAATTTTTCAACCCAGCGAAGAGCAAATTTGAAAATATAAATGGTATTTTTTTGTGCTCCGCCGGGATTCGAACCCACGACCTTCCAGTTACGAGTCCGAAGTGTTACCACCTGGACTACGGACCGGTCATCGGAAGTAATATGTGAAAACACAAACTTGCATACGCATGCATGAAGTGTGAATCTTATCCTTTTCGCTTCTGAATATTTTGGCTATATATATATACACCCAGTACTGAATACTTTTTCAAACACATTTTTTAAAACATTTATTGTTTCCTACCTTAATTGATTGACGGCACTTATGAACAAACTATGTGCACAGTCATATGTATTAGTTATTCAAGAACAAAAATCACAAAGGTGTAGCTCATTTCACTTGCAGCCTTTGGATTGTTGAACACAGATGTCGATAAGTTCAAATGTAGATGACGTCTATGATTGACAGCCACAGTGTATGCAAGTTTACACTTGACGTCTATGCGTGTCACCCGCTATTAAAGGGTTAAATGTTCATCTACCTTTTAAGGTTAGGTTATAGATGTAAATATTTGATGAGTTTGTTTGTGTTTGTTTAGATGTGGTAGTGGGTCGCTGCAATGGACACTACAGGCCGACGGCAGAGGACGCAGACCAAGGCGTCTGCGGAGGACCAGGCCCTCGATCTCATCGCCAAGGAGGTAGGAGGCATTACAATTAATATTTTATTTAATAAATATGTATAACCGATTGTCTTAGGAGGCAAGTAAGGACGGCATATGTTTATGTAGTTTCAAATAGGTTGAGGAAAAAAAAGTAAAACATGTTAAGTAGTATGATTATGGAAATAATATAGAGCCTTTGTGTTGTTGACTTATAGGTTGTTATACCTGTTCCTTGACTTATAGGTTGTTATGCGGCTGACCACCCATACTGTAAAAAAAAATTGGTTCACTTTGCCAATGTCACCCCTGTTTCAGGGAAGGACGGCAAGAGTTGCAAGGCTTATGTTCATTTGAGATTGGGTTTTTATATTGTAGGTCCACATGCGGCATGTGTTAGCGCGAAATTATACATATCTGCTTGTGGGAATGCATGTAATATAAATCTTAAATGATATATATCTTTGCAGCTTAGATTAGATTAGATTAGATTTTGTGTGCAGTAATGTGTGGAAAAAATGTAAACAAAATATTTCAAATAGAAGGAATTAATTAATACAAGGAAAAATAGTTTAAATACTCTGATATACCTAATTAACAATATTTTAAAAAGAATATGATGTAGATTATCAGATTTTTTTTTTGTTTCAAAAAGCTTATTGTAACTTTAAATGTGGTCTGCTCATGAATTGGCATAGACAATATTGTGCCGTCACCCAGCCAGGTTGCTAGGGAAAAGGTATACAAATATTTTGTTATTGATTGCTAAGGATGGCAGTCCCATACAAGAATTATGTTTTTTCACCGAGAAAAAAGTTACAAGTTCAAAAATGTTCAGACCTCATTCAGTTGATGTATAAAAGCTTACTTTTTTATATTTTTCTCTGGAGTTGTGGTTGTTTTTCTCTGGTTGGTAGAATTTTTACCTGGCTATTATTGTGTCAGTGACATGCTTTCCAATCAAGTAAGATGTTATGACTTGTCATTCAGAGATGGCGCAACTTTCAAATTTTCAAACATACATATTTCCAATTACCTACTCGCTTTCATTATCATGTCAATCACATTATGTACCATGGAGTTCATTTTTGAACCAAAAGTAATGAATTCCCTATCAAATAACGTGACTTGACTTGTTTTTTTTATTATTATTTGAATAACTCATTTTAGTTGATAATTATAAAATTAAATCAACTGCTTTTATTATGTTTCTCGAGTTAATCAACTTTTTATCCATCGAAATATTCTGGAAAAAAACATTTACGCTTTGTGACCTTTTTATCAGCACTATCAAAATTTATCTCATAGTTTTTATTTTTATATACCTACTCGTTATCATTTTCCATCATCCATTTCACAATACCAGTTGTTACAGTTTTGTGTTAAACACACAAAACTGTAACTCTATCATGTTGTGAGGCGTGTAGGCTTATGTGCCAGTTTCCTCAGTTTGGGTTCAGTGAGTTGGCAGCCCTTCCTCCGCGCGCGCCGGGTCGTGAACCGTCTCGTCGTTTCAATACTTCCCCCCACCTACTCTAGTTACCTGTGCAGGTACGTGGCACGACAAATCGGTCAAAGATGGCTCGTCCAAGGACAAATCAGTCACACGACAGTTGTCCACAAGACTTGTCAACGGCATTTCGGTCACATACAATATGGCTCCACAGGCAGATCAATCACAGAAAAATTGCTGTCCAAAAAAAGTTTGTCTTTGTAAAATCCTGTGCGGGAGACTCCCTAAATTTCAAACAGTGCTATTCTTAGACATTTTGGTCGTCTGTTGAGCCCACGCTTTGACAAACTAATGATGTCTGGGCTGGAAGTCTCATCACCACGGTCATTCTTACCTACCGAATGTTGGTAATATTTGTATGAAGACTAATCAGCTGTTCACTTGCGGCCATCTTGGATTAACAGGTCTTCATACAAATGCATCATTAGTTTGTCAAAGCGTGGGCTCAACGGACGACTAAAATGCCTAAGAATAGCACCGATAGACTCTTTCTTTAGAAGGTTGAAATTTAGTTTCATTAGTTGTAGTTTTCTGTGATGGGAAAAAGTTGTAGTTTTCTGTGATGAGGGGATGGGTTTTCTGTGATTGTCTTTGGACTATATCGATAGCTTATAGATAAAACTGAATAAGTGGCATAAATATGTGAGTACCTAACTCAGATTAATGCACTGTTTTTCCTAATTTTCTACAAGAGAAAACATTACTAAAGTGTGAAAATCCTGTAGTTTAGAAGTTTTTCATGAGCACTTTCTTATGATTAGTTCACTTACTATGATGAAGTTACTCTCATTAAAATGTTTTATAAACGATTTCTCAGATCAGTGAATCAGCGCTTATTCAGTTTTACCTTTAAAGTGGCGATATATTGTATGTGACCGAAATATCGTTGACCGATAAGTCGTGTAGACGAAGAATCGCGTGACAGATTTTTCGAGGCATGGCTGAGCTGTCTGTGGCTGATTTGTCGTGGAACCGTGCAGGTACAGGTTGTCTTATTATTTATATTGGAATACTTCCCGCCTTCTTTCATCACATTACCTATTTTGTGGGGCGACTTCATAAAAGCGATGGAATTTTCCATGCAGTGAACGGTGGTGGAAAATTTATGGAAAATGTAAATGTCGATCTGATTGAATTTTCCGAATCAGTAGACTTCACATCTCAGACGTGCTAAAGCTTCAGACCTGTAGAATCATTTAGGTTTCCATGCATTATGGGGCTCAAAAACGCAATACAAATACAAAAAACATTGGTAGCAGCACCCTCATATTAACAATCGTAACAAAATGGCGCCCAAATGTACCTAATCATTATTGTAATTTCAAACAAATTTTTGATAGTCAATGGGGTCGGAATATTTAAAATATCCCTCAATGCGCTGGTAGACGTCACAGATCTATGTAACAAAGGTCAAACAAAAAATTACTTCGATTGTCTTCTTTCGACCAGGGACCACGGATTGTTTTTGTTCGACAAGGACTCACTTTGATGGCTTTGTCATAATTTTTCACATTTTTTTTATCATTTGAGGTTTGGTTCTTATCTCGTAAAACTTACGCATGCAACTTGTACAAAGGCGAACTTACACGTGTCAACTTGTGGGCGTATAAATCTCTAATGTTAATATATCTTTGCAGCTTAGATTATAGTAAGACTTGCAGACATCTCGAGTGGTCAGTTTTCTATAGAAACATGCAAGTTTTCTCTATATGGAGTTATGCGCCATTGGAGCTCGCGACAAAAACTATTCCATTTACTGTACGCAACTGTACGTGACAAAAAGTACAAAACATGCATGGGAGATACATCATAACCCTATAGTGAGTGTTTTAGTTTTATTTATTTTTTGTTCACGCGATTGTTGAGTATTTATTTACGCAACGTTTTATACTCGATGAACAGACTTTAAAGGAGAATAGATCTATCCCCACAGCTTTGTAGCTTTAAAAAATAATCCTTTTGAGAGTAGTGCATAAGGAGTGGAATGCTAATGATGTGATCGATCACTACAAATGACTTGTTAACTTGCTCGTCACGTTTTGGCATTAGGTAGAATACACATACGAGTATGCAGATAAGTTCATGGTTTGGACGTTATTTGCGCTAATTTGATTAGTAAGTTGCGGCCGTTTACAATATTGACCTCAGGAAATTAACAAGTTTTGCAGAATGAGACATTTTCAACAGATTTACTCACCATGACGTGATTTATTTATATTTATTGTTACAATGTTAAAACAAAGCTGCTCGTGCTATTATTATGTGTCCTTACCGTCACTTCATGTCTCCTACTTTTATTAACATACACAGTCAATTATTTTGTGTAAAATTTTTGACATTCCGGTTCGATGGACCATTACAAGTTTATGTATTGCTATTATTATGTTTTTTTTTATCCCGTAAGAATGATTAATATCAGCTGGTATCGCAATTTCATTTAGGATCTCTCCCTTAGATACTCGTAATATAGTTTGGGCGTCTTCTCGTGCTACACATTGCCCCAAGTATAAACTTAAACATAGCGTTTTATCAAAAATATACGGAAACTACAGTGCACTGCAGAGGTGTTGTTTTCTTTTCTTAACATTTTTTGGTAACGCTTTTGTTAAGTTACAACGTAAAAATTTATACTTGGGGTATAGTAGGTACCTATCTAATGCAGGCGTCGCGCCGCCCAGCGCCCCGCCCCCGCAGCCGCCCCCTCTCCCCTCATGGTGTCAGACAGACGGGCCAGTACTATTCTGTCTCCAGCATAGAGTTAGTCAATGGTCTCCAGAGAAAGCCGCTGGAACTGTCTGGAGAGATTCCTCGCGTCTAACGGCGTGCGCATACAATAATATAACTACGAAAAGTCGCTTCAAACTGAAAAAAAAAGTTCTATCAAATATATAACCAGAAATTAAAGATGTTAAAAATGTGTAGTTTTTCTGTTAACTGGACTAAAGTAGATGTGTGCGGTAATTCTCAAATGATTGGATTATTGCATTAAATTTTGTATGATTGCATTCGGTTAGTTTTCGGCGTCGTGGCAATATTTTTTTTTTGAATTCGGTGTGTTTACTTTTTGGCATCGTTAAAATTCGGTATAATTTCGGCGTCGCGGAAGTTTCCTTAGCTTTTGCGTCTTGAAAATTCGCTAACATTTCGGCGTCGTTAAGTTTTGGGGTTAGTTTTTGTCACCGTGAAAGTTTGGTTAGATTTCGGCGTCGTGAAAATTGCATCCACGCGGCCAGCATTTGCAACACGTGACCATATTATATTATCATGAGTGCATCTTAATCCCATCAAATCCGATTCCGAGAATTGTGCTATTCCTGTAGCTGTGACTGTAACTGTTAATCTGACTCCATTCCACTAGGAGTGGCCAGAACTATAAAGTAGGACGTAGTGGAACTTGTGGTAACACAACTTCATACAAGTGAAAGAAAAAGTGTAAATTGTGAAACTAAGGATGGTGAACATGACGTTGGCGCTGATTGTGGGGGTGGCGCCCCAGCTGGTGGTCAGCCCCTGCTGGCCACCGCCTCCCCCGTCCCTCACAGACTGCCTGGGGGGCGCCATCCACCACCCCAGGGACAAACTTAACATGGTAAGACAACATCAAGTCGGAATAAGAGTTTTAGGCTTACACGGCCGGCTGATGATCCTGGAGAGATGTTTCGCGGGATCTGTTGCCGTGGTCTATGGGAGCTGGAGCTTCCGGACGTTTCGCCCATGTCTACGATGGGCTTCTTCAGCGTAAAGTGTGATGATGAAGCCCATCGTGGTCTATCGAAGCTCCAGCTCCCATAGACCACGGAAACAGATCCCACAAAACATCTCTCCAGCTGTTGCTGGAGAGCAAGTCTGCTAGGTACTGACAACTTTTAGGAATATACAATCTTTATACATTTTCAATCAACCTTAGTGTATTGTTATGTATGAAAGCTTTCACACAGTTTGTCCTGTAGTCCATAGACAATCCGGGCAGAATGCGTTGTGTTTGAAATGACCCTTGCCCTGTCGTGTAAGATATATTTTTTATCCTTTATTTATTTTTCCTTAAGTATTATTTGAGGTAAAACCCAGAGTATTTTTTTAACCATGGTAATACTGAACGTTTAATATGAGACAGCTGATGACCTGGCTGCAAAATATAAGGGAGTGGACCGGCATCTGAAGTGTGACATGAAGAAGAAGAACGATATTGAGTGGTTTAAAAATTATTCTCATTTATAAATCGCTGCCTTAGTTCTTGTTTATCGTATACGCCATTGAAAAAAAATTACATGAGCAATGTTTGCATGTGTACTGGACCAATGTGTCTTATAAAAACAAGAAATTTATTTGAAACATATTTAAAAGAACTTTCACATTATCGAGTTTTACGGTTTTTCTTAGCTCAGATTGTGTAGAATTTGATTTATAAGACAACTGCATGAAAAAATCACATTTGACAAGATTGGCGTATACGATAAACAAGAACTGAGGGAGCGAAATAGCGCTTGTTTCTTAGTTTGGACTCTATTATGATGAGTACCCCCTGAAAACGTTATTATTATATTTATTTTTAAATCTGTTTTTACTGTTCTTCAGATCTGTTATGTAGGAACAAGATTCTCGGATGTGAATGCAGAATAAGTCAGCTAAATCCAAAGGAAATTGTATCTTGTTATTTCTGATGATCTGCTTTGTTATTGATTATCTTCAGATCCAATTATTATTATCTCAGCTGTACTGCATTATTTAGCACAACCAAACAAATAATTTTAGGAAGTATTTATTCAAGATGTGCATAATAAATCTTAAATTATGAGCAAACTGTCTTTAGCTATCGTACATTGTGGTTGATGGCTTATATTAGCATTTTATTACTAAGATCTCAACACTAAACAGCTCCTATTTTACTTGATAAAAAATTAGAACAACTTTGTGTTTGATCACGTTGAGTATATTAAGATCCTCGACCGGTTACGCAAACAAACCGTTTGCATCCTCAGGTGGCTAAATATATATATATTTTTTTTACTAATCTAAAATCTGAGCTGCAAAGATATGTAAACATTTAAAGCTCATATTAAATGGATGCCCTCAGACAGGCACATGTAGGTTCGCGCCTACACATTCTGCATGTGTGCATACAAATAAACAAAACCTCACATAAACATAAACCTTGCAACTCCTTCATGAAATGATCTACCAGTATCTGTGTTCCCTTCCCAATTTAATCCGGTTTTATTTAAAACAAACATCAATCGCCACTTTCTTACGTCACGACAGAATACACAACACAAGCAACACCTCTGCGGCACCCTTCCAGGGTGACATAGACCCCCAAGACTTTCAGGAATTGGGGAGCCTCCCGCACAGGATTCCTTAAAAAAGCTCTTGCCGCCTTTCCCTGAAACCGGGGTGGCATTGCTAAAAGTGAACCAACTTTTACAGCACGAGGGGTCAGCCTTATACCAACCTATCTTTATTGTAAAACTCGTGATAATCTGTCTTTGACAATGTTTTTGTTTACATTGTATTAAAAAATGTGGACCAAATAAAAATTTCATTGCACATTGCCCCACTTGCACACTTTCCATGTGTTTGTTTTAATAAATGCAAAAACACGGTATTTAGTGCAACGAGACAGAAAAATTGCAATGTTTTTTCATACTTTTTTATGCATACGCAACAAAGCGCGCATTTGCATTTAACAAATTATGATTGGTCGTGTTAAGGTTTTCGCTTCATAAAGTATGTGAGATATTTACTGGCGATGTTTTGTTCTCGTTCTATAATTAATTACATGTTATTTATTGGATTATTGTAATTTGTAGGAATTATTGAAATAATTAGCTAGAAAATAGCCCGCATAAAGCGTCTTGCATTAAAAGAGACTTGTTTTTCCTTTCCACCCGATGTTTCTTGCCTTCATATCCATCACCAAAAGGTGATGGATATGAAGGAATTGAAAGAGGTATGTCAGGATAGGAAAAAATGGAGGCAACTCTGCAGAGGCTCATGGCCACCCCTAACGGAATGGCGACAGAGTTACAGTGTCTAATAATAAATCAATATATTTAATTTACAGGCGTTAAAAAACTGTATTTTAATCTTGATTATTATAGTATCAGACTAACAAATGAGGTTAGCAAATGTAATGCCGCATTGAAAAATGTATCGATAATAATTCACCTTAAATCTGTTCCTTGACAAATAGGTTGGTATAAAGCTCACCCCCCATGCTGTAAAAACTTGGTCATCTTTTGCCAATGCCACCGTGGTTTCAGGGAAAGGCGGCAGGAGTTGCAAAGTTTACGTCCCTGTGAGGTTTCGTTTATTTTGTATGTACACACATACAGCATGTGTAAGCACGAACTTACATGTGCCTGATTGTGGGCGTGCATTAAATTTGAGTCTTAAATGTCCATATATCTTTGCAACTTGATCGTAAAAGGTACAGGAAGAGGAGACTATCTTTTACGTAGATTTTTTTTGTTTTTTTGTCCGGTCGATAGCTCAGTTGGTAGAGTGCTTGCATCATTACTTGCCGAGAGCTCGTGTTCGAATCCCACCGAGGATGTCAGAAATGATTTATCATTTCGGTGTAAAATGCCGGCAAAGTTTACTCAGCCCTCACAAGAAATGAGAACTAGAACCCTCGGGAGCAGATGGAAAACCCTCACTTCAACTGAAATGGTTGGCGTGAGGCCGGCCCCTAGCCTCTAAAAATATATACTTTATTTTTTAAATAGATTTGTGAAGAGGAATGCAATTCGACAACCTATTTTTCCTGGCCAGTTGTCTTTATGCGAAAGCAGAAGCTTGTGTGCATGCAATGGCATCTGTTGAACCAGGGTTGAAGTTATGGTCAAATGGGCCAGATGAACCAACGTTATTCTGTTCCAAATACGCTAGTCGAACAAGCGATTTGAGCCCACGGCCATAACACCAACGAAATAGGATCCACTCTCCACACGCGACCCCTTCGGAATATCTAATCTAATCTAATCTAATCTAATCTAAGCTGCAAAGATATATATCATTTAAGATTTATACTAAATGCATTCCCACAAGCAGATATGTATAATTTCGCGCTAACACATGCCGCATGTGGACCTACAATATAAAAACCCAATCTCAAATGAACATAAGCCTTGCAACTCTTGCCGTCCTTCCCTGAAACAGGGGTGACATTGGCAAAGTGAACCAATTTTTATATTATGGGTGGTCAGCCGCATAACAACCTATAAGTCAAGGAACATACATGACAAATTACATTTTTTAAAATCAAAGAATAAAAATAACAATATATACATGGACATAAAAAACTAAATCATAAAACCAAATTCACTTTAACAAACCCTAGCCGCCAACATCACAGATCAACCGCCATTTCTTTCTATCCTTGCATACTTGCATACTGGAATAAATACGCGGAAAGGAGTTACACTGTGTGTGTAGATTAGTAGTAGTAGCGTAAATGTTTTTCTTAGAATGTAATAGAAGTAATAATAATAATATTAGGACGATTTATTTGGTGAGCGCTATTTTTGTGTTTATTACACTTAAAGAGCCCTCTGCGACCTTGGTCGTCGCTGTAGAAAGCGCCAATTCTCAAGCAAGACCCAGTTGTTGTAAGGTTGAATGGACCTTTCAGTGACCGGTCTTTGGTAAAGGTTTATGAATTTTTCAGCTCAGCGAAGAGCACATTCGAAATATAAATGGTATATTTTGTGCTCCGCCGGGATCCGAATCCACAACCTTCCATTTACGAGTCCGAAGTGTTGCCACTGGACTACGGACCGGTCCAAGTAGTAGTGGATGATTGAGTATAGCAGAGATACCCAAGTAACCACTTTAGTCGTCCTACGTTGTGAAAATTGCCTTTAGGTCTAATAAGTCTCCTAGAAAGGTTAATGCTTTGCTATTCGGTCATATTAATGGCTTGAGAATAACTTATAAGTCCTACAACCAACTGGTTATTATTGCATCATTATTGGTATCTAGAAGTTGCTGACAAGAGGTTAAATTAACGTTATTTTGACTTGTGTTTCAAGAGCTAATTGTCCGTGCATCTTAAGGTTGTCTTAGACTCCTGATTAGGTTCTAGAGAGGTTGACATATTTTGCTAAATGGAGAGCCAAAGAATAATTATTTAATATTATTACAACCATAAAGCTACGGAATGTTGAAATTGCTTTAGGTTGTATTAGGCTGTGTTCAAAAACCAAACTCCCGTTGTTTTTAAAAATATGTTTCTTATACTTTATGGCCTTAGTTAAAAATTGACATCAATGAAAAAAATCAAGCGGGGTAAATAATTATGCATCTTAATTTTAAAGTTAGTTTTTTTATTATAACTTAAAAAATGACGCCACAAAAAAATATTTAAAAAAACTCGTTTTTTGTACAATTTTTTGCTCGCATTTTGTTGTTTTGTATTTTGGAAATATTATTTTTCTTTATAATTATAGAATTATATAAATTCTACTTTGTGGTGTGATTTTTAATAGAATAATGTGAATGGTTATTGAGATAATATGAAAAAACTGTTTTCAAGAATTAAATAAATTAATTAGTTTCAGTTTTTTCATATTATCGCAAAAACTGTTCACATTATTCTACTAAAAATTACACCACAAACTAGGATTTGTATCATTCTATAATTACAACGAAAAAAAATATTTCCAAAATACAAAACAACAAAATGCGAGCAAAAAAATGTAAAAAAAACGAGTTTTTTTAAATATTTTTTTGTGGCGTCATTTTTTAAGTTATATAAAAGTAATTAACTTTAAAATTAAGATAAATAATTATTCAACACGGGTGATTTTTTTCATTTATGTCACTCTTTAACTAAGGCCATAAAGTATAAGAAACATATTTTTAAAAACAACGGGATATTTTTTTTTGGACGGAGTCATAATACTTGTCTAGGCAAACAAATTAGGACTGCGTGGTAAGAATCCAAACCAATAGGTTATCTTTAGAAGCTACACGTATTTTATAATGCTTTATTATGGCATTCTCAAGAGCTGTTATTTTTCTACGGAATTTCAAAGCAATATCCGTTGTCTTGCAAGATGAACCGACACAGGGTGATACAAAAAAAACGGAATGGAAATTTTAAACGTACAGTCCGTATTTTTTTTTTACTAATAATGGATACATCAGTAAGTTTTAGTGCTTAAATCATCTATCAAAGTGAATCAAATAATTTGTATGCGCGTAAAGTAGGACTAAGAGCTAGATGTACGAAACCTTACCTCATTTACTACCAGGTAGAGACATGGTCAGGCTGGTAGTTTGCATCGAGTACATCATTTTTTCACTAGTCTGCCTTTTCCTATGCTGGAGCGTTTTGGAAGCGGCCTCTCTTTAAGGCGTGTTATAAAGCCAAATATGCCATTTTTGTTTCTTACACTTTATGATCTTAGCAAAATAGTTACAGTAATGAAAAAAATCAAGCATGTTTATTAATTTTTTATCTTAATTATGAAGCTTAAACAAAATATATAACGTAAGAATTGCCACAAAAAAAATATATTTAAAAAAACACGTTTTGTTTACATTTTTAGCTTTTTTTTCGTGTGTGCTGTATTTTGGACTTTTTTTTTTGCTTTTTAATTACAGAACTATACATTGTTAAGGTTTGATACTCAACATTTTTTTTATAATATCAATAGTTTTTGAGTGAATATGGAAAAACTTTGTTCTTTGATTTAATTAAAATTTAATTCATTAAGTAGTTTCAGTTTTTCCATATTTACTCAAAAACTATTGACATTATAACAAAAATGTTGACTTATAGGTTGGTATGAGGCTGACCACCCATACTGTAAAAAATGGTTCACTTCGCCAATGTCACCCCTGTTTCAGGGAAGGTCGGCAAAAGTTGTGGGGCTTATGTTCATTTGAGGTTTGGATTTTATTTGTAAGTACACATTCAGCATTTGTAAGCGCGAACTACACTTGTTGGTTTGTGGGCATACATCTGAGAGCTTTAAATGAATATATCCTTGCAACTTAGATTATAGATTATTATTTATACCCTGGAGCGTTCTGGATGCCGCCTCTTCAAAGAAGCCCAAAAAATGGTACTAACTACCTCATCGACTACTAGGCAGAGACTAGTAAGAAATGATGACCTACATTATTTACCTGCTTTTTGCATTAAAAAAAGGACTGCAAACTTGGAGAATTTTGAATGCGGCCATTTTTTTTAACAAATATATAAATCGATCTTTTGATATAAGTTGTATGAGTCATGAGAATAAAGAAAAAAAAAAATGCTACGTTCATTACTAGTAACAATAAAATGAACATACTAAAAATTTGTATTTCTAACCCTTCTGGTTCAGGAGAAACGGGGGTAAAACGGTATTTGTTACATTATATTTTATAACTCAAAATCAAAGTACAATAATTGAAATTTTTGTACGTCAAAAATAAGAACATTAAATTTAAAACAATAATGGTCTCGTATATATTCTTTTTATCTGCTATAGTTTCACGGGAAATGAATTTTAAAGTCAAATATTTTCCAAAAAACTTAACGTCGAGTCCCGTTTTTGGTCAAAATCTGTCTTAAACGCCTCAGTACTTATTTTAACACAAATTAAAAAAAAATATATCGTAAAAAAAATTAAACAAAGTATTTTAAAACTTAATTTTTACTCACTTACTTATAATAAAGGGTTGTATTATGTTGTATAATAATTATCTGTTCTGTCATAGTTAGAATGTTGAAAATAAGTATGTATATACATACTCGTACCTTCGTAGCGCGAGGGATATGCGTGTTATCGTCGATGTAGAATTTGCACGGATGGGCGACGAAAGCAATCTTGTGAAACGTAAGAATGCCCCAACGCGCGTATCAGAAATTAAATGTACAGTGGACTGCACATGACTTTACAGCATAAAATAAAGTTGTTTTGAGGTGATATTTAATTTTCAAAACAAAATGTTTAATTTGTATTTGTATTATTTTTCAACTTTTTTCGCTTCATACTTACCAATTCCTTTTGTGCTCCTCTTTTTACATCTCCTATCATTATTCTCGAGCACAGCTAATAGTATTATTAATGAAGGCAATCTGCTTAAGTAATTTTAGTTTTGCGGTATGATCATTTTCCTTGCCCTATAGATTGGTATGAGGCTGACCACCCTTACTGTAAAAGATGGTTCACTTTGACAATGTCAACCCTGTTTCATGGAAAATAGGCAAGAGTTGCAGAGCTTATGTTCACTTGAGATTGGGTTCTTATATTCTAGGTTCACATGCGGCATGTGTAAGCGCGAACTTATACGTGTCTGCTTATGAGAATACGTTTAATATGAATCTCAAATACATATAATGGCTTTCAAATTGGCTGGCAATAATTTTTGATTAACCCTTCCACTGCCGAGAAATTTTAAAATTTTGTTACTTTATAGCAGTCCGAAGGAGCTATAAAGTATTGTATTCGTCCGAAAAAAAAAATTAAGGTTTCAACGGAAATGAGTTGTCCTGCACCAGAACATGCAAAAAACCTAATTTGTCGAACCTGTCCGTATGTATGTATGACCGTATATCCCAGCCGAATCTACTGATCGCAGAGACACCAATTTTTGGATTAAGAAAATTGACAACCACAGATTTTGATGGGCCGACTGGCATGGCACCAACCTGGAAATTCAAGATGGCTGCGATACAAAAAAAAACATTAAATTGCACTTTTCTCAAAAACGGCTGTAACGATTTTCTTTAAAATTTCAGTGTGATCGTTTCTGTTTTTAGAGATGAAGTCTTTTTATATCTTACACCAATTGACCGGTGTTGGATGTGTTTTTATACTTACGTCATTTTATACTTACGTCATTAATTTTTTCCACTTTTTTCGCTTCACACTTACCAATTCCTTTTGTGCTCCTCTTCTTACATCTCCTATCATTATTCTCGAGCGCAGCTAATAGTGGTTTGTGTTTAGCACAGCTCCACGGTATCTCGAGAGTCTCTTACATCCCCTCTCATTCGTTCATCCACACATATGTAATCAATGATTGTTCGGTTGCCCGCTCTGTTCTGCCACGTATACAAATGTATACTTTTGTGGTTGAACCTGATATTAGACGTAAAGAGTCTTTGCTCCATTTATAGGCTTATTAGCGCTCTACCATTATCATTGGCTACGCCTTTACCACTCGGTCCTACCACATTTTTGCTATAATCTTGTCTCATACCTACCCATCCATTAAAATCTCCTTGTAGAATCGTTCTTTCATTTTCTTCTTTCTTTCTCATAACAATGTTAACTTTCTCCCAGAATTCTTCTTTCACTACTTTGCATTCCGAGTCCACTGGGGTTTATCACGCAATCAATAGAACTTTCATCCGTCCAAATCTCATTCTCACTAACAATATTCTCCGGGAGACTCTTTCATACTTAGTAATACAACCTTTCGCTTTTTATTAATGATAACACCTACTGTCTGTGAGCTCAAAAACTTAATATAAATATTTTGTATTATTTTCAAAACAATTCAAAGATTTCAAAATAAAATTGACAGTTAATTGTGACCGTTTTGTAGTTCAGTAGTAACACTTCAAACTCTGAATGGAAGGTTGTGGGTTCGATTCCCAGTGGAGCAAAAAAAAAAATCTATATTTTCAAATTTGCTCTTCGCTGGGTTGAAAATTCATAAACCTTGACCAAAGACCGATCATCAAAAGGTCCATCCAGCCTTACAACAACTGGGTCTTGCTTGAGAATTGGCGCTTTCTACAGCGACGACCAAGCTCGCAGAGGGCTCTTGAGGTGTGATACACACAAAAACAGCACTTACCAAATAAATCAGCCTAATTTTTTTTTTTTTAAGAAAGATCCTTGACTTATAAGTTGGTATGAAGTTGACCTCTGTACTGTACTGTACTGTATCCTGCCGCCATTCCACTAAGGGTGGCCGGTACCTCCACAGATGCACCTCCACTTTTTTCTGTCATCACCTTTTTCATACATACTCTTCTCTTATTCTCACACTGCAGACCCATTCTTTCGCAATCTCACCTATTTGGTCTAAGCATTCTTTCCTCAGCCTTCCCCTTCCGCACTTTCCTCTGACATTTCTTTTGTACACGTTCTTCGTAAGTTGTTCATCATCCATTCTTTCAAGATGTCCGAACCATCTCATCGTCCTTTTTTGTACTTTCATTCTCATATTCTCTTTTATACCACACTCGTTCATCACCCAATCATTGCGTACTCTATCACTCAGTGTCTTTCCAGTCATTGCTCTCAGGTAAGCCATTTCAACCGTACATACTGTTACGAAATTAGGGTTCAACAGTCTTTCAATTAAAAATACTGGTCTTCTTACACAGTTGTTTATTTTACACTTTTAATAATTTATTTGCACAAAGATATTCTCGACTATTCCGTTGCACTTGGTTTTTGTTCACTGGTTTTGGTTCAATGTATATAGTGGTAAAGCTTGTACAATACTACTGGCCCTGCAAGCCACTCGCACCCTTCTTATATTCTTTAAAACAGTACAATCTAGACCTATATTTGCTAGACAGTTCCAGAAAGGCATAGTAATTATTATTTCTCGATGCTTCACGTATTTTATTCAATGATTCCTACCCACACAATACAATACAGAATTCCTATAACTAATACCTACTTATTTTAAATATTTATATTTCATATTTACATAACAATACTTTACTCAGCTCACATTCATTAAGCCTCACTTCCACCAACCAATATGCCATTGTGGACCGCCGATCTCATATTCTTCGTAAGTTTCCTATTCCTTGTAATGCTTCCAATCGTTTCCATCGCACTTCTTCCTCTACTAGCGCGCTTTTCCAATTATTTCGTCAATTTCGCATTCGACTCAAACTTGCTTCCCAGATAATCAAATTCTTTCACGACCTCCACTCTTGTTTCATTCAGTCTTATCTCAATTTCCTCGCATTTCTCAGTCCTCTCAAAGTGTAAAAAATAATTCACTTTGTCAATGTCACCTCTGTTTCAAGGAAGGTCGGCAAGAGTTGCAGGTTTTATGTTCATTTGAGATTTGGTTTTAATTTGTAAGTACACATTCAGCATTCGTAAGCGCGAACTTACACGTACTTTGTCGGTCTTATGGCCGCGGGAATCAAGACAAGTTATTTGGAACCGGATAACGCTGGTTCGAATCCCGCGACGATAACTTCGACCCTGGTTCAACAGATGCCGTTGCATGCACACAAGCTTCTGCTTTCGCATGAAGACAACTGGCCAGGCAAAATAAGTTGGTGGATTGCATTCCTTTCCACAAATCTATTTTTCTAAAAAAAAAAAAAAGCTTGTTTGTGGGCATGCATTTGATATGAGTTTTGAATGTTTATATTTCACTGCAACTTAGATTCAAGATTACTATAGATGGACATTGAACCCTTCTGTATGCAAACTAGGACTTTGTAATGTGGGTAAACTTTTTAGTTATATTTTGAAAAAGTAATGACTGATTATTATTGGTATTTGCGGTGGCCGGGCCGGTTGCCTGGAACAATTTGCCCATCGGTGTTCGCGCGAACCAGCCTACCACCACCTTCAGAAAGGAACTGAAGACACTACTTTTCTCCAGAAGCCATGGCGCCCTTGACATGGTCCTGGACCATTAAATGGCGCCACAGGAGAGAAATCATCCATCATCATCATCATCATTTATAAAATTTTAAGAATCACAGCCTTTTTTCTAATTTTAACCCTTTGACTACCAAGAAAATTACGAAAACATTTTGTATGGAAAATTTGTCACTTTGTATGGTGGCTATACTTTTTATTCACTTTTTGGAAAAAATAATAATGACAATATATAGGTTATCATTATTGTTTTACGTTTGTGCTATTTTATTTTTTTATTAACCCTCTAAGTGCCGAGAATTTTTCCTTTATTTTTTTCTTTTAAATGGTAACTCCCTAAACCGAGATTATGATGAAGAAATGATTATGATTATTAGATTAGACTATTAGATTAGACTATTTTATAAATGGATTCACAAAAAAATTAAGACAAATCGTCGGAGCCGTTTTTCAGAAAATCGCATTTTAAGTTTTCAGCTCTTTGGACGCCATATTGAATTTTCAAAAAAGTAAAAAATCTTTGATTGCAAATTAAAGTGATAAACTTGTTCTTTCTATCAAATCTAAAACAAATTTAAATATCTTGCATTTTAATAGGTTTTTCTAATATTTTCGATTTAAAATTTCAGGTCGTGTAAACGGTGCTTTATATTTATTTTTTCAAAAAATTTTTTTTTAATTTTGTAGAAATTTATATTGTCTATAATATTGTAGAACATTATATCTTTGTTAACCACTTAACTTTCGAAAAACTCACAATCGTTGGTTTTTTTCATATGGCAACCCATAGACACAGATTAGTAAGAGTGTTGCCATAATTTATTTATTAAGTTAAAACTAATTAGTGGCAATTTTGAAAATTTAAGAAAAATTCATGGAGCCGTTTTTGAGAAAAGTTCAATTTTATGTTTTTTTTGTATGTCAGCCATCTTGAATTTTCAAGTTGGTGTAATGCCATGCTATTCATACTTAATACATGTCCAAAAAAATTGATGTAGCCAAAGTTTGGTATCTCTAGGTCTTATACTTTGGAAAGTGACACACATACACACACACATATACACACACACACACACACACACACACACACACATACAGATGGACGTTTTTGAAAGATAGTGTTTTTTGGCATGTCCTACACCAGGACAACTCATTTCCGTGAAAACCTCGAAAAAAAATTTCCACACCAAATCAAGACTTTCTTTATAGCCTTCAGCTATAGCAAGAAAGTAAAAAATAAAATGTAGCACTGGTTTTTGGATATATTGTATAATATGTAGATTAGACTCATCAAATGCCAAGTTTTCGAACTCGTACATTTTTGTAATTACCTGTAGCCCCGAAAAACTGAATATTTTTTCAATATTTCTACTTTTTTATTTTAATTTTTTGTTCTAGAATAAAATAATTTCCCCATTTTTAAAGATTATTACATTTTCAACAAAATTGGAAAAACAAGTTTTTTCATATTACGAATGAGTTTGAAGTTTCACGAGATAAAAAAGATATTTTCAATGAATTTACCTCTTTTAAAAACATTCTTAATATCTTGATTACGTTTCTCGAAGAGCGCATTTTACAAAAACATAGAATATTACATTCCAGTTTTAAAATTGTAATCAATAAAATAGAGAAATTTTAAGGTTTAAAACTTGGCATTCGCTGAATGTTATCATCTTGTAAAATATAATATGCAAAACCCGATACAACATGTAATAGGTATTGCAAATATACAAAGATGAAGAAGACCGGATTACCGGTCCGTAGCTCAGTGGTAACATTGCGGACTCTGAATGGGAAGGTTGTGGGTTCGATTCCCGGCGGTGCACAAAAAATATGCCATTTATATTTTCAAATTTACTCTTCGCCGGGTTGAAAAATTCATAAAACCTTTACCAATGACCGGTCACCAAAGGTCCATCCAGCCTTACAGCAACTGGGTCTTGCTTGAGAATTGGCGCTTTGTAGCGACGACGATCAAGCTCGTAAAAAGGTCGATAGCTCAATTGGTAGAATGCTTGCATTCCACGCCGAGAGCAAGGGTTCGATCTCAAAGGCATACTCAGCCTTCACAAGAAATGAGAACCAGCCACCCCGGGAGCTGGGAAACCCCCACTTCAACTGAAAGTGGTTGGTGTGAGGCCGGCCCCCTTACCTGTAAAAGTAAATAGGTCCCGAAGCGCCACATGCGACCCCTTCGGGGATAACGCAGGCAAGAAGTTACACTATATGTGTAGCTTAGTTGCGTTTTGCGTTTAAGAAGTATGGCTCATCTTTAAACCTGAGTTTTATGGATTTAAATTTAAAAAAAATAAACAATACAATAATGTATTTTTTCAAAGGGATTGAAAAATAAAAACTTACTTGCACTTTCAGAGGAGCCTGTAGCTGTTAGCACACTTTCCGTAAACACGTGATCCAAGCACCATCCACTAACACCATCAAAACATGCAAGCAACATTTTTTTCTTAGCGGCTACTTTCGCGGCTGATAAGACTTGAAAAGCTCTTGGCAATAACCTTTAGCTCTTATTTAGGCACATTTTAAGAGATTCTAGCTGTTATAGTTCTAAAAAGGTTCATTTTAATGCTTACTAGTAATTTTCTTACGGCAGCCATATTTTTTCGTTAAAAAAAAATAACTATCTTAATCAATAGCAATATTTTAATTCAATAAGGCAAAATTTGAATAAGGTATGCTATGCGATTTAAAATACATGCCTTGTTGTATTAATATAAGTTTTATTTATAATGCAACATACCACCAAACACCTGATTTACAAAAATATATTTATAAAAATCTAAATTTTTTTAAGTTACGAAAGGCCCGTCTCGTATACAGAACTATTATCCTAAAGTATCACGATAAAGTGCCATTCGCAGTATGTTTTACATTTCCCTGATTTCTTAAAGCCATTTATTATTTTGTTTGAATACAACTCATACTTATCTATCCATTTTGAAACTTGGTAAGACGCGCACGCGCCATTATAATATGTATTTCAATTCACGGCTGTGTAAAAAATCTTCCACAGAAACATCTCGCTCTAGAGCGAGATGTTTCTCGGGTTCTCTCGCTCTCGCTCACCCGAGCGAGAGCGAGAGAACCCGAGTTGCAAGTTGTGTAAGAGTTAAATCCAAGACTAATTTAGTACGTAAAAGCTGTCTTGCTAGGTTATATTGAGGTAAAATTAAGGTTGCCGAGGTTATATTTGAGTTCTGCCGTAGCTCTTAGAGCGGTTTTGTATTTGAGCTATAGGTTTTGGTGTAGCTCTCTGCAAGGTTCTAAAACTGGGGCCCTTTTAGCACTCACGAGGCTAGTATAAGGTTAATATAACGTTATTGAGACTATTAAGACTTACGTGCCGATTTCCATACAAAGGTTCTGGGACCATTTTGTAACCTTTTTAAAACCTAAATGGTTACTTGGGTAGTGTAGCTGCCCTTTAAGTTCCTATTTGTGTCGGTATTTAACCAGGAAGCGCTGTGGCGGTGTCCCCTGCCAGCCGCACCGACTCCAATAATAGTCCAGCCCATCACCCATGTGTACTATATAGGTACCTACTGCACACTGCGCGAGGCTCATCCCACCAAATGCCGACACTTCCTGCACGCAAATGTAGAACACTCCATCCCCACCGACAGGTACGGGTGTCAACTTTTCTTTTAAGGAATCCTGTGCGAGAGGCTCCCCAATTCTTGAAAGTCTAGGTAGTCTTTAACACCCTGGAAGGGTGCCGCCGAGGTGTTGCTTGAATTGTTGCGTCTGTCGTGAGGCGCTGCAAGGAAGTGGCGATTGATGTCGGTTTTGAATAAAACCGGATTAAATTGGGAAGGGAACACAGATACTGGTAGATCATTCCATAAACGGACAGTTTGGCAAAGGAATGAGTCATGAAAAGTCAAGTTCTCATAGTTTTGAGATCGACTGCAAACGGGTGAATGATAGTCTTTTTTGGAACGCAGTGTGATAAGTGGGAATATATTTTTACACCAACCTATGTGAAGCATTTAACCTTTTAAATGTAATTAAAAAATATTTTTTAGATGCAGGGGTTCCACAAAATAGGTTCCACTCGCCACATGCGAAACCCTTCGGGGATAACGCGGCAAGAAGTGACACTATATTTGAAGCTTAGTTGCGTTGCAGGGGTTCTATACTCGGAGCTGTGGAGGTTTTGGGCTGGAATGCTGAGGCTGACAAAGATACACCACTGAGATGCTACAGCTCACAATAGGGATTTGATGCTTTTGTTAAATCGTTAGCATAGGTTTTTCAGCCACAACGCATTCTTCATCTCCACGCTGTCATGTGTCTATTTTATTATATATATTTTTTTCGATCAATGTTTTTTATATGGCTGGTCACGTATTGCACCCTCCGCGTGACCGTGCTGGAATAAAGAATTATTATTACTATACACGAAAGGGCGGTACGCCTGGCTGTGTGCGCCGTTGAGGATGTTATTTTATGGAAGCGGCGCTTTGTTTGTGTTTGATTCTTGTAACGATGCCATTATTCCCGACAATGTGTTGCAGTGTACACAAACACTAACGGGTCCGCCGCGCTTTCCGAATATGTTAAAAATACACTTTTTAATGTCCATGTGTCAAAAATGGTGGCACTAGAACGGCACAGTGACTTAACAACGCGTGACAAAACGACGCATGACAAAACATCACTACGACAAAACTAGTGTTCGCGGTGCAAATACATCACAATTACAAGGTTTTGTTCATGTGCCGTTTGTAATATGTTCTGTTTAAGGTATGCGATTAGGTACGTGATCAGATTGAGGAGAAAGAATGGGATATACAAAGCGAGCGTAAAAGAAGAAAATGCATGAAGAAGGTGATGGATATGAATGAATTTAAAAAGAGGTATGTAAGGATAGGAAGAAATGGAGGTAGCTCTGCAGAGGCTTTGGCCACTCCTAGCGAAATGGCGACAGAGCTACAGTTACAGTTTACAGTTACAGATGTTTTGTCATGTGATGATTTGTCTTGTGCTGTTTTGTCATTATGATGTACTTTCCTGTGATGTTTTGTCATGCACTGTTAATGTGTTGTTCTGTTATGTGTCGTTATGTCATGTGTCGTTTGTCATGTGTCGTTATGTCATGTGTCGTTCTACCATGGAACCGTCAAAAATACGGTCGCTCCTGGAAGTTGCTACTCAAGTATAAAACATTGGAACTCACCACAGGGTTTACCAAAAAATGTGTGAAAACTGAAACAGCACTTCTAGATGGCGTTTCAATTTCCATACATTTAAGGTAAAACGCTGTGATTGAGTGTGAATGAATTACTTAAAGAACGTGAATGAATTACTTAAAGAACGTGAATGAATTATTATTCCATGGAAATGATATATTTCAAACACTTTCATGATTTTCCTTCTTGTGAAAAGTGTGCATCATCCTCTTGGTGATGGAACTTGATTATTTATCCTTACTTTCGAGAGCCATTTCTCAAATGCTGAATAAATGTCTCTTACACGCTTTAACTGTTTTGGACTTTTTGCATATGTCTCCTGAAAATTGCAAGGAAATGTGAGAGGAAATTAAGACGTTAGAGAGAATGTAAATTTGAACAGGATGTTAAAGAAAAGGTATAAAATAGAAGAAGAACGAGCATGAAGTGCGCACTGACTAAGTTTTTATTTAATGAGTATTTGAGGAAGGTGGGACTGAGTAGAGATTCATTTAAAACAAATTCATAAGATATTTTTTATAGTTTGTGTATTAACACTGTTAAAATTCATGTTTTTGGTACCTGATCTATAATCTATCCATAATCTAAGTTGCAAGGATATATTCATTCAAAGCTCTCAGATGTATGCCCACAAACAAACACGTGTAGTTCGCGCTTACAAATGCTGATGGTGTACTTACAAATAAAATCCAAACTCAAATGAACATAAGCCCTGCAACTCTTGCCGACATTCCCTGAAACAGGGGTGACATTGGCAAAGTGAACCATTTTTTACAGTATGGGTGTCAGCCTCATACCAACCTAAAAGTCAAGGAATACGAGTAATAAATAACATTTAAGTTTACAAAAACAACAACAAAACCTTAAAAATAAATCTATACAAAAAAAGTCAAAAATTTCTTATGCCAAAAATGTAGCAAACTAATAAACCAACATTACAAATCAGCATTGCAGATTAGCCGCCACTTCTTCCTTTCCTTGCATAATTGTCATGATGATGACTGAATAGTCGAAAACGTTAGTAGTATAATTTAAAAAAACAAAAAAATATATATATTGTATTTGTGAAATTAAAAACAGTGTTTAAAAGTTAAAAGTGTTGTTTATTTGAATAACAAACCAAATTCATAAGATTGTGAAAGAATTGGATTTTAAGAGTAAGTTCCTGTGTTTTTTTTTTATCAAAGCAACTTGTTACTCATGCTTATTTATTAGTTATGCGCTATGCAATGTTAAAACCGGTTTCTGGCCAGGCAAAATAGGTTGTTGAATTGCATTCTTTTTTTTATCATAAAAAAAAAAATTGGCAAAATAAATCATCACTTCCCGCCCATCGTGATCATGGTCTGTGATTATTTTTGCACATGTCTGAAGTTGAGGATGGCTATGATGATACCTATACCCTGTTGACTGTTCGCATCGTTCATGGCAGCCTGCTGATGATGTCACCCGGAGCCTCCGCCGCACCACTTGACTTGTTAATTATCGCCGACTTGTTTTTCTACACATTTGGTCGTCCTCTCTTCAAATATCTTGTGATGACGTCACCCGGTGTATTCTTTTTTTTTCTTCACGCCAAAGAAGCCATTCAAAACAATTCGCCTCGCAGGACGAGCTGTGTGAAATATTATTTTGAGGCTATTTCTGGTAGTGACAGAATCGCCAGACTTACATTATTATCGCTAGATATATTTTTTAACAAAAGGCTTTTCAGGTTTTTTGTTTTGTTTTGAAAAAAAAATACTTGTGTAATTTGAACGTAACCCTTAAATATCCGAAGCACCCAATTTTGGATCTATTATCTGCAAGATTGCGCTTCCACCCGGTGCATGTTTAAAAGTATTTACAATGACAAAAAAATCAAATCTCGAATAAACATAAACACTGTAACTCTTGCCACCCTTACCTGAAACAGGGGTCACATTTGCAAAGTGACCCATTTTCAGCCCACTTAAAGTGACCATTATAAGTCAAGAAACACTTATGATAGAATGTGCATTATTTAGAAAAGGGAAATGTTTTCGGGCAGGAGGTAAGGCAAAAGCCACAAACAACGTAGCTAGATCGTGTTGATTGGGAATGAACTAGGCAGAACATGTCTCCAGGTGCTTCAAACTGGTCCAAGAGGTTCAAGGTAGAACTGGTTGAAGAACCGTGAAAACATTGCGGGTTACGAACAAATGAGTTGTCATCAAAACTGTGACGTGTGTAGAGTTAAAAGGGAGGTCCTGCAACTCTTGCCGACCTTCCCTGAAACGGGGGTGGCATTGGCAAGGTGAACCATTTTTTTACAGTATAGGTGGTCAGCCTCATACCAACCTATTAGTCAAGGAATACAAAATATATGTGTTGATAATGACTGAGGAAAGAATAGATATACTTGGAACCTGCAGAGCGAGAATAAGAGAAGAGTATGTATGAAGAAGGTGATGAATATTGAGGAAATAAAAGTGGTTTGTAAGGACCGAAAAAAGTGGAGGTGCATCTGCGGAGGTACCGGCCACCCCTAGTGGAACGGCGGCAGGATACAGTACAGTACATATAATGAATGAAAAAAAAGAAAATGTTGTCAAATCATTGAGCTTGTATCAGTTGTGAGCGCCTTATAAGTGTGCATGAATATTACCAAATGGTCGAAATTTGTCTCATATCCTGTAGTAATTAGGCGCCTAAGGATACAGGAAGTATTATGCCTTATTAGAAACATTTTAATTGCTCTAAACATCCTCGAGAGAAAATAATTTGCCCGTAGAGCGTTCATTTTACCTACAAACACGTCTGTGATGTCCTTCGCTGGCGTATCCATTTCATCCTAACCTTACCAGCTTACGAAATGTCTAAACTAGTTTCCCTGCATATTATTAGAGCGACAAAATATGTGAGCTGGAATTTATGATCGTCTCACGATGTGACCTGATCTACGTAATCAGTGATCGCCTTGCTTGTCGTGATGGCCCTCTCGCAGTCTTTTCCATGGGAGAACGACACGGTGACAAAACGACACATGACATAACGACACATGACAGAACGACACATGGCAGAACAACACACGATAGGACATCACATACCTAAAACAGATCATAACATAAACGCACACATGAAAAAACATCACAAAACATAAAACACCATAAGTGGCATGCCAAAAAAGTGAGACATATGAGAAAATGGAAATCATGCATATATTATTTGGTAAAGCTTATAAAAAAAATTAACGTCCCCTTATTAGATTTAAAAAAACCTAAGTATACTGAACATAGAGAGAAACGTCTTACAGCGTTATCCGCGAAGATGTCTCACATGGCGTGTGGAAGCAAAATGGAATGTTCTTATTGTTTGTGATGTTTTGTCATGTGATGTTTTTTCATGTGGCGTTGGTGGTATGTTCTGTTTTAGGTATGTGATTATTTCTCATTTGATGTTTTGTTATTGTGTAGTTTTGTAATGTGTTGTTCTGTCATGTGTCTTTCTGTCATGTGTTCTGTCAGGTGTCGTTTTGTCACTGTGCGCGTTCTAACCTGTTACCCTCGCAGTCGCCTGGCCAGGGCTGGAAGTCTCATCACCACGGTAATTCTTACATACCGAATATCGGTAATATTTGTATGAAGACTAATCAGCTGTTCACTTGGCGGCCATCTTGGATTGACAGGTCTTCATACAAATATTACCGATATTCGGTAGGTAAGAATTACCGTGGTGATGAGAATTCCAGTCCAGGTGTTGGCTGCATCTGCAACAATGCTTTATTCCACCAAATAAAAAAACAATCACGAGCCCACGTGTGCGCGTCCACTCTTGGTCCCATGGCGCGCCTTCCCGCCTTCCACACCCAACACATTCAGGTAGTATTATTAGACGTGTTTTTTTTGCGCCTTCCGTAGATTTTGATGAGATGTGTGGCGGCAAACTTGTGGTATCTTTTTAACTTGTATGCGAGACACATAAGAGTGTAAGTCCACTGGAACCCATATCCAAATAAACACCTAAAAATATCCACATATAAGAGTTAAATTCCTTTCCATTTTCCGTTTTGAAGGGCTCTATGTTGCCGTTGAGAAGTTTTGTTTTACGAAAATATTTAGAGAAGATTTTGATTTGATTATTTGTTTGGCTGGTTGGCCGGTTTACTTTGCCGAGTGTGCCTGATGAGGAAGTAAAGATTTTGTAATTGTTTATTTAAGGAAATAGTGGAATATCAGTCTTCGTAGAGATCTTGGGCAATGGGTTTCGCTGAGTGATAAGATTCTTAACAAAATATTTCTCGGCTAATCGACAGTTATTTTATTTGGGAATATTTTTGGATCGCTTATAATTTATTTAAAACATATTTTTTACCAATTTATTTTTGTGTTTTGTAAAAATGATAATAATCAAAAATAAATTTCAGTGCGCCTGACATGTGACTGCTGTTTGGTTATAAACCAATTTATTTAATTAAAAATAACCACATCCTTTGATAGCTGACTGCAACATAAAAACCAAAACATTCTCAATTTCAAGAGCCTCAGAAAACAGTCGAAAAAATACTGTTATGATTTTCCTGGGGTTCTCTTTTAATTAAACTGCAATTATTTATTTTAACAGAATTTATTTTACACGGTTTGGTTCACAATTTACAATGTACTGATTTCTAGCTCTTGCTTTCGAGTTCACGGCGCAATGTTTTAATCGACACTCTATCCTGCACACCATTGGCTTATATTTATATACTTTCGTACGGACATTTCTCGACTGTTCTTGATTTCTCGAACATAGTGGATGATTACAATACACCAGCGTGATAAGGATCACGTATGCACTAATACTACCATTCGCTCGCTACAATACATTTTTATTTGAACTCCCCAATCAATCATTGTGCTTTCAGTTGCCTAAAAGGTTTTAAATTGTATTTTAAAGGAACACCGTCGCAGCAACACGAAACCAATTAAAAGCCCATTTGTAATAAAGACTCCCGAAAACAATCCCACCGCGGACGGTGGTTGGGAGAGGAGCCGTTACCTGCATTTCACGGGCGTTGGGAGCATCGGTCTTGGGACGGGCCCCTTTCTTTGGTTTCGTCTAATCGTGTAACAGTCTCGAGCGCCCCCCGGTCTTGTCAGTCCGGTCTGCGTCAGTCGCATGCGAGCCGCGCCCCCGAACACTGGTTTTCTCAGCTTGTTCAGAGCTCCTATCGCAGAGCGCTACTTCTGCGCGAAACCTTCCGAACCTTCGGAACTTTTTGTATTGTACTATTAGTGATCGCAGCATGTCTGTTTTGTGTGGAAATGTGACTTCGCAGTGTGCTCCTCGAGCATGGAGTGTACCGAAAATGAACCCGTGTGCCTGTAAAATGTGATGATTTGCTAAAAAGTGTGGAGAGCATTCTGAAATACCATTAATTACCCGTCTCTGTTTTAACAAAACCCCTTAATTTTTTTCAATTTGATTTATGAATGTTTAAATTTATTACCTATTTAATTTAGTTCTGTAACTATTAACCCTGTCGCCATTCTGCTAGGAGTGGCAAGAGCCTCTGCAGATCAGATTTAGTATTCGTTTTTTGTTTAGTATTTTAGTATTCTAAATTTAATGAAATCGGCTACAATATGTATTTTATTTAGAGTAATGTAATCAAAACAGAATCGGTTTTCATCCACTTAATAAAGAGAATTCTTATTCTCATCACTGTTTGTTCCTCGTTCTTTTTATATGGAATTGATATTTTGACTTCTTGTCTGAAATCGCGTTATGACTTCAATAATTTTTGATAGTGTGTTACAAGTAATTATTGGAGCGAGTGCACTTTGTATTGCGTGATAATTAACGTTGAAAAGTAGTAAAAAACGATTAGGTATATTACATATGTTATCGCCGGAAACTTCGAAATTATGAGGTCATTAAATATTAATAACATTCTGTGTGCTTCTGAATCTTTTGATTTAGTTTGAAATTATCGTATGAAAACTCCATGTTTAATTGAAAGTAATGATTTATTTTATTCGTAAGTCGCAAACCACGACATAGTACTAAATAGCTTTACTTTTTTTTTTTTTTTAATAGATTTGTGAAGAGGAATGCAATTCACCAACCTTTTCTGCCTGGTCAGAAACAGGTAGGTATTAATATCATCAATTAATAATTCATTGTTTATTTTAATGAATTATTAATTAATAATTACCCAATAACATTTGTTCAACCAGGGTCAAAGTTATGGTCAAATGACCCAGGCGTGTATCGAACCAACGTTCTTCTATTCCAAACACGCTAGAAAGATCAGCCTTGGCCCCTCGGCCATAACACCGACAATCATCATTTCATCATAAATAGTCCCAGTTTAGATAAAGAGCAAATATTTTATTAACTTATTTTCGTCGACAATTGCTGGAAGCAACAAAAAAACGACAAAAAGCAATTAGAGACTGTTTAGGACAGGATATCCAAAGGGTTTGTAAAAGATTATGATTGAAAAAAATAATCGAATAGACGAAATTAAAAGAAGTTTGTGGTTTAGTTACAGTATATATATATACAAGGATAATTTATTTTAATGTACACATAATTGAAGAGCGCCGTTTTTGTGTGTGTCACACCTCAAGGGTCCTCTCAAATCACGGATAAGATTTCTTGTAAAGATGTGTCTTTAGTGCTCCTTTAAAGACACCAACAGTCTTTGCCTTCCCCACATTAGTAGCGCTGACTCTTCAGAGCCACTGGCCATCCCTAAGGGAATGGCTATAAGTTAACTTTATGATGTGTTTTTGTTAGTTTACAAAGCGTGTTAGTTAACAGTCATTGTAGAACTGTGTTGGCACGCTTCAAAATCACAAGCAAGAGGGAAAGTGTTACGAGTTGTGCTTATCACGAATGCGCCGCGTTTTTTCGGCCAAATTCGGTACAGCTCGGCCGGCGAGTTTTTCTCCCCAGTTTCCACGTGAATTAGAAACGGCATTCTTGCGGCATTCATTACCTGCCGGCGGAGACAGGTTGTGGGGTCTGCCAGTGGCCAGTGGCCAGCCAGCAGAGTCCCCAGTGCTGCCAGTTGCCACATCGCTGGTGTAATTGATTTGGCATTATTGCCTCTGGCCGGTCACCGCTCAATCAGCTTAATTATTGTTCGCGTGCTGTTGAAACTTAAGCAAGTATGTGTCTGCCTCATGACTCGTGCGATCCGCCCAACCTGTGATGTAAGCATCATGAAAAAACTAGAGTAATTGCCTTGTTAATTGTAACGCTACAAAGCTACACATATAGTGTAACTGCTTGCCGCGTTTTTCCCTAAGGGATCGCATGTTTTGAGTGGAAACTATTTATTTTTTAGGTAAGGAGGACAGCTTTACGCCAACCACTTCAGTTGAAGTTGTTAACGATGCTACTCATTATTGCGTTTACTTATGCTGATTGATATATAGCATTTTAGCCCCCTCTACGCGTCTTTATTACATCAGAATTCCAAAGGTAATAGTCGTTAATTATAACGAAAGGATATTTTTGTGAAATTGAGAAAAGCAGCTTGTTCCTTGACTTATAGGTTGGTATGCGGCTGACCACCCATGCTGTAAAAATGGTTCACTTTGCCAATGTCACCCCTGTCTCAGGGAAGGACGGCAAGAGTTGCAGGGTGTATGTCCATTTGAGATTTGGTTTTTATGTTGTAGGTTCACATGAGGCATGTGCAAGCGCGAACTTGTACGTGTCTGGTTGTGAGAATGCATGTAATGTGAATCTCCAATGTAACATATCTTTGCAACTTAGATTAGATTAGATTAGCCTCATGCTTAGTGATAATTAAGAAGAGTGCTACACGCTGGAACGTTTGCTTGGCAATCAACAGTGAAGTAACAGTTCAATACAAGTATTATTAGCTTGAGCCGATAGACAATAGACGGTGTCTGTGCACTGAGCCATTGCACAACGAGTCAGCCGGCCTGATGAAATGCTATCGCTTTATTTCGGTCGAGCCAGCCATAGATGCACGCCCCATATCCAATGCAAGCCGAAGACAACACGTGATAGATGCAACTATTGCCTATCGACAATTTGGGTGACCTAACTGGCGAACGTGCAGTTAGGCACTATGCAAAAACAAAACTCGTTTTGAATTTGAATCAATGGAAATTTCGATGTAAACTCATTTTTCTCAAGAAAACTTCTTTCGCTCTATCGCTATATGCGTTTATTAGTATATTTTTAGATTTATGTCCACATATTCTCTCCACATGATCGGTTGACATAGAGGTTAGTATGAGGCTGACAACCCATTTAAAAAAAAAAACATCACCAATGTTTAAGGGAAGGCAGCAAGAGTTGCAGGGTGTATAAGCATTTTGGGTTTGTTTTTTTTAAAGTTACCATGCGGCATGTGTAAGCGCGAACTTGCACGTGTCGGCTTGTGGACATTCATTAACTATGAATCCTAAATGTTAATGTATCTTAGTAACGTAGATTATAGATACTTGTCTGGATTATAAGCTTATGGCTTATCCATACATTATTTCCACCGATTCCAATGTCACCCCTGTCTCAGGGAAGGACGGCAAGTTGCAGGGTGTATGTCCATTTGAGATTTGGTTTTTATGTTGTAGGTTCACATGAGGCATGTGCAAGCGCGACCTTGTATGTGTCTGGTTGTGAGAATGCATGTAATACGAATCTCCAATGTAACATATCTTTGAAACTTAGATTAGATTAAATGGCCTGCAAATATGTCGTCACATGACGAGTCCCTTTGATGTGTACCGGAAACCCACAGCTGTCGGATAATCGCTGATTAGATGCGATCATAGAGAAGCAGTGCCCTCATGTGTGTTCATTTTATGGAGGTGTTCCAAGTTAGCCTTATGCGATGTTTGGTTTCCAATGCAATCATAAGAGAAAAAGAAGATGGGGATTTATTGCTATTGTGCTGCAAATATGGTTAATTGCGCCATGAAATGTCGTGAGCTCAACGCCTAACGTACATTTATTTACGACTTGTTACATATTTTAGTATATTGTACGATTTCCGCGAACTCATTCTTATTCATAAATCACACGAGGATCTACGTATTCAAAATCATACTTTTCATGTTGAAATCTTTATATTTAATGCTTCATTACTTCTTGACTTATCATTCGTTCCTTGACTTATAGGTTGGTATGCGGCTGACCACCCATACTGTAAAAATGGTTCACTTTGCCAATGTCACGCCTGTCACAGGGAAGGACGGCAAGAGTTGCAGGGTGTATGTCCATTTGAGATTTAGTTTTTATGTTGTGGGTTCACATGAGGCATGTGCAAGCGCGAACTTGTACGTGTCTGGTTGTGGGAATGCATGTAATGTGAATCTCCAATGTAACATATCTTTGCAACTTAGATTAGATTAGATTACTTTCCTACACGATAGTTGTCTTTCTTAGATCATTCGGACAGATACTGACTTAATAATAATAAAAACAACAACTAGGTATTATTAATTATTTTTCCCAAGGCTGTACACGTCATATACTATTTTCTCAGCTGTTCGTAATGATTATCATGGAAAACAAAGCGATTGAGTAATAATTTTCATATTGTTGTGTAGAATATTTTTGTGGTTGTGAATTGTGATAATACTCGTAGATACCTTTACTTATCTAATTATGAATTTGAAGGCAAATTGATTGAAGGAAGATTCTGCTTGTCTTGCGAGATGTGTTCTTGTTTAGATATGATCTAGCGTCTATTTCACGGTGCAACTTCACATAGATGTCGTTTAAATTAGCCTGCGCTATACAATGAGATGGAGAGCATGTAGGGCAAGCTGTCGTTTCGTCGTCCCCCCAGTGCTTGTTTGGCTTATACACCATTTGATTCAGACATGACCTTTAAATGAAATTGTCTTAAGAATCACATTCTCCAAAAAAAAAGCAACCCAACACGCAAAGCAACACAGCACTGCGCAGCTAAGGGCCTTGCAATCAGACAAGGGCATCAACTGCCACATCATCAACACCTCTGCGGCACTACAACAAGTGTCATAGACCTAGAATCTCTTGAATCTAGGGAGTCTCCCGCACAGGCTTCCTGAAAAAAAACAATCTGAGATAAGAAAAAGTCGTAAAACACAATAATATGAGAGTTGTTTTTAATATTTAAAAATATTTTTTCAGCATTCATAACATTTATTGGTCCAGTACACATAAAAGCATTGCTCATGTGAAATTACCTGTGATGGACATAGGACAAACAAGCACTAAGGTGACGGTATGGCGCGGCGTTACACTTTGTCCACCTTGCAATGGATACTTCCCTCCAAGGTGAACCATCGACACACATTATATTATATTACCTTCTATGGAATGTAAAGAAAATTATGCGACAATTTTTACTCGGAAAAATAGGAGAGACGTTCCTAAATTACTTATATACTGCGTTCCATACTGGAGTAGAACAGCCTTACGAAGAGAATGGTCTCATTTGGACTACGAACTAATCTAGGGGCTTCCAATGACCCATCAAGTGTTAACAGAACGGCACAAAAGTCAAAAGCCTGCATATCATATACATACATTGTCGTCATTTTTTAAATCGAGTGCTTTTCAGTCCCGTCCCGTCCCCGCACTTCTTCCATCGACGATTTTTATCATGTGGTCCGGAATATCATGACATGAAGAAGCAACTGAACAGATTTCAGTCTGTTTTGAATGCGACCGCAAGACTGATCTTCGGGATGTCCAAATTCTCTCACATCACTCCGCTGTTGAAAGAACTACATTGGCTTCGTTTTCCTGAGAGGGTGGTCTACCGTGTGTGTTTGATGGTATTTAAAGCCCTAAATGGTTTAGCTCCGTCATATCTGGCAGACATGTTTTCCCCCGTTGAGGTGAGTGTGAGGGGGCGGACGTTTCGGAATCTGTTGGCATTTTTAAGGGAGCAGTCAAACAGCACCTTTATAAAACATCTCATTCATGATTAGGAGGGCCCTTGAGGTGTGACACACACAAAAACGGCGCTCTTTTGTCATGTATTAAATTTTAATTAAATAAATTGTCCTCATATATATGTATACGTATATATGAATTTGACATGCCTGCAAAAGGCTAAGGGCAAAGGCTATGACAGTTGACAGTTGAGGCGTTGATACCCATTTTTGTTTTCACATACGAGTATAGCGTCAATATTTTCTTCTGAATGTTGGTATACATAAGAAAAATGTTAAATAAATGCATGTGAAACAAATCCATTAATTGAATTACGGTGTAAATAAAGGTTTATCTTGATCGATTAATTTATTATTATGATAAACATTTTATAAACAAAATCAATGATTTACAAGCCCCATTTGAATAAGTTTACCAAAACAAATTTTGTGTGAAGTTTTCCGACATGTTTTCATAATATCCGTATCTAGTTTTCATATAAATTGACAGTCCCACCCTAATAGAGAGTTTTAAGCTTTATGTGCCAGACGACCGCGGCCGTGGAAGACGGCATGATTTTTTTCATGTATCCTTAATCTAAGTTGCAAAAATATATACATATAAAATTAATTTAAAATACATTCCCAAAAACAGACACGTGTAAGTTCTCGCTTACAAATCAAAACCCAAACCTCAAATGAATATAAACCCTACAACTTTGGCCGACCTTCCCTGAAACAGGGGTGATATTGTAGTCGGTGTTATGGCCGAGGGGGCCAAGTGGGCTAATCTTTCTAGCGTGTTTGGAAAAGAACATCATTCGATACCCGGCTGGGTCATTTGACCATAACTTTGACCCTGGTTCAACAGATGTTATTGGGTAATTGTTAATTAATAATTCATTAAAGTAAACAATCAGGTAGAATAGGTTGGTGAATTTCATTCCCCTTCACAAATCGTGGGCATTTTTTTACAGTATGGGTGGTCAGCCTCATAACAAACTATAAGTGAAGGATAATGAAAGTATAAAATGCTCGTTTTCATGATCTACCACCTAGTGTAAAATCCGCCGGCAATCTTCGGCAGACCCGACTGTTGCGTCATGCGTATGTCACCTGTGGTCACTTGAGTTCACGCTTGTTAAAATCCACTTAGAGCACGTACCAACTTAACAACAAAAAATACCTTCTTTTTTGGGAAGTGAATAGCTTATAGAGAAATGTATTCAAATGAAGATGTTGGCAATGAAAAAATGTATAAGTTTTGCTTTTAATTTGCATAAATTATTTATTTTTCATTACGTTGTTATTTACCATGAAGCGTGACCATCTCAAAAACAATGATTTAAATTAAACAATTTTATTTTTAATATCCCGTTCTTGGTAAAAAAAAATTTTTTAGTATTTTCTACCTTTAAGTACTCGTACTATATGATTTTTTCTAAATCTTACGAAACGGGTCGTTTTTTGAAATTGTTGAGAAAAATGTAAGAATTTTATGATGCTTTCACTTCGTCGAATTTATATTTTCTTTATCGTTAATAAACTGTCATTGTTTTGTCAAATTATCTAAACAATACATTGTCGTTGACAAATTGCACAAAGCCCGCTTCCGTAAATGTGTTATGTTTTGGGAAGCAATAGCTTTAACATTTATTGCTTAGGTATAAATTATTGAGGTCACTGCTCAATACGTACCATCAGTGGACTTCAATAGTTTTAATTTCAATAAAAAATTAGAATATGAAAATTGTATCTTGATAGTTTCTAACTTGATGGCGGCTTAAGTTCTGCCCTATGATGAAAATGTGTATCGCAAAATCCAACGGGGACAGGTAAAATAAAAAAGTGACAAGCTTGCCTTATGTGTCTAATTGGCAGGCCCTAATTTAAGATACTGGGCCTGTTGCACCAAGCTCCAATCAGACAAAAATCAAATTAGGTGTGATTTCAACCTTTCAAATCAAGCATTTGGTTGCATACACGTAAATCAGCTGATGTACATTATATTTCCTGTTCAACTTCCATTATATTTTTACCCACTTCCGATAAATATTTAACCGAGGGCCTTACCAGAATGAAGCAATCAAATTTTATTTGTCAATTAATTGATTGGAGGTTGGTGCAACAGGCCCTAAGGACCTGTTGCACCAACCTCCAATCAATTTGATTGACACGTCAGATTTGATTGCTAATTCTGGTAAGGACCTCGGTTAAATATTCCTCGGAAGTGGGTAATAATATGATAGAATTTTAACAATAAAGATGATGTACATCAGCTGATTTACGTATATGCAACCAAATTGTGCTGCAATTGATTGAAGTTTGGTGCAACAGGCTCTAATTTTTCATCACATTTTGCTTTAGTCGTCAATTTTTTGGTCACATAGCAGTTAAAGCCTAGTCTTATAAAGGTATTTTTTATCCGGTGGTATTATACATGACGTATCTTTACCAACGTGTTTTTTTTTGTATCCATTAGGATCTATGAGTAATACATTCTTATATCGGCTAGGTGCGTTCACACGTTATTCGATTCTGTATAAAATTGATCTCAACGACATCTCCGTGTTTTGCCGAAATAGTATTTAAATCAATTAGCCTCAAGGCACACAATCGCTGGCCACTGTGAGTGTGTAGTCACAGCTGATGTAGTGGGTAAATAGTGAAACAGCTACTTTTGCAAGGAAAACTGCGTTGGCGGGAAGTGATGGATGTCGGTGCTTAGTTGTCCACATTAAAAGACGTATTTGGTTATTTGCAGACGATTTTGCGCAATAAAACATGATCACAGCGATTAACAATAAGTAACAGTATTCGCTGTATAACTTCTAACTCAACAGACAAGCTGATGGGCGATGACGCCACTATTCTCGACTCGTAAAAAAGTGACATCAATCTGTTTTAGTTGTTGTTTTCTGATTGGAATTAAATAAAGGCTGTTTGAAAGACAAGAGGAAAAGGAATATCTTGATAAACTAAGAAAAAAATGAAGGTTTTGGATGGGATGTGTATGAATGAATTGAAAAAGGTCTGCAATGATAGGAAGATGAGCGACTCACAGTAGTCACCCTTAGTGTAAAAGCACAAGGAATACAGTCACAAAAGCGAATTAAAAATACGGATTTTTTCCTTTCAAGTTTTACTATTTTCTGTTTCGATGTTCTTTTTCATGTTTTGGATAACTCTTTTTAAAAAAACAATCGTATCGAAAAAGTACACTCGAGTAGTAAAGTCAAGAATGTTGCATTGAAGCTGGCGCAAACGTCAAGTTTGAAATTAACAGCTAATGAAATTATACAAGATTGCAAAAACAGCGAGAAAGCGTAATTTGCGCTTGCTAATAAAAAAATAAGAGTAATTCCGCTTCGAAGCATTTCCTGGATTGCTAATTTTGACTATCAGCAGATCTTTCGACTCTTTGGTTTTATATGATGTGGCACAATTGATTTGATGACTCAAAATAATGCTATTAATCATCCATCAACGATTATTTACAAACAGGACAGAGTGAATAATGACCAGAATCGTCAAATGTATATATTTGTAATCACGATCAGTAATTAATGTTAAAATGTAGCTCTAAAAACTTAAGGATTTGAACAGGCTAGCGTCTGTCTAGCCCAGAGGGTCAGGGGGCGATTGGGGGATGGAGAGAGGATAGTCCCCTAAAGCCTGTGCTACTTTACCTGCGTTAGTATTTATAATGTATGCATGTGTATCTGTTTAGTTCGCTAGTTTTGTGTTGATGAAGCCTGTATCTTTGTTGTTATCGCAATCGGTGAATGTTGAGCGGGGACGATAAGGGAAACGGCCACATATTAAAAAACGCCTCAGTCTGTGATAACGCGTCGCACAGCCGGGACCTGCCCAACACTAGTAACGCACCAACATATCAAACGTTTTCTATTATATTCCTATTCCCTTCAAAATATCATTAAAAAACTCAACGTTTATATTATAATAAAATCTATGTTAACTATTAGTTTTACAAGTTTATCTGTATTAATTGCGTTTTACGTCCACGGTATAATGTTCCAAGCGTTAGTTGTAGCTCATAATGTGTGATCACAAATCATGAAATAGTGATAATTCGTTTCTTTTTTACATACGTTGTTATCAGCAATTAATATTCGCTTCAATAAATGGCTAATATATATGTAATTCCATTATATTATATAATGTATATTTTTAGTACATTTTTTGTTGTTAATCTGAACTGAAATTGAATAATTTTAATATGACTTGTGTGGACAATCAGATATTTTGTTGTATGAAAACCTACACGTATTCAGTGATTTAATGAACATAGAAAGCTTAATTTGTACCATTCTACGTTACAATGGTGTGAATAATTAATTACCTTGTAGAGACTACTAGTGTAGGAGTATCTGACAGTAACAGAGAAAATATAGTTGCTTTCAGTAACGGTTAATATGAAATATGTCTGCAGATAGTTACAAAACAAAAGTACTGTCAAACATTTCGTTTAATTTAAAAGTTCCTGCATGTTGCACTTTTCGTGATATTCCCCTTCTTCTTACCCTTTGCAACACTTGCGTCATTACTATTCCCTTTTTGCAATCCATTAAAAGGGGAGTTGTAATGAACGAGACGCGCTAAAAGTGATATTGTGTGTTTGTCAGCTCATTAGTGTGGTGTTGGTAAAATTTGGTGACATGTTTAACGTGTGTCATCAAACTCTCGCAAACATTCAAATACAACCAAGTGCTTCACGATGGAGGACCAGACCAACGTTACTGTGATAGAGGTCATCCCGCAGGACGCGGGCGGGGGGGAGGAGGGGAGCGGGAACGAGGGCTCCCTGACCGACGGAGACTTTGAAGACTCCGACCCTGGACTGCACAGCGAAGAAGAAGAAGACACAGTCATGCTGAGGGACAAGAGAGGCATGATGGACTCCTCGAGGCTGGCGAAGAACTCGGACGACGAAGTGTTTGGGCCGAAGATCATCACAAACAATGGCGAGGAGATCAGCATTGTTGGGATCCTGGGGAAGGATCATGACAAAGTAAATACATCGTATTATCTTCTGCTTATCTAGCTTTATCAACACTTTCTGAAAGTGAACACCTTGAAATCTGTTCAGCCACTTACATATTTTGTTATCAGAAGAAATGATACTATGATCAAATAAGATATGGGTACTAGTAAACTGGCTAAATTAGTTTAAAATTATTTATTTTCGCCAATAGTCCCCTGCCGTGTTCAAACCGTATCGGAGTTCAATACGGAATTAGATCTCATATGCGTGTATCGTCTACCAATCCCAAGTTGATACACACTTGGAAGTACGTACTTTGACATCACCAATTCCCAGGCTTGGTCGTACTTCAGAGTTTCAGATACTTCGTTGTTATTTTCTTTATATATTTTAAGTAATTTCACAAAGAATGCGAAGGCTGATTACAATTATTTACGTACATGAGCCTTGTTATCGGCGCGTATACCTGTATGTGTACTTCCAGTGCCAATATGAAATTCAGTTGGTGCTGCATGGCCCGCATAATGTCGGTGTACGTAATATTATTTACCAATGTCGGAGCCGCCCGGTGCGATATAGGTGGAAAACATTGAGTTGTTACTAATCGTTATTGTAATGTCGGCTTTGTTTCGTGTTTTCCTACGCAGGTGCACGATCTGTGATTACTTGTTCCACCTGTTCCCTGCTGGGCCGCGCGTATTAGATATCCTCCAGTGCCTGTAACCAAGAGTGAACAGTTTCTGTGCTAAAATTTGAATTCTTGCGCAGTGGTATTTGCATACTGATTCTAGAACACGTTGCAAGCGCGCAGACGCGGATACTGATTACTGAGGCACATTTGACGAGAAGCACACACACGATCTAGGCTAGGAGTAGGCGCTAAAAACTAGTATTTTTTACGGTATCATCACACTTCCATTTTTAGCTTAATTAAAATGGTTACCTAATTAAGTACATTCATAAAAAAAATAAAAATTGGAGTTTACATTTGGATCAGTGACCCACCATATTTTAATGGTGTTTTGCTGTTTTTATTGGTATTTTTAAACGGTCATCTTGAAGTCATAGATTTTCATTTCAATTTTATACATAAGATTTTTTCTCAACCGGGATAACTCATTAGATAACTTGAACCTAAAACCGGAGTTAAACGCAGGTACATTTATCTATGGAAGGTTTGAATTTAAACTGGATGAAAAATTAGAACCATTTTATGAAGAAGGAGGTTAAGGTACACGTAAATTGTCGTGTGCTGAAACCTCATTGGTTTTGCGTTATTCCCTAGCTTGTATGTAAATAATTGTGAGCGCACACAGCTTGGTCATGAGGCAGACGTGCCCCTTTGCATCGAGCCGCGGTAATTTGCGAGCTTTACGTGAACAAACATCTCGAATCGCAATCTTTACTTTCCATCTCCCCCGCTCTGCCCCTCTCACCACCCCGCACCATCTCCACATTCGCATTGCCAGCAATCTTCTTCATTACCCTCGTACATAATTGCACCAGACAATTAAAGACGATCACGGACTTTCAATTTGTGATGTTTTCTTTTCCTTTTTGGTCATCAGTAGAAAAAAACCTGATGTTTTATCGCAATTCTATGGAGTCAGCTCCATCGAAGCATTTAGTTGCATCTTTATGTTTTTTTAATGTAATCTGTTAAGTCTTTATTGTTGGTGCATGGAAGTTCTCATGTAAAATGGAGGCATTATCTTGCTCGCATTCTCCCATTGCCTTACATCACGTTGTTCATTTGTACTTGTCTACCAGAAGTGTACGAGTAACTCATTATAGAAACACGCGCTTCGTAGCTTTAGATCATCGATGCCAAGAATAATTTGTGTCTCACGCATTGACTAATAATCGTTTGGGAACGTGTCTAGATGATAATCCTCCGGGCTTGTGCTCTGCCACCTTACACCACGTAGGTGCAAGCGCAATTATTTTGAGTTAGCGCACTTGTGACTGCAGTGTGCATGCAGATCTGCCGTGCACTCAGTGATTCCAATCAACAGCTCTACAAAAGTGATGTAAATCTTTGGTGAAATGACTTCGTACTCCGATTTCCGCGTGTGTATTATGTTTTACAATCTCCATTTGTTCTCCATGCATTCATAAGAATATCTTATAAACCAATAAAACTTACTCCCCATTCAGTGATCATCAAAGTTGTCTTCATTAATTGTTATTGTTTTTTACTAAAACCCCCTCGCGAACCCAGCTATTCTAGTCCACTGCTGAGTACAATATTATGTAGATTTCCCCCATATCTTTCCAGGCACCTCTATCCCGGGCCTTCTACCTTCCCACTTTGATGTCTGATCATCGTGCTAGAGGCCTTCCTTTGTTTCCACTACCAGATAGATTGTTTATTTAGTGTCTTACCCTTTTCTGTCTTTGATATTTCTGTCTTTTAAGATTTTTGGTTTACTTCGTTTCTTTGATCAGTATTCCAATTGCACAATCCTCGAAGTTTGTATACCGTAGCCAATCAACGCCTTCTACTACATCAGACGGTATTGAGCTAATGCAATTATCAAGCAAAATGCATTGTTCGTCCAATTTTACGAGAGCCTGTTTGAGCATCTCTATGTTCTCTTTATTGCTGTCATTTTAAATCATTCTTCTTTGGTTTGTTTGGCAAGCAGATAAACTCGTGTGCGACATGATAGTAGGGATGCTAGTTGGCTAGATTTCTCACGCGGCCTGTGCCCCTGTTAGGAATGGAGCCCCGCACTAGTACCCCAAGTATTAATCATAGCATTTACAAAACATATAGATGAAAACTGAAGCAGCGCTTTCAGTGAGCCCTTTACTTTCCGCACATTTATAGTAAAACGCTATTATTGAGTTTGTGTTAAGAATTATAGGATTGCTCTGTGACGAGTGTACACCGTGAACCGGTCTTGGGCTGGCCGCGCCGTGCCGCGTGTGAACTGTTCCATTGCTAGATGAGAGAGTACGGAGTGGAAGACCTTCAAATGTTGTTTGGGCAACAGCTGACTGTCATCGTAAAAATATTCGCACCTCAATGGAAACACACCACACTTGTTTGTACTGGATTCCATCAGGTTTATCACTATCGAGCATACCTGGCTTAATTGACCAGAAGTTTGTAAATCATAATGTCAAAACATGGCTTGCTTGAAATTCCTTGTATATTTGTCATTCACATCTTATGACAAAGTTTAAAGGACCACTTAACCGGTTACGAAAAAAATATGTCAAGTATAAACATTGAGAATGAATTTAAAATAATTATTTTTTGCCACTATCGCATACAGTTTTCTGAAGGTATGTGCTTTACTTGTAAGCATATATTATAGTTCATTTCCTAGGTTATTCAACATTTTTATGTAAAACCAGACGAAAGGTATATAATGGAAGAAGCTAATCAAGGATCTTCACCAGTCTTCTTCCCCCAAAGCATTCAATCGCAAATTTCTTTTGTCATTGTTTTTCTTCTTCTTCTTCTTCTCATGACTTTTCAATTAAGATAAGCGATTTGCACCTTCGCTACTTCTGCACGTAAGAGTGATGTTGTGCTTCTGCCAAACCACTGTCTCAGGTATGATGAGATGTAGGAGTGAATATTTCTCATTTTGCTGCCAGAATAATGCCGTTTTTGCCTTTTGGCGGACATCAGGAGTTTGTCTCTGGTATTCGTACGGGAAAGAATCTTGGTATTTTTGACTCGATTATTGTGGATGTCATTGTGTCTCCTGTGTTGATGATGATGTACAAAATTTATATAGCGCCTTTTATGACAGTGTGTCGTTGTAAAGGCGCTTGTCCATATGATTAAAGAGGTGAGTCTTGAGACGTCTTTTGAACAGTCTCTCCAAATCCAGTTCCCTCAGTGAGGCGGGAATAGCATTCCAAGTCATTGGAGCGGCTGCCTTGAATGCCCTGTCTCCAAAAACAGTGTGGGGCTTTCTTGAAGAAATGTCAAGGCAGCTGCTTCTTGATACAGCTGACCTGAGTGCTTGCCCGCGCGAGGTTGTTGTTGCTGGAGACACCAGCTCCATCAGGTACCCCGGAGCACTCCCACGTTGAGTACATGTTGGTGTTGTGATGTTGCAGGCTGAGGCGCGGCTGGCGGCCCGGCGGCAGGCGAGGGCCGAGGCGCGGGAGATCCGCATGAGGGAGCTGGAGCGCCAGCAGAAGGAGCAGGAGCAGAATGCTGACCGGGTGTTCGACATGTACAGCGCGGGAGGTAACGCCACCACCTCACCCCTCACTAGTAAGATAACCCTAACATCTTAACATGCATGCTAGTTGCTACCACCTAAGGCATCACCTATTCTACCCACAGTTGGGATTAGTGTCTTTTGCACCAACCTCCAATCAATATTTGAGTGACACATCAAATTTGATTGCTTAATTCTGGTAAGGACCAGGATTAAATATTTCTCGGAAGTGAGTAATAATATGATGGAATTTGAACAGGGAAGATGATGTACATCAGCTGATTTACGTAGATGCAACCAAATTTTTGATGTGATGGGAGAAATCACACTTATTTTGAATTTTGTCTGATTGGAGTTTGGTGCAACACGCCCTTAATCTATCAAAAATGTATAGATGCTTAAACATTCGCCAGCAGAGCTATTTCAGTTTACATACATTCATTGGTAAATGCTATGGCTTAGGTTAAATGTTACTTGAGTTGCTGAAAACATCTCTATTCAATATTTTTTTGGCAAGGTCTGTATGGTGAATCCACCTCAATTCATAAAACTAATCCAGATAGACTGTGCGCCACAAGGAAAACGCCTTAATTTTTTTTTTTTTGACTTTTTTTTCATTAATCTATAATTGGAAAATTTACTGGTCTTTTCAACTGTCAATCTAACCTTGTAATTTTTTTGTAACTGTTGTTTTCCACAATAAAAAAATTAAATAATAATAATAATTTATGAGATTTGGATCATATTTAAGGTAGGTGAAAGCATAACTGATTAAAATTGTATAGGTCTAATATTTTTTTACAGGAAATGAGAAGCGGCACACTACACTTCTCACTTTCAATTGATTGGTGTAATTATTCATCTTTGAGTACAACTTTTCTTTTGGAGTTAAAAATTGGTAGCCTTGTTCCGTTTTGATGACTTGCTATAATTATCAAACTGATACAAAACATTTCTGCTAAGGACCGGGACTGGAAGTGTCTCATCACCACGGTAATTCTTACCTACCGAACATCAGTAATATTTATATGAAGACTAATCAGCTGTTCACTTGCGGCTATCTTGGATTAACAGGTCTTGATATAAATATTATCCATATTCGGTAGGTAAGAATTACCGTGGTGATGAGACTTCCAGCACACAACATCAATTGCCACATCACCAACACTCTTATATGTGTCATGTAAACCTCTAGATTCTCGGAAATTTGGAGTCACTTTCACAGTAAGTACCTACTCCTTAAAAAAAAATCTCATTAAATTAATTTGTAGTTATTTTTAAGTTCAATCATTTTATACTTTTACCTCCTTTTAAATAAACTTGGTCATATTTCAGATGGTTTATCCCGCCCCACGCGTGTCTCTGTCACCACGCCGGTGTCGGGAGTGGGTGCAGGGGCCGGGACAGGGCGCCTGGGGTCCTCCAATGCTGGCTACCACTCCTCCAGGAGGAGCTCCGAGGACTCTCTCGAGGAAATGGGCAGCATCAGGGATATTAGAGTGAGCAAACTTATTCAGGTTCAGATTGCTGGTGAGGATAGCAACAGATGGGGTTACAATAGGCAGCAGACCTCCTGGAAGTCCACTCAAGTGATGGAGGGACTGCTGGGCATCAACCTTGAAAGCAAAAGAAGAAGAAATATATGCATCTATAATCTATAATCTATAATCTAAGTTGCAAGGATATATTCATTTAAAGCTCTCAGATGTAAGCCCACAAACCAACAAGTGTAGTTCGCGCTTACAAATGCTGAATGTGTACTTACAAATAAAATCCAAACCTCAAATGAACATAAGCCCCACAACTTTTGCCGACCTTCCCTGAAACAGGGGTGACATTGGCAAAGTGAACCATTTTTTACAGTATGGGTGGTCAGCCTCATACCAACCTATAAGTCAAGGAATATGAATAAAAAATTACATTTAAATATATAAAAGAACAAAACCTTACAAAGAAATCTATACAAAAAAAGTCAGAAATTTCCTATGCAAAAAATGTAGCAAATGAATACACCAACACTAAAAATCACCATTGCAGATTAGCCGCCACTTCTTCCTGTCCTTGCACACTTCTTTCATTTCATCCAGAGTCATAACCTTTTTCATGCAAGTCCTCCTTTTATTATGACTCTGGATATCCCATTCATTCGCTATTTCAGAAATTTGATCCATCCATACTTTTCTCGGTCTTCCTCTACCACGACATCCATCTATTTTAGCAACATATACTTTCTTCGTCAATCTTTCATCACTCATTCTCTCCATATGCCCGAACCATCTGTCATGCATCGAAGTCAATAAAATAGTTGTATCTGAACACAAAATTTAATGTTGCATTGTATGGTCTTATGAATTTTATTATGTAGATAAAAAATAAAATTGATGTTCCACTTCTAGATCTGCATATGAGAAAAGTATAATTTATATGAAACTAGATGGATTTAATTCAGAATCACTTTAAATTTAATATTTTTCAGGGTTTGGTTCCTTGACTTATAGGTTGGTATGCGGCTGACCACCCATACTGTAAAAAATGGTTCACTTTGCCAATGTCACCCCTGTTTCAGGGAAGGACGGCAAGAGTTGCAGGGCTTATGTTTATTTGAGATTGGGTTTTTATATTGTAGGTCCACATGCGTTAGCGCGAAATTATACATGTCTGCTTGTGGGAATGCATTTAATATAAATCTTAAATGATATATATCTTTGCAGCTTAGATTGGATTAGATTGGTGGTTTACACAGTGAAAGTCCATTGTATAATTAATTAAATAAAACACACTGTTTCAATTCACTTTTATTATTTTAACTCTGTCAAACCGGTCCGGTCGATAGCTCAGTTGGTAGAGTGCTTGCATTCTACCCCGTGAGCTCGGGTTCGAATCCCACCGAGGAGGGTGTCAGAAATGATTTCCAATTTCGGTGTGTATTTCAAACCCCATAATATAAATTCCGGCGAGGTTTACTCAGCCTTTACAAGAAATGAGTACCAGCCCCCTCGGGAGCTGGGAAATTCCCACTTCAACTGAAGTGGTTGGCGTAAGGCCGGCCCCCTTACCTGTAAAAATAAATAGGTTCAACTCGCCACATGCGACCCCTTCAGGGATAACGCGGCAAGAAGTTACACTATATGTGTAGCTTAGTTGCGTTTAGTTGCGTAAACGCCCTTGCCTAAAAAATTATTGTCCTTAGGATGCCTTTTTAGGCGAGGGCTTTTGACAGAGTTAAAATAATAAAAGTGAATTGAAACAGTGTGTTTTATTTAATTAATTACACTTTATATTTGTTTGCTTTACTGCTAGTGAATTATTATTTGGTGTGTTCTTATTGCATGATGATGTTGTTACATGTTACAGCACGAGCTGAAGGAAGTGGAGGAGAAGTTCAGAAAGGCCATGATCCTGAACGCCCAGCTGGACAATGACAAGGCATCCTTCTCATACCAGCTGGAGCTGCTCAAGGACAAACTGGAGGAGCTGCAGGAGCAGCATACACAACTACAGGTGATTTCATTTTAAGCCACTCAAAAGCCTACTATAGGCACTACCTGTACACTATCACTTATACCCCCTCCTCTCGTCACAACAAGAGCAACTCGTAGAACGGCTCACATTCAACCATTTGCAGTCGATATCAAAACTATGAGAACTTGGTGTTTTCACGACTCATTCCTCTGCCAAACTGCCCGCTTATGGAATGAGTTACCGGTATCTGTGTTTCCATCCCAATTTAACCTTGCCCTTTTCAAATCCAATATCAGTAGCCATTTCCTCTCAGTGTCTCAAAACAAAGCAACGCCACACACACCACAGCACTGCGCAGCTAACGGCCCTGCAACCGGACATGGATAACTGCCACATCACCAACACCTCTGCGGCACTATAACAAGTGTCATAGACCCTTAGAGTCTCTCGAATCTAGGAAGTCTCCCGCATAGGCTTTCTTAAAAAAAAAAAAAACTATCCCCATGATGTGATGATGCCTTTTCTTGCTTTGATACTTTCTCACTTTTACTTTCAAATAATGATTCACATACTTACTTGAGTATTGGTGCTTGAAAATATATGCCAGCATGAATATGTCATTAAACATTTACCTTTGTAAACAAAATGTGCAATATTGATGTGATAAGGACTAAATTCTCTTGCGGCAGCTGCAAGTTTTTGTCCAGCTCTCCCTTGATTACGCTGCAAGCAGTGCCCAACCTACTGCCTATCTTTGCTCATATGGAGTGCTCATCCATATTTAACCCCCCTACCTTCAGGTTACTTTCCGAGAAATAGGCAAAAAATAATAAGCAATCAAAACCACAATGTACCTGACTTTTGAAAAGGATGCATGAATAATTACGTAACGCCAAACAAACAACCGAACGCTTAGCCTGCCCTTGAGGAACTAACTTGTCTAGACTTGTAATGACGTGACTTTAGAACTCAGGCAGACGCCAGGCGGTTTGTAGTTTTCAAATATATTATTTCTTCTCAAGCACGTTACTGGATGTAGTAGAATGGTACCCTTAAAGTTTGCGTATCGCGCACATTAATGTTTGTAAGGTTAATGCTTGGACTGGTCGATGAATCAATACATGCTCATAATTCTAAAATTCTAGCAAATACTTATAGGTACCTACCTTTTTTTTTTTTAAATAAATTTGTGAAGAGGAATGCAATTCACCAACCTATTTTGCCTGTCCAGTTGTCTTCATGCGAAAGCAGAAGCTTGTGTGCATGCAACGACATCTGAAACAGGGTCAATGTTATGGTCAAAGGGGCCAGCCGTGGCTCGAACCAACGTTATCTGAACCAAATACGCTAGCTGAACAAGCGTCTTGACCGCCGTGGCCATAGCACCGACAAATATATTAGGATGATTTATTTGGTGAGTGCTGTTTTTGTGTGTATCACACCTCAAGGCCCTGCTGGGCTTAGAGCATAATCTGGTGAAACTGAAATGAATTTGAATGTGTTGCATGTTGCAGAGAGAGCACAAGGACAAGTGTCGCTCGCACGACGCGCTGTCCCGGGAGTGTCGGAGTGCGCGGGAGGAGGTGCAGCGCTGCATGGCGGGCGTGGAGCTGCGGGACCGCTGCATACAGGAGGCGGGGCTGCAGCTGGTGCTGGGGGAGGGGCAGGGGGATGGAGAGGGCCCCGCCGCCTGCCTGCAGGACGCCCATGGAGAGGCCGCCCTGGGTAACTGGCTCATTCCTATCCAATGCATTATTGATCAAATGGACTCCGAACATTCAAAATATCTGTTATGTGAACATGAAGGTACATTTAGGCAGTATCTCTTTCGTACTCACCTGATGCTATCGTCCACGCGCGTGCATAGGATATAGGCAAATACATTTCAGAACAAATATTTTCTCCCGTTGAATATCTCATTTGAAATTGACTCAAGTGCTAACGATGGCTCCAATTGAACTTAAATTTTTAATTTTAAATCTCAATATCAAGCTTAAGCGAGCTTTGTACCATATATTGCCTTCCTATTAGGCGCATGTGCCTGTATGGGATGCATGCCCCTGTCTTTGACTAGCTTCAGTTTGACAACTCTCAAGTGGCGTGGAATTCTTTTCTGATGATAATTATTTCATTTTGGGAAAGATGGACGAATGAAACATAATTAAACATTAAACACTCTCATCATCAGGGTAAAATCCATAGATGGCGCTACTCGACTGGCAAACTCGTACATGAAGACGCAAGAGTGGTGGTCGAAAACCCACCAGATTCACAAATATAGTTAATAGATGTTGCTGCTCTTTCAACACAACTAGTAGAGTACCTTCGTTATCACTCTAACATCCTGAGTGAAGTCATATTTTTATCTCAGTTTCATCAACCTCTTCATCACTGCACCTTCAGCTGAAGAAGCTGTAATGAAAGGATTTAATTGGCATGTAGAGAAAATAAAGAATGTGGAAAAATTGTGAATATGGAGTAGAAACTCACATCCTCTTCCAGATTACATTATTATTTAACTCGTTGATTCTCTTCTCTATCTTTAATGTTTTTCCTGTCTTTCTCCTTATGTTTTTCATCTCCACTCATTGCGCTTAAAAATTGCCCAACAAATAATGTTATTTTAGTTTAACACCTGAAGATGGGAGGTTCTGCTTCTCCCAAAACTGGTTGCGTACAAGATAAACCCTAAATAAATGAATACATAATGTCTGTTGCAGATGTGCGATTGCGCACCCTAAGCAGTGAGCGGCAGGCTCTGGAGACGGAGGTGCGGCAGCTGAAGGCGCAGCTGGAGGAGGAGAGGAGTGCCAAGAAGAAGGGGGGCTCCGTGTCCCGCGCCTCCCACAATGGGCCAGACAACGCCTCAGACAGCGACAGCGACTCCATCGAAACCATGAGTGAGTGATGATGCCTTTTTTTTTTTAAGAAATCCTGTGCGGGAGACTCTCCAGATTTCAGAGACTCTAGGGGTCTATAACATTTGTTGTACTGCCGCAGACAAGTTTACGAGCTTGGTCGTCCCTACAAAGCGCCAATACTCCAGCAAGACCCAGTTGCTGTAAGGCTGGATGGACCTTTTAGTGACCGGTCTTTGGTAAAGGTTTTTATGAATTTTTCAACCCAGCGAAGAGCATATTTGAAAATATAAATGGTATATTTTTTGTGCTCCGCCGGGATTCGAACCCACAACTTTCCATTAACGAGTCCGAAGTGTTGCCACTGGACTACGGACTGGTCATATTGATAATAGATTAATCATCCACTCCTTGACTGATAGGTTGGTATGCGGCTGACCACCCATACTATAAAAAATGGTTCACTTTGCCAATGTCACCCCTGCTTCAGGGAAGGTCGGCAAGAGTTGCAGGGCTTATGTTCATTTGAGATTGGGTTTTTTATATTGTAGGTCCACATGCGGCATGTGTAAGCGCGAAATTATGCATGTCTGCTTGTGGGAATGCATTTAATATGAATCTCAATTGATACATATCTTTGCAGCTTATATTTAGATTTTTAGATTAGATCCATAGGCGCTACTAGGGAACTCATATTTTTCTATCGGTTCCTCAGGACCCGAGTGTGACCTGTGATTTCAATCAACCATGATAATTTTGAATCTGTGTTATGGCATCAAGAAATAAGTTTTATATTTCTTATTCCTTGACTTATAGGTTGGGATGAGGCTGACCGCCAATCCTGTAAAAAATATTAAATTTTCCAATGTCACTCTGTGTCAGGGAAAGTCTACAAGAATTGCAGGGCTTATATTCATTTGAGATTTGGGTCTTTATTTTGTAAGTGCACCTGTAGCATTTTTAAGCGTGAATTTACACGTATCTGCTTGTGGGAATGCATTTAATATGAATGTTAATGCATCTTTGTAACCTAGACTGTAGATTATTTTATCCTGGGCCCTTTTTATTTAGACCTATGATGTCACCCAGCCAAGAGAAATTTGAAACTGTTATGGCATCCACAAATAAGTTTCACTTTTATTTGTTTTACTTTCGGTTTAGAGGTATATTTTGAATGTTCGGAGTCCATTATCAGACTCGACTATTGCAATGCAATATGTGCCGGACAGCCACAGATTCAGCTGATGAGACTTCAGTCAGTCCTGAACGCAGCGGCAAGGTTGATACACAACGCTTCAAAGTTCTGCCACATAACGCTGCACCTGAAGTCTCTTCACTGGCTGCAGATGAAGGAACGAATCCATTTCAAAATAGCCTTGATGATGTTCAAGACTCTGCGTGGCATTGCACCAAAATATCTCATAAACCTGATAGCACCGGTAACACCAAGCAACAGGACCTCAACACTTCCATTAGCCGCATCATGCCGCAGCCAAATAGAGTTTCCAAGGAGAAATATCAAGACGAACTTTGGCGATCAAGCCTTCAAGATGGCTGCTCCAACCGTATGGAACGGCCTACTAGATAAACTTCGTAATATGGAGCCTGAGAGCTCATTTAGAAGCGGACTGAAGACCCACCTGTTTGCACGCTCATATATATGAGCATGCGCCTTTGGGATGACCAAGAGCATGAAAAGGCGCCAAACAAATCTTGAATTTATCATTATTATTATCATTATAAATGGGGTAATGTTTCAGGAGAGAACTCCAAGCTGCTAGGCGACTACAAGTTCCGTGCCTCGAAGGCGGAGCAGGATGTGCTGACGCTGCAGGCCACGGTGGCGCGCCTGGAGAGTCAGGTCATCCGCTACAAGAGCGCGGTGGAGGAGGCCGAGCGCATGGAGGACGAGCTCAAGTGCGACCGCCGGAAGCTGCAGCGGGAGGTAAACAGACACACATCACCCGCACTACAACCTCTACATATTATACACCAGTGTTTTTCAACCTGTGGGTCGCGACCCCCTGGGGGGTCGCGGAGCCTCTGTAGGGGGGTCGCGAGAGGTCAAAAAAACTTCAGTTTTTTTATACAGCATATAATTTGTGAGACTTAAATAAAAAGTCGATAAGAGTTAAAATTATTGAATTAAATAAAATATATTAAAAAAAGGGTTGGGGGGTCGCGAAATATTTTTTGATACTAGGGGGGTCGTGTCATGAAAAAGGTTGAAAAACACTGTTATACACCATTAGTGGAGACAAAACTAGTTTATGGTATTGAAATATACTAGGAGACAAACCGTCGGCCAGACCTGTCAAACACCGCATGCAAAAAAAAAGAAAACGCAACTAAGCTACACATATAGCATAACTGCTTGCCTGCGTTAGCCCCGAAAGGATCGCATGTGACCTATTTATTTTTAGGGGTAAGGGGGCCGGCCTCACACCAACCACTTTCAGTTGAAATGGTGGTTTCCCAGCTCCCGGGGGGGCTGGTTCTCATTTATTGTGAAGGCTGAGTACACCTTGCCAGTATTTATTTTGGGTTTGAAATAAACACCAAATCGGGAAATCATTTCTGACACCCTCGGTGGGGATCGAACCCTTGCTATCGGCATGGAATGCAAGCATTCTACCAACTGAGCTATAGACTGGACTTTTATGAACTTGTTCGTCGCTGCAAAGCGCCAATTCTCAAGCAAGACCCAGTTGCTGTAAGGCTGGATGGACTTTTTGATGCCTAAACACAATACTCAATAATAATCTGAAGTCTTATGTTTTCTTGCTTCCTCTATCTTGTGTTACAACGCCTAATCACACACACCATTAAGTTTTTAAATAATGCCTTATCTTTCAAAATTGCCTAATCCACCGACCTAAATGTGTGCCCACAATTGTCACCTAGAGAAGACATTTTAGAAAATAAAAACAAAATCTATCACGTTTGCCTGTTAACAATGAAGTCACACTAAGAGCATCTTTGCTTTCTTTCTAACTAAGGAAGATTTGTGTTGAAACGGATAAAGTGCCTATATGCTTTAAATAGTTTCGGCTCCACTATATTACAACTAAATGCTAAAATATATGCAGTAATCTGGATGCCCTAAACTGTTGTGCAACATTTTAGATGTAGTAATTATTAATGTTTTGTTAAGTTATTGAACTATATTTAAATTTTACTGCTTAATGAGTAATGACAAGTCTTTCTTTAATAGGGATTGACGAAAAATAGAGCAGATGTTTTCCAACGCTAATGAGCGGCAGTTTTATACAAACCTTAGCCCCAGACTTTAACCCTAGACTAGAACCCTTTTAATGTAAGGCTGTATGAAGCTTTCCCATCCCTTTTTTGAGATGATCATTGATTGGTATATGTCTTTGGAGACAGGGCATTCAAGGCAGCCGCTCCAATGACTTGGAATGCTATTCCCGCCTCACTGCGGGAACTAGATTCGGAGAGACTAGTTAAGAGAAGTCTCAAGACTCACCTCTTCGTCCAATCATATGGACAAGCGCCTTTGTAGTGACACACTGTCATAAAAGGCGCTGTACAAATTTTGTATTAATAATAATAATAATAATAATAATGTCTTCATACAAGAACATTATGAAAATCAAATGTATTTTTGAACTGCTGATTTGAATGCACACATGCAGAATGTATTGGTGCGAACCTACATGTGCCTGTCTGTGGGAATGCAGTTAGTATCAGCCTTAAATGTTAACATATATTTGCAGCTTAGATGATATCAAAACATACAGTGAATTTCTCATCAGAATCTAGAATAAAGATGAAAGTTTTGTTTTTTTGATTTGCTTAAATAAGAGTGTACTGCTTGTTACTAATACTCTACATGCCGCTGATGACTTGTACATTTTCAGCTTGTAATTCATTTACTCACCAATAGCTTTGTAGTATAACTATCTTAATTTTGCTGGAGTGATGTTTTCCGGGATCTGTTGCCGTGGTCTGTGGGAGCTGGAGCTTCCGGACGTTTCGCCCATTTCTATGATGGGCTTCTTCAGCGTGAAGTTTGATGATGATCTTGATGAGAACTGTTCCTCATCAGAACCAGTTCTCATCAAGATCATCATCATCATCATACTTCACGCTGAAGAAGCCCATCGTAGAAATGGGCGAAACGTCCGGAAGCTCCATCTCCCACAGACCACGGCAACAGATCCCGGAAAACATCACTCCAGCATCATCAGCCGGCCGTGTAAGCCTAAAACTCTTATCTTAATTTTTTTTTAAGTAGGTAAATGTAGATTTGACAGAAATAAATCATCTTGTTTTAGTTTTACATGACTAACAAATTCAAAATCGGTGATGAATGTGTGAAATAGCTATATCACTTATTTTAACGCTTTTTTTTACAAAAAAATACTTGGAATAAATTAGGTCTTAGGTTTTTGCATTAATTTTAGATTTAGATACCTTTAAGGTTTATTTTAGATACCTTTAAGGTAAAACTGAACGACTGACATAATAAGCTAACATGGGTTTTTCTGTTAAATGCACCTTTTGTCCTGTTGTTATGAAAGAAAACATTAAAAAAGTGTAAAAATCCTGTAGCTTAGAAGTTTTTCATTAGCAAAGCAAAAAAAACGCAACTAAGCTACACATATAGTGTAACTTCTTGCCGCGTTATCCGCGAAGGGGTCGCATGTGGCGAGTTGAACCTATTTATTTTTACAGGTAAGGGGGCCGGCCTTACGCCAACCACTTCAATTGAAGTGGTGTTTTCCCAGCTCCCGAGAGAGCTGGTACTCATTTCTTGTGAAGGCTGAGTAAACCTTGCCGGTATTATTATTTTGGGGTTTGAAATAAACACCGAAACGGGAAATCATTTCTGACACCCTCGCGCTCGGTGGGATTCGAACCCGAGCTCACGGCATGGAATGCAAGCACTCTACCAACTGAGCTATCGACCGGTAACTAGTTTATAATGAGTTCACTTACTCTGGGAAGTTGCCCCCAATAAAATGTTATATCTGCAATTTCTTAAATCGGTGAATCAGTACTTATTCAGTTTTACCTTTAAGGTGGTGATATTTTTGTAATTGTTTATTTATTTATAAAATTACTGTTGATTGTACTGTTATTTCTGATGTAATAAATTCAGGGGTTTGTTGTAGGTTGTTTATCATAAGTAATGTTTGTATTGAGTTTGTATTTTCCATTTCAGGAGATAGTAATTGACTTCTGGCAGGAAATGGGTGTAACTAATTGATAAAGGGTACTATACAAAATGATCTTTGCATCGGCTGCTCTCCGATTGACATTTCCCCATAGCAGTAGAACACCATGGTCTTTACACCCTCGATCCATCTTTGTTAAACTAATCACACCCATTTTAAAATGTCAAGACACTTTTGACAAGACACACTTTTTTGTTTTATTAAATCTTTAATTTTCAAATGTAAAGAAATAACTCACTGTGAAATAATTCAGTGTTTTCTCACTATTTCTCTTTAAAAAAAAAAGCTACTATTTTATACATACTGATTTTAGATTTTAAATTATGATTACCTTAGACATTTTAAAGAATGAAAAAACGGATTTTACTGACTGCAAAAGAGAAGAACGATTTTCTCTACTTTGGTTCCTCCTTATAGAGGACACACGTCTCCTGAAGACGTCGGATATGACTCCGACGAAACATAGAGAAAATCGTTCTTCTCTTTTGCACGGTCAGTAAAATCTATTTTTTCATTCTTTAAAATACTGATTTTGTTTGTTGTTAATGAATAAAAAAACATTTTTTTTTTTTTGTTTTGAAATTGTTAAATTACATATCTCTTTAAACTTGTTATATAACACAGCTTTGTCAAACTTACAAGTCAATTTATCAAAATTTTGAGTGACATTATGGTTAGCTATTTAATCACATTGGGGCAGAAGTTTTACTTGGAGACAATTACCAGTATAGTAACCTACCGACATATCATGTAAATGTGCATTTTGTTTAACACCTTGTAGATAAGTAACGCCGCTGATTACATAAAACTGCTGGAGGAGGAGGCTCGGGAAGCCAAGGCCTGCATGAACTAAATGTTATATCTGTTTCCAATACTAATCCAGGAGAGCACTCACATTTATAAACATGATGTGCGTTTTTTGTTTTTCTTTTTTTCTGCGTGTTGTTTTTTTTGCTTGTGTTGTCCCCAATGCTTCTTCTTGCTTCCTTAGTTATTTATTTCTTTTTAATACTACCTGATTTTGCTTTTATTTCCTCTTTTCCCCTTTGCATCTGTTACTTCTTGCCTTGCTGGAATATCACTGAAGCTGTGATGAAATTATTAGTTTGTATTTGAAAGGGACATTGCCATGTTGTAACTATTAAAACTGATCTATCTTCACTTTGCCAGTGTCACCCCTGTTTCAGGGAAGGTCGGCAAAAGTTGTGGGGCTTATGTTCATTTGAGGTTTGAATTTTATTTGTAAGTACACAATCAGCATTTGTAAGCGCGAAATACACGTGTTTGTTTGTGGGCATACATCTGAGAGCTTTGAATGAATATATCCTTGCAACTTAGATTATAGATTTATCTACCTTAAAGATACCTTCACCATACAGCATTTTGGTTAGTTCTTAGAATGGGAATCAATATTTGTATCATCATTTTGTCTTTCTTATGGGTCATTCCGCATCACTTCAACATAAAAGCAATTTTGACAGCCATCAACTTAAATTTTCTAACAATTCAATTTTGCAACCAGGTGCTAAATTTTTATACTTTTAATTTTATAATTTTTGGATGAACTCAAACAAAACACAGTTTATTTTTACTTTTAGTTTATGTTAAAGATGATGGCAAGTTTAATAGGCTAGAATATGTACACTTCTTGAGATTAATTCAAACAAACTGCGATTCTAACTAATTGTAATGTAAAGAATCAAATGAATTGTTAAATCAGAATGTGAATTGGGGGGTGTTATGGCCTCGTTGAACTGACACAAAATGACCCTCCGAGTGTTATGAAGCTCACAGATAGTGTATTCCAAGCTGACCAACTGTCCTGGTGGCTGTTGGTGTAATAAGCTGGGTATTCATGGACTCTGCGGGCACCACCATACAGCAAACAAGTTATACAAATAAATTGATTTACTTAAAACTGGGTGTAACACTTTTGCTACGTATATTATACAAAGTTTAATCGGTAATGGTGAACACATGAGTAGTCGCTTTATTTTAATGGTGGCAGGTTACTTGTTCTCGTTGTTCATTAATATCGTACAACAAAGCTACATACATTTTGGTGAAGAAGTAATATTATTTACGAAATGGTTTGTTCGGCTTTCCAACGCTTCTGTACTCCAAGTAAAAAATATTATGTTTAAATTCAACCACAGCGTTTACCAAAAAATGTATCAAAACTAAAACGCTCCCTAGAGATCCTGTTTTCATTTTGAAAAAAAAAATGGTTGAGGTAGAATGTAAAGTTTTATACATGGGGTAGTGGATACAATATTTGGCAAGCAGCTTGTTTATGGATCATGTAACATCAGAAGAATTGAATGTTTTAGTAATGGCTGTTGTTGTGTTGTGTTGCAGCACCGGGAGGCGCAGAGTCGTGTGGAGGAGCTGGAGACGGAGAATAGTCATTTGAATAAGCGGCTGGACAAACTGAAGACGGCCAAGTCGGCCCTGCTCAAGGAGCTCTGACAGGACACGTGTCCTCACAACAACACCCACTAACATCACAGCAACCTGGCCACAGCTAGCACCGGGCACCAGACACACCCACCCAGGGAATGTAAATCAATCAAATTAACTTGTAATATGTAAACGAGCTTCTTGTAGCTAGAATGGAGTCGGAAAATTTCATTTTTTTCTTGGCGGGGTGACGTCACAGTATTGGTGACATCACAACCTTTTTTTCATAGTTTTTTGTGCCAACTCCGTGATAGTTTCAATTAGCTTCTAGAATAGGGAGGATAATCTAAAATATGTTCATTAGAGAAAGCAAACTTAATGAGACGATACAACGATCAGAAAAACTTCCCATTCACTTATTTCATAATTATAAAGCCGTAGTTGTGATTCTTTAGTCTAGGCGCACACTGGGCGACAGGCGACAGCTCGACGACTAGTCACGGCGACAGGCAGCTCAGTGTCGCTGTACTTACTTTTACTATGGCGACAAGTCGCGGCGACAGTCGCCGGCACAAGCGACAGCTCCGCGTCTAGTCACAGCGACAAGTCGTCCAGTGTGCGATGGGCCTTATAATTAAATTCATTCATTTTCTCTTTGGTCTAAATTTGTTCATTTTGGTTTTGTGTAGTTGTGGCTGTTGCCACATTCCTTCTGCTTATTATTTAGGTGGATGATTTATGCACTGATTAGTTAACCTTATCCTGGAAATTAATAATTTGGCAATATATAACTGAAAAGGGGGGTAAATGTTTAGAAACTAGTGAAACTATGAGCATATCAAGTAAATTAATTTTTGCTGTTTTATTTTGCTGACATTATTTTGAATTTTGGTGTGCACTGAATGTACCGCTATTCAATATCTATATTCACAATATTTGTAGAATTTTTACAAATTTTCCAAAATGACTTGAACAGTGATATTCATCACGAGCCTTTGTAATGAAACACTAACTAATCCAGGTGTAGAGGTAAGCGTGAGTGTCTAAATTATATTTAAATCAAGATGGAGGGCAACGTTGTGTACTTTAGTAGGAAATAACGGCTAAGTCTGAGTTGATGTGAATGTTTACACTTTACAGTATTGAAGATAAATGATATTTAGATGTGTTGTGATGGGCACGTTATGTTAACTAAATAATTAAATACTATTATTAGTCGTCATGGCAACTGCCGTGTGAGTAATTCATGTAGCAACATCTTACATACACATATACAGGTATGTCATACTGGAGTACAGCTGAACCTCACTCAACAGGGAAAACCTTTTCAAATACAAGTAATAAAAATATAGGACAAGTTTTACTTTACCACAAAATAAATAAAGTTTATAAAAAATGTGATGAAGGTTGTTTGAAAAAGAAATAAAGACAAAGTTTCTGCATCATCATAAAACATGGATAACACTGCATCAAAAAGCACCTTCAATGGATTTTATAAAAACAAAAACAAAACATGTAAAAACCCCTACTAGCAGTGCTAGTGCTATTGATAGCAATGTTTACTAAGATTAGATTTGTTAGTTGAGTGAGGTTCGGCTGTATTCAAATGAAACTCCTGTGTAAATTTTGAGTGTCCATATTTTCAAATGTGATTTTTAGTGTACATTGTATTAATATAAAATTATGCCAATAATAATAATAAACACATTTATGTAATCTAGAAGCCAATGTATAGTTTGGTATATTAATAATTTATGTTTTAATTAAGCCATTACATTTTAATATATTGAATTTGTAATTATTAACATTGAGCTGCGTGAGGCAGTTTGTTTATATTTTGTTGCGCTCACGATCTTGGGCCGCAGCCATCATGCTCTTACCCCATTAATCCTACTCATTATATTGTTATGAATTTACTCACAGACTTAATGGATGAAATAAATGTGGACGGGCAGAATATTGCATGCTCACAAAACAAACTTTTAGATCCGTTTTAATATTTTGTCCTCTAAAATGTCAGACAATTTGTTTCAATTTAGTTTTTAACATTTTATATTCCTGAACTCTCCGCAGGTGTTAATTCATTCATTAATAAATTTCAATGGAATGTACAGAAAAGTCCAACTAAATGCATCAGTCAAATCACATTTTTACAGGTGGATTGTTATTTTACATTGCAGGTTTTTAGTTTTCTTTGGGCATTTCTTTATTTTTTGGAGTATTTACCAGTGAACATTTTATTTGTAAATTGTTAGTGTAATTATATGAATGGTAATCCCGCAATGTAAACACACTTTACGAAGTAAAGGGGTCTTCACATGGGTCCAGTGAGGGCATTAGTAGGAGAGTGTATGCATGACTGCCATATTACTGCATGCATTTACTCGCTGTGAGCTTGTATTAATAAGTGGGGGTGGTGTGTACGAAAACGCAGAAAGATGGCGAAGCACATACGCCCACCTACCAATGCACACTTGGTGGACAGCCCATAACTGAGAAGTTGGCCGCACTGTGTGTTCTGTAGGACATGGATGTTTGTATTATAACATTTAGTCAATCAACCTTATGCAATTAATGGTATATAATGTACATATATAAAGTGTATGTAAGTAGGAGGCAATAGGTACATTTTAATAATGTTTTATTTATTTACATGTGGAATATATTTGATTATTATTAAAATTGTATTTGGTGCTGAAGTTACTAATTTATTTGGATGTGACACTTTTGTAGATGAATCAGTTTTTTGTGTAAAACTATTTGAAATACCTAACGTAATGTAAAATTAAAAATAATTTGTAATACATTTGGCAAAATTTGTAATTTCTAGACCGTGTTTTATTTGACATCTTCCTCCCTTTCTACGTGTTCTGGTAGATGGCTCGCCTGTTCCTCTGCACATCTCCCCTGCATGCGTCACGAGCATCTCCCAGCCATGTAACTACAGCATTAGCTGATAATATACCTTTACAAGAGGAGCCTTCCTCTGCACATCTCCCCTGCATGCTTCACGAGCATCTCCCAGCCATGTAACTACAGCATTAGCTGATAATATACCTTTACAAGAGGAGCCTTCCCAAACATCTCCCCTGCATGCTTCACGAGCATCTCCCAGCCATGTAACTTCAGCATTAGCTGATAATATACCTTTACAAGAGGAGCCTTCCTCTGCACATCTCCCCTGCATGCGTCACGAGCATCTCCCAGCCATGTAACTACAGCATTAGCTGATAATATACCTTTACAAGAGGAGCCTTCCCAAACATCTCCCCTGCATGCGTCACGAGCATCTCCCAGCCATGTAACTACAGCATTAGCTGATAATATACCTTTACAAGAGGAGCCTTCCTCTGCACATCTCCCCTGCATGCGTCACGAGCATCTCCCAGCCATGTAACTACAGCATTAGCTGATAATATACTTTTACAAGAGGAGCCTTCCTCTGCACATCTCCCCTGCATGCGTCACGAGCATCTCCCAGCCATGTAACTACAGCATTAGCTGATAATATACCTTTACAAGAGGAGCCTTCCTCTGCACATCTCCCCTGCATGCGTCACGAGCATCTCCCAGCCATGTAACTACAGCATTAGCTGATAATATACCTTTACAAGAGGAGCCTTCACAAACATCTCCCCTGCATGCGTCACGAGCATCTCCCAGCCATGTAACTTCAGCATTAGCTGATAATATACCTTTACAAGAGGAGCCTTCACAAACATCTCCCCTGCATGCGTCACAAGCATCTCCCAGCCATGTAACTTCAGCATTACCTGATAATATACCTTTACAAGAGGAGCCTTCACAAACATCTCCCATGCAACATTTTTTAAAGTTATATAGTTTTTTTACAATTTTCATATAACTTTGTATCATTTCTTAAAAAAAAAAAAAAAAAAATTAGGCTGATTTATTTGGTGAGCGCTGTTTTTGTGTGTATCACACCTCAAGAGCCCTCTGCGAGCTTGGTCGTCGCTGTAGAAATTCTCAAGCAAGACCCAGTTGCTGTAAGGCTGGATGGACCTTTGGTGACCGGTCATTGGTAAAGGTTTATGAATTTTTCAACCCAGCGAAGAGCAAATTTGAAAATATAAGTGGTATATTTTTTGTGCTCCGCCAGGATTCGAACCCACGACCTTCCCATTCAGAGTCCGTAGTGTTACCACTGGGCTACGGACCGGTTCTTATATGATTTATCCTATTTTTGTTTTCATGAAGTGTGGTTCTTATTTTTTAATTACTCATTTTACTAAAACTATCTTCGATCATTTAGATAATTTTACCTACCTGTTTTTAAAACTATCTAATTTTTATCAAACCGATAAAAATGACATTCAGAACAAATAGAAACCAATTTAATTTCATATCATATTAAAGCCGTAGAAATAAATATTTCTGCACTGTGACCATTTTTTTTTTAAATAGATATGTGGAAAGGAATGCACTCCACCAACCTATTTTGCCTGGCCAGTTGTCTTCATGCGAAAGCAGAAGCTTGTGTGCATGCAACAGCATCTGTTGAACCAGGGTCGAAGTTATCATCGCGGGATTCGAACTAACATTATCCAGTTCCAAATAACCTGACTTGATCCCCGCAGCCATAACACCAACTTTTTTTTAAATACAATATCAAATTCTTTTTTTTATGATTTTTTTCCTAAAAATATTTCTTTCAAATCCTTTTGGTGTAAAGCAGCTTTATGGTCCCTAAGTCAAGATTGCCTTTCAAGCGTCGACATGATTTTACGGTGAAGTATTCTAAAATTCCTAAATTCCTTTAAATTCCTCCTTTAAATTCCTTGACTTATAGGTTGGTATGAGGCTGACCACCCATACTGTAAAAAATGGTTCACTTTGCCAATGTCACCCCTGTTTCAGGGAATGTCGGCAGGAGTTGCAGGGCTTATGTTCATTTGAGTTTGGATTTTATTTGTAAGTACACAATCAGCATTTGTAAGCGCGAACTACACGTGTTTGTTTGTGGGCATACATCTGACATCTGAGAGCTTTAAATGAATATATCCTTGCAACTTAGATTATAGATATTATAGATAAGTAACCTTAATAAAATAGTCAAGGAATACAAATTTCAGTTTCGAGGTAAGTAAAACAAAATATTCATTTACAAAATTACTTTAATTATTTCTTATTGCTAGTATCAACTCTTCATAATACCAAAATATCTGCATAATAAATATTGATGTGAGTAACATTGGTAAGGATTGTTTACAAATCATTCACTCTGGTATTTCTAGAATAATTCATATTTATAACAAGGGAAGGGGAAAATAATTAAATTCATGAGTTAAAGTTGTGTCATCCCATTATATCACAGGAAAATATAACAAAAAGAAATATTAGATTCTATAGGGGTGTTGTGGATAAGAATACATATTCTCTAGCTCAGATCAAAGAATGATTTGTGAGAATACAAAATAAGATAGATGGTGACTAACATAGGGAAGAATAAAATAAAGTGTGATGTGCTACTGACTATCTGTTGACAAAATCAGAGGAAAAATATGATAAGTAAAGCAGTGAAAAATGTGAATTTTAATTCAAACATTTTCTTAAATACATATAATAAGTTTGGAGTAGCACTGTCACCGTTCCACGAGGGGTGGCCAGAACTTCTGCAGAGTCTCCTCTACTTATTCCTGAGGAGGTAACCAAGAAAAATCTAAACATGGAAAAAATATTAAGCTCTGGAATAATATTGATCAATTATAATTGGTAAATTTAATATTTTTAATAACACAGTAGATGGAAGTCTGAGCCGAATGTCTTTATTTTATTTTAATATACATGATTTTGAACAGCGGAAAATTGCTTTTTATTGATTATACGTCATTCATCGCAGCTGTAATAAATTGAGCAGTCGATTCTAAGTATTGAGGGCCAGGAACTGTTCACCAGTATGATCAAGACTGAGTTCTGCAAGGAGCTCAAAACCAGGTCCAACCAATACAAATTGACCAAATGTGGCAACTTGGAATTTTCTTCAAAAATGAGATATACACAGAGAACGTCATCTTCTGTGTTTCCATATATTGACAAAAAAAAGTCTTAAATGGCCGCCTTTGGTTCTATAATACTTGAATGCAAACCAACACAGTGTATCAACATCACTCTGAAGAAGCGCATTGCAGATATGGTTGAAATGTATGGAAGCTTCAGCTGTGATGGACCATCTCCTGGATCCCGGTCAACAACCCTTAAGTGTAAAAGCCTAAAGCTTCAATTCAACACAAATTGAACATGAGTGGAAATCATAGAAACATCTGTACAAGACAAACAGTGTATTCAACACATTTAATAACTTTAATGAGCTTGAAATGAAGATAGATTGGTTCGCATGTGACAGAATCATGAAGAAATGGTAGATGATATTGATTATCCTTATAATGAATGTCCTAGTTTAGAATAACGCCTCAGGCTGCAGGGTGTGTCACCCGTTGGAGTGCTGGCTGGGCGTGAGGCCCCCCGGGTGCTCCGGGCTGTGTTTCTGTTTTTTCCGCTTCTTCTCCTTTTTCCGTTTCTTCCTCTCCTTCTCTTCGTCGTGGCGTTTCTGCTTTTTGTGCTTCTTTTCGTGGGTATCTTGGCTTGACGTGTCTGGAAAAAGAATACCAGGTTATGGCAAGCAGTTATTTTTACCTAGTTTGTAACTTTGGGGCAGCGGATAAAATTGTGATTTTTGGGAACTCCATCCGAGGCATGAATAAACCAAGAAGAAATATGTAAGGCCGTGTTCGGGGAGCTAGTTTGAGCACTGTGAGCGCTTAGAGTAAAAATCGTGGTGGGGGAAGCTCGATCGCAAACCTCCCCGAACGATAATAAGCGAATTTCATGTCAACCAGACAGCAGCTGTCAAAGCTCGGCAGATCGGATGCAGATTTATCTCAAAACGCATTATTGAGCCATGATTCTAATATTTCCAGCAGTATTTTCAATTACTGAAGAGCTTTTGATAGCTCAAATCCATTATTTAACATTAATATTCATTGTGTCTAATATTCGCGTCGTTGAGGTTAGCTGTCAACTGTCAGTGGACCGGTATGAACCACTGGTGCGAAGTTAGAAACGCTTAAGCCGACCCACCTTGCAAATAAGCGAAAATAGCAAACGGCCGAGCTGTCGTGCGTGACGTCATAGCTCATAATATTTGCTTACGATGAGCTCCCCGAATAGTGTGAGTGCTTGAAGCGCGCTCCCTGAACACGGCCTATGTGCCCACAACTTGATGTAGAAAAACAAAAAAATATTTATGCATTTCGAGACCACCTGTGCTGTGACAAACATAATAATAATACTAATATTACAATTAATTGGTGACAGCTGTTCTCCAGAGCAATCCCTACTTAAGAGCTGTCTACAATCTTAGTCCTCATCAACTCAAACAACATTGAGTTGCTGTAAGGCTGGATGAACCCTGTCTTAATATGAGTGTGATTCATCGATAGAGCATTGAATATGCTTTTATTAGACTTTATTTAGCGCTCAAACGGTTCATGAAGTTATCAATAGAGCAAAGTGTTTTTTTAAATTAAACATGTATATTTTTGGGTTATACTGGGCTTCCCACCCACTACCTTCCTAACATGTATAGAGGTGCTGCACGCCCCACCTGTGATCTGGGTTTCCTGGCTCATGGGCCCGCCCTCCTTGTGCTTGTGCTTCTTGTGCTTGTTCTTGTGCTTCTTGACGGGCGCGGTGTTGAGGAAGCGGTACTGCTCGGGCAGGGGGCCGGGGTGCAGGCGGAAGCCTGCCAGCTGCGCGCTGCTGAGGGGCAGCAGCTCCTTGCCCCCGATGGGCGGCTTGTCGATCACGGAGCGCAGCGTGCTGTTGTCCTGCTGGCCCGGCCCGTCGATGATCCCCGGCAGGTTGGGCAGGAAGGACGACAGCTGCTCCTTGAGCTTCTTGCCGCTGAATTTGCTATAGGAATGTTCCAGGCCAAAGTAGGCCATCAAATTTGTTGCACCCGTTAGTTCACATTCTCCTGAAACGTAAGTTTTTACTTTGTATTTCACAATTGGATACAACAATATTTCTACAACATCCAAAACCTGAAATGCATCCCCCCCACCCTTTGTGGAAAAAATCTTCATTAGTAGAATTAAATAAAAAATGCAAGGTCGTATGACATATCTTGATTTTAAAAAATGTAAATAAAAGGAAATGGTACCTTTGCTGGGGGGCTCCTTCATCAAGTAGAAGGGCCCACTGTGAACTATGGACGGGTTTTTCCCCAAGGAAATCGTTGTTTTGAGTGTTCCCGATGAGTCCTGACGTGAAACAACAGGGGATCTTGCACCCCTGGGTGAAGACTTCGGAGAATAGGGTTCTATCTTCCGGAACTGATCAGCCATCATCATTTTCCCTCATCGTTCTCGGGACCCGCACGCAACAACCAGCAACAAAAAACTACAATCTTCCGTCACGCAAATTCATAGACAATGAGGAAAACATAACACAGTTATGCAGCTAATCAAACATCACATTATGCTGCTTGCTACTTAATCTACTCGAAAAAAAATGATTTTCTGGTATATTCAATATTAAAATAAGTTTATTATTATAATGAATGATAACATAATTTTGAATATCCCAGTTTAAGTTTTTATTTATTCTGTTTTTCTTGTAGGTATACCTATTCGGATAAGGGTCATTTTTTGTTTATGAATTAAGCTGTCAAACATGTCGGACTTTTTGACGTTTGTCGTGTTTGTTTCTTTGGAAAGTGAAAATGTATTGTGAAGGTGTAAATAAAGGATAAAACGCCATGAAGAAGGAGAAAACGGCAGATAACTGCCGCCCCTTTAAATTATAAGTTTTTAACCCTGCATTAATTAAGTTATATCGCTTATTCTTCTAAAATCATAATTATACTAAATTGTTTTTTTTTCTAACCTTTACAGCCCATCAAATTCTAAGCTTGACCGGGATAAGTTTTGAAAGGAAGAGCATTATTGTGAGTAATGAAAAGTTTTGTGGTATTATTTTGTTTGTAAGCTGCCTAGTTTTTCATGGATGATTATGCATTGCAGGGTTTTGTTGAGCTGACAATAGTTCCCCTGCGCGACAACCTGCGGGTGATCCGGCTGAACGCCAAGCAGTGCCGCGTGTACAGGATCGTGCTGAATGACCAGTATGAGGCCAGCTTCCAGTACTATGATCCCTTTTTGGATATATGTCAGACCCAACCGCAAACGTAAGTCAACAATAAAATAGTAGCTCAGTTTGATTTATTCTGTTCATACCTATATCACACTTTAAGTTCCGCGCAAGCCATGTCTCTCTCAACATCATCAATCCAAACTAGACCAATTTGGTTTATTACTGGCATGACCATAATTTAAGTGGGAAAATTCTTACGCTGTCAAAGCGAGGAAAGGAATATCCTGGTCTATAATCTATAATCTAAGTTGCAAAAGATATATTCATTTAAAGCTCTCAGATGTATGCCCACAAACCAACAAGTGTAGTTCGCGCTTACAAATGCTGAATGTGTACTTACAAATAAAATCCAAACCTCAAATGAACATAAGCCCCACAACTTTTGCCGACCTTCCCTGAAACAGGGGTGACATTGGCAAAGTGAACCATTTTTTACAGTATGGGTGGTCAGCCTCATACCAACCTATAAGTCAAGGAATATGAATAATAAATTACATTTAAATATAAAAAAGAACAAAACCTTACAAAGAAATCTATACAAAAAAAGTCAAAAATTTCCTATGCAAAAAATGTAGCAAATGAATACACCAACATTAGAAATCAACATTGCAGATTAGCCGCCACTTCTTCCTGTCCTTGCATACTTCTTTCATTTCATCCAGAGTCATAACCTTTTTCATACAAGTCCTCCTTTTATTATGACTCTGGATATCCCATTCATTCGCTATTTCAGAGATTTGATCCTTCCATACTTTTCTCGGTCTTCCTCTACCACGACATCCATCTATTCTAGCAACATATACTTTCTTCGTCAATCTTTCATCACTCATTCTCTCCAAGTGCCCGAACCATCTTAACATACTTCTTTTAATCTTCACTTTCACACTTTCTCTTACACCACATTCTTCTCTTACAAAATCATTCCTCACCCTGTCACTTCGTTTTTTCCCAATCATACTTCTTAGATAGTCCATTTCTACTGTATGGACTTTACTAATTTCCCTTTCACTCACCGTCCAGGCTTCACTTCCATACATCAAGGTTGGCACTAGTATACCACCGTGCACTGCCAATCTAACATTTTTTGAGAGATTTTGGTTCCTGGCGATGCAAGCGGTCGCACCCAGTACACACCTGCCTTTCATTATTCTTCTTTCAAATTCACCGGCCATTCTTCCATCTTTTTCAAACTTACATCCCAAATATACAAACTCATTTACAACATCAACATTCATTCCATTAATTTTAAATTCATAATTCATATTTTCATCATCTCTTTCAAAAATCAAAACTTTCGTCTTTCTTGCATTCAACTTCAAATTATTACCTTTCAAAGCTTCGTTCAATCTAGAGAGCATCATTTGCAATTCCACTGCTGAATCAGATACAAGGACTGCATCATCCGCATACAGTAGAACGCTTACTTTGCTCTCTCCTATCATTAATCCACAATCATCAAGTCTAGCATCTCGAACACACTTGTCCATGACTATGTTAAATAGCCATGGGCTCATCACACATCCTTGCCTTACACCCTTAAAAACTTCAAACCATTCACTATACTCACCATCAATACGAATGCAGGCCATACTATTCTCATAGTTCGCATGCACCGCATTGAGTAGAGCTCCATTCACTCCGTATGCTTTCAAAACATCCCACAACATACCTCTGTCCACTGAGTCAAAAGCCTTTTCCAGATCCACAAAGGCCGTGAATAGTTTCCCCCTCACCGACAATTGTTTTTCAACAAGTTGTCGTAGAGTGAAAATCTGATCAACACAGCCTCTACCGGCCATAAAGCCGGACTGTATATCGGAAACCCTTTTGCTAGTAGTCAGAATCACATTTTTTATAATCACCTTACAGAAGACTTTTCCTGGTATACTGAGTAGACTGATTGGTCTGAAGTTCTGACAGTCTTTTTTGTCCCCTTTACCTTTGTAAATGGGAACAATGACTGCCTTCCTCCAATCCATCGGTACTACTCCTGCATTCACACAAAGCTTACATAATTCAAACATCCAATCTATCACACATTCACCTCCTGCTTTCAACATTTCACCATTTATACCATCAAACCCAGCAGACTTCCCATTCTTCAGACGTGAAATAGACACTTTCATTTCTTCTTTCAAAATCTTCAATTCATTCTCTTCATCTGTCTGTTCATAAATTCTTCTTTCACCCTGACCAAAAATTTCTTGAAAATAGTTTTTCCATCTCTTGCATACTTCTTCATTCTCCCATACCATCTCACCGGCAGCACTTTTGACTCCCGGAGTGGTCAATGCAGAAGATTTATTTCTATCCGCATTGATCCACCTCCAAAATTCCTTCTTACTGTCGGTGAAACTTTTGTTAATCCTTTCATCAATCTTTCTTTGTTCATTCATCTTGCTTTCATAAATTATAGTCTTCGCCATTCTCTTAGCTATCTTATATTCGTCTTCTAGCTTTCTATCATTTCTATCATTCAGCCAATTTTCATAACACTTTTTCTTAACTTTCACAGCTTCTTTCACTCTATCATTCCACCAGGCATCTCCTTTCAATTTTCCACCTTTCGTTACCCCACATACTTTTTTAGCACATTCAATCATTCCTTCCTTCAGATCTTTCCACATGCTTTCAATATCTTTTCCACACACATTCTTCTCAAGTTCATTTACACTTAAAATTTTGTGGAGCTCTGATACATACTTCTCTTTCACATTTTCTTCATTCATCCTTTCTACTTTTATTCTAGTCATTCTTACTTGCTTCTTGCGTTTCTTCTTTCTTACTTCACCAAGCATTATTTTAGCACATAAGAGATAGTGATCACTGCCTATTTCAGGCCCGCGGTAGACACGGCTATCTCTTACGGCTCCTCTCAATCTTTCATCCACACAGATGTAGTCAATGATTGTGCGACTTCCCACAATCTGCCTCGTGTACAGATGCACATCCTTATGCCGAAACCAAGTATTCGATGCAAAAAGACTGTGCTCCGCACACAAAGCAATCAGATGTCGCCCATTATCATTGACTACACCTCTCCCACCAGGACCAATAATTTTCAAACATTCATCCCTCTGCGCACCTATCCATCCATTCATATCACCTAAAATTACAATGTTTTCATTCTTCTTCCTTTCATGCACAACCGCATTCAGCTCATTCCAAAAACTCATTCTCACCTCCATACACTCTGAATCAACAGGAGCATAACAGGTCACCAAGAAAAGTTTCAAACTGTTAATTTTGAATTTAACAACCAAAATCCTGGGAGAAATTCTTTGGTAACCCGCTATGCATCCCTTCACACACTCACTCACAATTACACCTACACCCTGCCTTTCATTCCCATCTTCCACACCTGACCAAATATACAATTCACCATTCGCTAATACTTTCTCACCATTCCCTTTCATTTTTGTTTCTGTCACACCCATTACTTTTATTCGTTTCTCTTTCATTACATTCATAATTTCTTTCTCCTTGCAATCATTCATCTTCCTTACATTCCATGTCCCGAAAACCCATTCATTCTTTCTATGAAAATTAGTGGTGGCATTTCCACAATGTACAGATTTAAAATTATTGTTGGTGGCCATTGCGACAAAACAAAATGTTAAGAACTAAAGTGAGTTTAAAAATACAAATAAAAAATACAGCTATAAAACATAAAATTAAAACAGAATATAGATTGTCCATATAAAAGTGTAAATTGTCCATTTCACGTCTTCTGCCATGTTCATCAGGTAGGTATTACAGGTAGGTAGGTAGGTATACAATTTTGATTTTTTATTTCTTCTTTCCATTAATTTTGTTCTTGTTCCAAATTATTCAAAAAAAGTTGAGGTTATGTTTCAAAAATGTTTCTTTAAAAAATTTATCGTAATTATTGTCTTTTTAAAAACCTCCCATCCATCCACAAATGTCAATTTCAGTTGTCGAATTTATTTGTAATTTTTCATAAATACTCTTCAAAAGCCTGGTGTTGGTGAAAATTTCTCCCTTTGGCTAAATAAGCCTTGTTGCTAAACTTTGAACCATTCTCAACAATCTTGAGAAATAGAGATAATTTGAATGTTTTCAGCTCTAATTAGGGTTCAACCATACACATACCTTTGTACATCGGCTAATATTTAAAAGACACAACATATCAGCCTCATAAGTAAAAAAAGAGACATAAAATAACAATAATTTACTTTTAACAATTTTACTTGTTGATTGTCTGGAAAATGATTAACGCATAATAAGACGTGCCAAATGGCTCGGATGCTCTATTTATTTATGTTATGTTGATCAATGTATTTGTAGCAGCATTTCTTGATGTCAGCCGTAAGAGTTCAACCAGGAAACTATAACATTAAGAATTTGAATGATTGGATTGTTATAAATGAGTGCGTGTTGTGTGTTTAGTCGTTCCCTGGAGACGTTCTCCACGCTGCACCTGAGCGCCGCACAGAAGGTGGACCCCGACCACAACTCAGGGGAGCTGCACGTGTGCGTGCCCCCCGAGGCGCAGCACCTGGTGGGGGAGGGGCGGGGGCTGCGCATCGGGATAGAGTTCTCCCTGGAGAGCCCGCAGGGGGGCGTGCACTTTGTGGTGCCAGAAGGGGAGGGGACACTGGAGGAGGTAATGCTGATTATTTTGTGTTGTTTGATTCACTAAGCCTACAATTTTACAACTTTGTTTGAACGGCGTCAGCGTTTAAACGCCGTAACGTCGCCTCTTTTCTTCCACATATTTATATTTATGTAGTGTCCTTACTTACTTTGTGTTACGACTTCTCAACACTGTTACTCAGATAAATGTATATTTTCAGAAAAGTGCTCACATGTTCACGTACGGCCACTCAGCCCGGCTGTGGTTCCCGTGCGTGGACAGCTTTGCCGAGCCTTGCACGTGGAAGCTGGAGTTCACTGTGGACGAGGGGCTGACAGCTGTGTCTTGCGGGGAACTCATCGACACCACGCTCACTAGGGACCTGCGGCGCAAGACCTTCCACTATGTGCTCAGCTCCCCTGCCTGTGCGCCCAACATCGCCTTGGCTATTGGGTAACACTGCACTTGTATAACTATTATGAAAGTAAAATATAATTATTTGTGGCAATGTACACTTTTGCATGGCAGGTATTTACTGTGTTTTTACTCTTGATCTCCCTCTTCTACTTATTGAGATGCTTTATCATAGGAAGGTGGCCTAGAACTAGCAGAAGAAAAGTCGGTCGCCCCCTTGCGTGGTGAACCGATGACATGCAGAAAGCTGCTGAGAGCACATGGCAAAGAATGTCTGAAGACAAGAGGAAATTTAGGAGGTTAAGAGTAACCTATGTATGTTCAACAGTGGACTAAAAACACTGATGAAGAATTTCATAGGATTGCTTTTGATCTACAGTACAACGAGATGGCAAGGAATTTTTCTTCAATATTCTCTTTCACTTCACCTTATAATTTAAATAAAAAAAGCTTTATTTTATTAAGATTATTAGCTTATTTATTATTATGTAAATTACAAAATACATCATGGACTAAAAAATTAATACAAGAATATCTTGTCGTGTCATGTTAGTGAATATAATTTGTTAAATATTAGTGTGTTGTTGTAGTCCATTCCAGATCTGCGTGGATCCCCTGATGCATGAAGTGACCCACTTCTGTTTGCCGCACTTGCTGCCCATCCTGAAGAACTCTGTGAAGTACATGCACCAGGCCTTTGAGTTCTATGAAGAAACTCTCTCCACCAGATACCCCTACTCCTGCTATAAACAAGTATTTGTTGACGAGGTAAGAGACTTGCATTTTCTTAAATTTATTTTTCAGATTTGAATTTGCCACTAACAATGTTATGTTTATAATCTAATGAATTATTATGGGATCGAATTTTTGGGGAATTATAGCTAATGGATTGATCGATGCCCGGCTGGAATACGGTCTAAAAAATGGAAAGATTTCTGGATATTTTTATCTCAACATCCATGAGCTTTCATAAAACACAGATCGAAAAAAGGAATAAGACTAAATTTTGGTACCTTGTATTTTGTAGAACAAGCTGAAAAGTTGTTTGATATTTCAGGTGGAGCAAGATGTGTCAGCGTACACCACCATGTCCATAATGAGCACCCACCTGCTGCACTCCATGGCCATCATAGACCAGACGTACATCACGCGCAAGGCCATGGCCCAGGCGGTGGCCGAGCAGTTCTTTGGCTGCTTCATCACCATGCAGAACTGGTCAGACTTGTGGCTCGCCAAGGGCATCTCCGAGTACCTGTGCGGACTCTATGCAAAGAAGTGCTTTGGCAACAATGAGTACAGGGACTGGATACAGCACGAGCTACAAGAGGTCTTTATCATTGAGATCACTTGCATTATTTTCATCTTTTAGCATTCTTCAAATATTGTGGACTATTATGCATGAGATAAGTAATTTCCTGCGTGTTCCAGGTTGTCAGCTACGAGGAGTCCTATGGGGGCATCATCCTGGATCCCTACCAGCCTCCTGCCACGCCCACTTCTGGCTCTCGAGATGTTTTCTACTTCCCTGTCAGGAACATACAGACTATTTCACCACGTTACATTGAGGTATAATATATTTTTATAAAATTTTTGACCAAATTTAGTTTTCATAAAAATATAATGTTTCATAAATTCATAATGTAAGATCCTTTGACTGTTATCCAAGATTACAATTCAACCGTTTCAAATTTAGTACCAAGATGGTTTTGTTATTCTATAAGATTGGTTTGATGGTTATTAAATCGATGGTTAAAAGGAGGGATAATAATATATAAGCGACTTTTTGGTTGAAAATGAGTTATGAATGCTATCCTACTCAAAATTTTCTGCTCTTTCTGATGCGCTCACTCCCATGGCTCTACGATGACTTTTTTTGTCGTTTGCCCAAGCAGACAACAGCGTTTTCGATGTATGGTATTGGTGTAACCGATGAAATTTTTGGCCTTTTTTTGTCCTAAATGCACTTGTGACATAAAACCTTGTGAAGCAATGTAAAATTACAGTAATAGATATGCCAAGAAATGCCCTTATTTCTTTTCATTCTAAATCTGTTTTGATTTTAACGATATGATAAAAAGTAAAAAAGTTGTGTCCATTTTTCTGCACTCTCAAACTTTAAACTGCTCTCCTGAACAATTTAGTTTTTGTCGCTTATGCCCTATATCCTTTTAATCGTTGATATGATTATTGTATTGTGCAGGTGTTACGCAAGAAGTCTCACCTGGTGCTGCGTATGCTGGAGCAGCGCATCGGGCAGGAGCTGCTGCTGCAGGTGCTGAACAAGCAGCTGTCCCTGGCATCCAATGCTGCCGCCTCCCGCATCAGCAGCGGCTTGTGGCACCACCTGCTGCTCTCCACCAACCTCTTTGTAAAGGCCATCTTCACCGTCACGGGCAAGGACATGGCCGTATTTGTGGATCAGTGGGTCCGCACAGGAGGACACGCCAAGTTCTCCCTTAGCTCGGTGTTCAACAGGAAGAGGTTCCTATATTTTTAAATAGAAGATTCATAACAACATTTTTAAAGCAGATAGTATCAAACTGGGTTGCAAAGGTCACACTCTTTGGAAGATCACAGAAGCGATACAGAGATATCCGAACATCTACTTCCCAGGAGCGGGCTCGGAAAACAAGATAACGCAGAAGAAGCAACACTCAAATGTCACCATAAGAGAAAAGATGATTGATATTTTTATCTGGTAGAAAATTATTTTAGGATTACATTATCATGAATACTGTTAGTGATATTGTCAAATTTATGCATTCCCTTACAGAAACACTATAGAGCTGGAGATTCGCCAGGACTCTGTCTCCCAGCGAGGTATCCGCAAGTACGTGGGACCGCTGCTGCTGACTTTGCAGGAGTTGGATGGAACCTTCAAGCACACCCTGCAGATAGAGAACACCGTGGTCAAGGCTGACATCACCTGCCACTCAAAAAGCCGGAGAAATAAAAAGAAGAAGATCCCGCTGTGCACTGGAGAGGAAGTTGATATGGATCTCTCTGCTATGGAGTAAGTACAGTCGACTTGTCCATTTTTTTTAAAGATTTTTGAAGAGAAATGAATTCACTAACCTATTTTGCCTAGCCAGTTATCTCCATGCAAAAGCAGAAGCTTGTGTGCATACAATCATGGAGGTCTATATATGGAGGAGCTGTGAACGTGATTTAGTACCAATCGACTTGATGCAACATCTTTGACACCATACATTGTTAATAGTGATGTCTCGCTCACGAAGTCACGACATATGAAATGCTTTCGTTATTTTCTATGTAAGCAACGTGTTTCTACTCCGTTTTCAATCTATGTATATATCCCCATGGAAACCCATGAAATCACTATGGTAACGTGTTTGTTACTAGTGTTGTTTAAAGTATTAAAATATCTGATAAATTCCGAATTCAAAAATGTTCCCACCTAATTATGTACGGGATGATTTTCACAAGTATCAATTACCGCAAGCATAGAAGTTACATACTTGAAGAAGCAAGTACCTATATATTTGAACATCACTAGTTCTAGAAATGGCTGTCACTTTCGCCAACAAAATATTTCGACAAATGAAAAAAAAAAGTTATCGACGTAATCATATAGAATAGTGATTAAAGTGAAATATTATTCCATGTTCTATAACACATTTACTCTCTTTTGTTGGCACGTTTAGAAAATACCCAGTTTGGCATTTATATGGATTTTTTTTCCAATTAGGTAACACACCTGTTCACAGTTGGAAGGTTACCGATAGACTGAATTTGGATTTTTGTGTGATGAGTGGGGTAGCGTATTTCTAATTCTCAAAGGATTGATTTCTTAGCCCATCCAGTTCTATATATCGATGCATACAATGACATTTGTTAAACCAGAGTCAAAGCTATTGTCGATAGGACAAGGATGATCTAATCTAATCTAAGTTGCAAAGATATGTGACATTGGGGATTCACATTATATGCATTCTCACAAGCAGACACGTACAAGTTCGTGCTTGCACATGCCGCATGTAAACCTACAACATAAAAATCCAAATCTCAAATGGACATACACACTGCAACTCTTGCCGTCCTTCCCTGAAACAGGGGTGACATTGGCAAAGTGAACCATTTTTAATAGCATATGTGGTCAGCCGCATACCAACCTATAAGTCAAAAATTAAAAAAAATACATGATAAAATATCAAAATCAACTACTTAATCCACGACAGTTATTTTTATCTCAGACTAAAAATGATAAATTCTTGCTGGAGAATTGTTAAGTTTTGTAATTCACTACTAATGTAATCATTATAAATTGTTAGTGACTCTCCCGTGTTGTGGATCCGCCTGGACCCCGAGATGTCCCTGCTGCGCAGCGTGGTGATCTACCAGCCAGACTACCAGTGGCAGTATCAGCTGCGGCACGAGCGCGACGTCACGGCGCAGAACGAGGCCATCCTGGCGCTGGACAAGTACGCCACGCCCACCACGCGCATGGCGCTCAATGACACCATAGAGAATGAGCAGGTGTTCTACAAGGTGCGCTCTAGGGCGGCGCACTGCCTCACCAAGGTAAGCATTGCCATAACTCATCCTTGTAAATTACTTGTATTTTATACTTGAATACATTGCATAAGGTTTTCAAGTGGTGGCAATCAAAAACCTTAAATTGGCAGTACACAATGGCATATTGGTACCGACATTGATGTATAGAAGTGAGGCGTGGACAGTTAACGAATTTGAATTGAGTTGATTGAGATGATTCAAAACAAAAAAAATTAAATTGTTTTTTTATTCATTAACAACAAACAAAATCAGTATTTTAAAGAATGAAAAAAAACGGATTTTACTGACCGTGCAAAAGAGAAGAACGATTTTCTCTACGTTTCGTCGGAGTCATATCCGACGTCTTCAGGAGACGTGTGTCCGATTTCACAAGAAGACATAATATCGTCCTTCTGTACAACTGGGGCTATAGCGACATCTATGGATGTATCTCCGAAGGTTAATAAAAATAAAAATACCTACAACCTTCGGCCTCGATCAAACAACAATAATTCAACAGTTCGTGGTTCCTCCTTATAGAGGACACACGTCTCCTGAAGACGTCGGATATGACTCCGACGAAACGTAGAGAAAATCGTTCTTCTCTTTTGCACGGTCAGTAATATCCGTTTTTTTCATTCTTCAAAATGTCTAATGAGTGAAGTATGTTTTTTTTTTTTTTTTTTTTTAATTTAATATATTTATTTTGTATTTCTTTTACAGAACAATTACAAAAACTTATGATATGATAAAGTTACAATATTAAACTTAACGCTATACCTCACCAATAAAAAAGACAAACTCTTGTGCTTGGTGAGGAAATTTTATTTTTTATTTTAATAGGACAACAAACAGTGTTACAGAAGAAATATAAAGAAAACAATTATAGTAAAAATATGGCCCATTATACGTTGCACAGATATCAAGTATAGAAAGTTGGAAAGAAAGACAAGTTGTTATAGTTATGCCTAATTACAAGAAAAATTTACTGCTCTCAAAACAGAATATGATGTATTTATTATATAACAGAAAAACGAAAATATATGAGTACTTATCGACAAAATGAACAAAAATAGTACTAAATCAAAAAGTAAAATAAATAAAGGAAATCGATTCTCCCTTAGTGAAGCACCCAACGCTTTGCGAAAGTGCGCCGTCTCTAAATGAAAGATATCAATGCTACTGAACCACTTGTTATGAGTATCACAGACCCGGTAAATTGGCGCGCTCTGAGCATAGTTAGTGCGACACACAGGGAGATGAAAGAGTTGGTCCAACGTGTGCCTGGTTCTGCGAGTGGGAATGTTGAGGGATAACATACACAAGATATCAGGGTTATCGATTTTGTTGTGCAAAATGCCGTGGATCAACATCATGTCGCAAACGACACACCTATCCTGCACAGTTATGTTTTTTTTAGTTTGCTCAATAAGTAAGACTATGGCCATTGTTTTGCTAACTGCAGGTTGCCAATGCGATGGTGAGTACGTGGGCAGGTCCGCCGGCCATGCTCACCATCTTCAGAAAGATGTTTGGCTCCTTCTCGGCCCCGCACATCGCTCGCCTCAACAACTTTGACAACTTCCAGCACTATTTCCTCATGAAGACTATTCCTGTAGCAATGGCTGGTAATGACACCCTATTCTACATTATCAATATTTTTTTTGTCACATTTATTATTTCATTGAGGCTTTATAATTGATTCACAATGGACTCTGTCTGTCTTGTACGGAACTGCCGTAATACTTAGCAACTGCCGTAGTTGGCAACAAAATATTTGTTTGCCTTTTCCCTAGCAGCCCGGCCGGGTCACAATATTGTCTATGCTTATTCACGTGCAGACCTCATTGAACAATGCTGAATTACTCTAATTTCAATAAACAAAACTGATTCAAAATAGAATATATCTAAATCAAAAATTAAAAGGTCACGTTATTCGAGTGATTATAAAAATTACTAAGCTTTGAATTTAAATAAATAATCCTAAGGAGGGGGGGGGGGGGGGGGTTTAAAAATATAAATGCAAGTTTTTGTCAAAAGAATGACCAAACTCCCTCCATTTTTGCTCACTGTCACTTGTACACAAAGTAAGATCTACAGCTAGGCATATCATTGGATCAAAAGGTTAAAAAATATTTAAGAAATTATATGTTAGCATTAATTCTATAATAATCTATAATCTATCTATAATCTAAGTTGCAAGGATATATTCATTCAAAGCTCTCAGATGTATGCCCACAAACAAACACGTGTAGTTCGCGCTTACAAATGCTGATTGTGTACTTACAAATAAAATCCAAACCTCAAATGAACATAAACCCTGCAACTCTTGCCGACATTCCCTGAAACAGGGGTGACATTGGCAAAGTGAACCATTTTTTACAGTATGGGTGGTCAGCCTCATACCAACCTATAAGTCAAGGAATACGAGTAAAAAATAACATTTAAGTATAAGAAAACAACAAAACCTTAAAAATAAATCTATACAAAAAAAGTAAAAAAAAAAGAAATGTCTTATGCAAAAAATGTAGCAAGCCAATAAACCAACATTAAAAATCAGCATTGCAGATTAGCCGCCACTTCTTCCTGTCCTTGCATACTTCTTTCATTTCATCCAGATTAATTGATTCAACAAATCACTACAAGCCATGCTTGGCAATGTCTTCAAGCACCGTGCCAGCCCTCTGAGAGTGAAGTTCTCTGGTAAAGGTTTGTGACCCTGATGAAGCATGTTCACACTTGTCTTCTTCAACCAAAAGGTGACTGCTAACTCGCACATACAGGGTTACAGATTTACAGCTATTCTACATATCTACCTCAAAGGGATTTTTTGTTTTATTTATTTCTCATATATTGACATCTTTTTTATATCCAGGTCTCAGAAACACTCATGGGATCTGCCCCCCAGAAGTGATCCGGTTCCTCCTGGATCTATTCAAGTACAATGACAACTCCAAGAACCATTATTCAGACAACTATTACCGTGCAGCCCTGGTGGATTCCCTAGCTGCCACCATCACTCCTGTGGTCTCCGTGGTCCATCAAGCGGTGAGGGCTCCAGCCTGTTTCACTTGCTTTATTTGTTAAGAAGAATACACTTCACTAATTTAGTTCTGCTGGCCAAAAAACAAGTGGAAATCTAGTAACCTATCAAAATTTACAGATTGTAGTTTAAATTAGTAGATTGTCAAAATTAGTAGATTGTAGGTTGGCGTAAGGCAGGCCCCCTTACCTGTAAAAATAAATAGGTTTCACTCGCCACATGCGAAACCCTTCGAGCATTACGCGGCAAGAAGTTACACTATATGTGTAGTTTAGTTGCGTAGTTGTAGCCTCGAACTAATAATGTTTGGTGAAGCATGCACCATGGGCGGAAGTCTCGATGACCGTCAATAGATCTTATCGTATCTTTTTGAAGATAGGACGGAATAAAACATGCCGGTACCTGAACAGCTGATCGTTGTTTCATATAAAATAGATCAGCTATTGATACGTCGCCATGTTTTATTCCCTCCTATTTTCAAATAGATACCGTAAGATCTACCGAAGGCCGTCGAGACTTCCACCCCAGGTCACATCATTTATGACTTGAACAGCATCTGGTCAAGTATCCCATTTGATAAATTGTGCAATCTAATTACGTGCCATTATTACATCTCGCAACCTTTTTTAGTTGCTAATGTGACGGAGGGAATCCTTTAAAAGTTCCCACAGTTTCCAAGTTGCATCACTGGTCCTAGATACATCATAGAACACAATGAAATACATATGAATAGAATACTGTAATAAAATGACTACTTGTCTATCTAAAATGTTTAATTATGCTGGAGATATGTTTGCCGGGATCTGTTGCCGTGGACTATGGGAGCTGGAGCTTCCGGACGTTTCGCCCATATCTACGATGAGCTTCTCCAGCGTGAAGTGTGATGATGAATATGATCTTGATGAAAACTAAGCCTAAAACTCTTAATGCTTACTTATACTTACAAATAATAAATCAACTTGATTTGCTAAATATTCCCATAATTATATTTTGTAAATGTTTGGTTATAACTTGTCAGGGTGCTCCGATAACAGCAGAGTCGCTATCAGCTGATACCCGTCCTGTGTTGGAGGAGGTGACCCGTGTGCTGAACCTGGAGAAGGTGCTGCCCTGCTACAAGAACACGGCCACGGTGAGCTGCCTGAGGGCGGTGAGGCGCCTGCAGCAGTGCGGCCATCTGCCATCACAGGCCAACCTCTTCAGGAGCTATGCCGAGTACGGCCAGTACATAGGTAACTCATAATGATCTTTCATTTTTTTATAATTATTGTCCAATAATAATTTGACCAGTCCATAGTCCAGTGGCAGAACTTCGGACTCATAAATGGAAGGTTGTGGGTTCGAACCCCAACGGAGCACAAAAAAATACCATTTTTATTTTCAAATATGCTCTTCGCTGGGTTGAAAAATTCATAAACCTTTAACAAAGACCGGTCATCAAAAGGTCCATCCAGCCTTACAGAAACTGGATCTTGCTTTAGTATTGGCACTTTGTAGCGACGACCAAGCTCGTAAACACCTCTGCGGCACTACAACAAGTGTCATAGACCCCTAGAGTCTCTGAAATCTAGGGAGTCTCCCGCATAGCATTTCTTAAAAAAAATGTTGTCTACTGGGGAGAAAATATAAAAAAAAAACTATTTAAAACCTCTTCTCCTTCTTCCTCTTGTGGTATATGAGTATCCGTTTTGACAACTAAAATTCAAGGGATAAGGAACTCCAGCTGTCCTACCATTTTGCTAGTCTTCCTGGTTGGCAGCTTCCCGCCAGAGGGGTTCATCTTCTCCGCATGGTCTCACCAAAACTGTCGTCTCTTCCTGCCCCATGTTATAATATCTTCACCTATAAGACCATTAAATTTCTCATCCCATCCCTTAGCACTTAATGTTTTCATTTCTACCGTTCTAAGCTGTGCCTTAGTTTTTAGTTTTGAAAAACTGTATCATGAATTTATTTTGATCCATTAAATTTTCAGATGTTCGTTTGGCAGCCCTTGAATGCCTGGTGGACTTTGTCCGAGTAGACGGGAAACCCGAAGACCTCAGCTCTTTGCTCACAGTTGTAGAAAACGACCCAGATCCCTTAGTGAGGCACAGCCTGGTCCGCTTGTTGGTGAAAATGCCGCCTTTCCAGCGAGCTGTGAAGCACCGCTTGGACACAGAGGGCCTGGTGCACAGGCTGTGGAACAACATCAATGGCCTGCTGTCTAATGATGCCCGGCTGCGCTGCGATCTAGTGGATCTGTACTTCACCTTGTACGGGGTGAAGATGCCGCCGTGCTTGCCCCTGCCAGAGCTCCTGGCCATGATGAGGCAGGCCCACCACAAGGAGAAGAGGGACAAGGAGAGGGACAAGGAGAGGGACAAGGAGAGAGACAAGGAGCTGGAGAGGGAAAGGGAGATAAAGAGAGAACAGGAGAGAGACCCAACGCAGTCTTTCGATGTGAGTCTTTGTTATCATAATTTTTATGACTGAATTTAAATATTTAAATTTATTGATTGGACATAGTCTAATACAGTGTTTTTCAACCTTTTTCATGACACGACCCCCCTAGTATCAAAGAATATTTCGCGACCCCCCAACCCTTTTTTCCATGTATGCTAAAAATATATAATACTCACAAAAATTTGAATTACTAAAAATGTCATTACTTCTCACTGCAAGAGATATCGGATAACACTGGGCAAAGATGGATCCTTAATCCGTTTTTAAATGCAGCTATAAACGAGGCAAATTTAGCAACTAAGCTCAAAGAGAATCTGCTGGAACTATCTGCCGATGGGATGTTACACTTGGGATTCAAGTCTGAAAACTTGGATACGTTTTGGTTAAAAAGAAAAACAGAATACCCGGAATTAACAACCAAGGCTTTGAAGTGTTTGATTCCATTTTCTACCTCGTACTTGTGCGAGTTGGCATTTTCATCAATGGCGCGAATAAAATGTAAACTAAGAAATCCCTTACATTTGGAAAACGATTTAATACTTAATGTGGTAAAAACGGATCCACGATGGGAGAAATTAATTGCAGAAACTCAAGCGCAACTTCACATTAACCCTTAACTTGGCAACGTATCTTATTAGATACATCGTTTTTATTTAAATCTGTAACCAAGACTACAAATATTAAATATTTAAAAATATTTGGATCTTCTTCTTTAGGTTGTATTGTTTATGGTAAAAAATAATGAACCGTCTGTAAAAAGCCTTTGTGTGTTTTTTTCAAACGAGATGGCAACGAGGTCAAAGGGTGGCGCGGGCGCTCCAGTAACTTTTACTTATTTTTTTCAAATGTTGTATTAAATTTTAATTAAAAAATATTTTTATAGTCTCAAATAATTAATGTTTCAACATATATAGTAAAATTTATTTTTTATTGGTCCAATAATCTGTTATTCCAATGTTTATTCCGCTGTATCCAATAGGATACATTGCTAAGGGACTAGAGAAGTAGTGTTGCCGGGCGATGTATATTATTAGATACGCTGCCAAGCGCTGGGAGAAGGACTGTTTGTATGCATTTCATACAAAAGCAAAAACTGACCAGTTCTGAGAAAACAAGTTTTTGCATTATTTCCAGAAAAAATGGAATTTTAGTGCTTTGTAATAATACTGAATGGTTTGTCTTATCTTGATCGTTTATTTGCTTAGTGTTGTACTTCTTATTTTTAAGAATACGTAATTTATTATTCCCCTTTTCCTAGTAAATTTTGGGGTAATGCTCTATAGAACTAGTCTTTATTATTATTATTTTATGTTTCTTTGTTGACACAATGGAATGCTTTCTTTCTTGGAAAGTAAACCACATACACAAATAGAAAAAATATAGAGCTTAGTTCCTCACATGCAAGCATCATCAGATATGAATGATGAATCCACAGACGAAGATGAGCTTCGTTCTCTATCACCATCTACAAGCTCAGCTCCTTCCTTGAATTCCTCCTTGGAAACAATGAATATTTTAAATTCTGACACTGATGAAAAAATCAATGATACCTACTGCAACAATCAATTACTCCCATCATCACACGGGTTTATCCGAGCCCAAGTGCTGCAATTAGCAGTTACAGTGCCTTGCCATCCTTATCATCATTTACATCTGTATCGGCTTCCATTTCTCAAAATTTAACGACACCCGTATCAACTCATTCAAAATTATAAAAACGGAGTATCAGGTCTTATCCTTGACTTTTTAGTTTATGGTGTTCAAGATACTTTTCGGTCAATTGATTTTTTGTAACTTTGATTTTTTTGTATAAAAATAAACTTAAAAAATGTTTTATTTCTTTCATATCATTTGTAATATTTTATTTATCAGTGATTTATAATAAATTAAGTCGCAATAAATGAACCCTTTTATAATATATACATAAAATTTATTTAGAACTAAATCTCCGGTCGCCTGGCAGTGTATCCTATTGTATACATAAAACAGCGCGAGTGGTTCTCCAGGAGCTTGGCAATGTATCCTATTAGATACATGCAATTTCCAGAAAAGTGAAAATCTAGGATTTTTAAAATTATTTTTCCCGAAATCTTTGATTTTTTTTATAGACAAATTTTATAAAAAAAACTAAAAAAATAAGAATTTTTGCCTCTGCCAAGTTAAGGGTTAAAATGAACGAAGATAAGCAAGCACAGATGTAATCATTTTCTATTTAAACACATTTTTAATATTTATTTTCTTTGTAATAACATGTTTTGAACTAGCATTTTTCTAACTTGTATGATTGATTAATTGGGAAATTTTGTTAAATATCATAATTTTAACTCTTATCGACTTATTATTTATGTCTCACAAATTATATGTTGTATAAAAAAACTGAAGTTTTCTCGACCTCTCGCGACCCCCCTACAGAGGCTCCCCAGGGGGCGTCTTTCCTTTCTACCCCTCGTTTCGACAGACGACAAACACTAAAAATGTTTCTTACACTTTATGGCCTTTGTAAAGAAGTGACATTAATGGAAAAAATCACACGTGTTTATTGATTTTTTATCTAAATTTTAAAGTTAAAATATTTTATAAAACTTAAAAAATGACGCTACAAAAAAATATTTAAAAAAACACGTTTTTGTTCACATTTTTTTCTTATAATTTTGTTGTTTAATATTTTGGACATATTTTTTTTCTTCATAATTATAGAATGATACAATGTCTAGAGAGTGTTTGAAAAATATTTTAGGTAATGTTAACAGTTTTTGAGATAATATGAAAAAACTGAAACTTGATAATTAATTTAATGTGCGCGGCAGTACTTCAGCGTGAATTGTCGCCGAACCCACAGTAAGAAGGGAAACACGCCCCCAGGGGGTCGCGACCCACAGGTTGAAAAACGCTGGTCTAATAGTTATCACCTCGGATTACTGTTGGGAAGTTACAAAGCTCGAGATCCACCTACATTGTTCTAAAAAAAAATTATCATCAGTAATTATTTAGGGCACTCGAGTGCTGTTGTTTGAGATAGGTAGCAGTGTTTCATCAGAGGTGTTAGTTTTTGACATTTCGTCCGTATCCGCAGTGGGCTTCTTCTAACTTTTCCTCCAGCCCCAATGAACAAAGTAATTTTGGTTCATTTCTTGTAATTTATCTATTTCAGGTGAAGCCCACCATCTTACCAGGTGGCACAGTGATAAAGACTGAGCTGGGCACTGTGAAGCGTCGGCTGGAGTCCCCTGCCCCTCCCTCTGCCCCTCCCTCAGCGCCTCCCTCTCCCCCGCCCCCTGCCGCGCCCACCGTGGCCCCCCTGCCACCCACAGAAGGCCTGCCTGACTACCCAGACCTCAACATTAGCATCAAGAAGGAACCCGTAGACGTTGTAGAGATACCAGAATACGGAGACAACAATGATTTGCCACTGCCTCCAGATGATATTGAAATCAAGGTACAACATATTTTCCGTGTTTATTAACATGAGTTTGTACACCAAAATCCCTTACTGTGAATTGTAAGGTTTAGGTTGGAATTATGGTCGTTTGACATATTTACTAATAATTATAACTCCACAGTTAAAAATTATTAATCAGATGTTAGGCAAACCGTTATAAGAGAACTTACATTATTCTCGACGTTTCATTAGCGACATAGCTAACATCTTATGTACGGAGAACATAGTGCCATCTGGTGATATTGTAACTGTAACTCTGTCGCCATTCCGCTAGGGGTGGCCAGAGCCTCTGCAGAGCTGTGATGTGGACTGGAAACAGAATAAAAGTGTAAATATTCATGACAAACCTAATCATAATTACTACCTTCTCACAAAGGGATGCCGTGATTTGTGACAAGTGTTGTAGAAAAAATCAGTTCATCCTCAGTCGTCGTGCAGAGAGGGTGTCTCCTGAACACGTTAGTTATGTCGCTAACGAAAAGTCGAGAATAATGTAAGTTCTCTTATAACGGTTCATCTAATACCCTTACTTTGAAGTTTGATTCTTGCCGGGATTTATTCAAACAATTTTATATTTTGTAAGTTTTCATTTAAAAAAAATTATAATAAGTTTCTATTTTGTAATTGCCCTTTAAGGATGAAGTGACGCACATCCCCAAGGAGTACTTATCTGAGAACTCAGTTTCTCTTCCCGGCATGCTGGGCCCAACAGGACCTGTGGGCTTTGAGCCTGGAATGTTTCAACCAAAGACAGACACACCTGGGCCATCAAAGGTTTGCTTAGTTCTTGTTTGTATTTTTATAAACAGGCAATTTTTAAGTAGTATGTTGATCTTTAAATATTAGTAAAAATTATCCTCATTGTTATAAATAATATTGAATGCGAACTTACACATTTTTGCTTGTGAACACACATTTAATGTGAATAAATCTTTTCAACCTTGATTACAGATGTCATAATATAATGGGGTCAACACCTAAGTCTATCGATTAAAAAAGTTGTGACATCACACGTTGAGTTGCTATAGACCAGTACCCTTAGTACGAGTTGCAAAACTTGAAAAAAGTAAAGTTTACGGAAAACATTAAAGAGTGATTTCTCCCAAAATCTGCCGTTTTTGTTTCTTACACTTAATGGTCTTAGCAAAAGTGTTACAGTGATGAAGAAAATCAAGTTCAAACAAACAAAAACGGCAGATTTTGGGGGAAATCACTCTTTAATAATTACCGTAAACTTTACATTACTCAAGTTTTGCAACTCGTACTAAGGGTACAGCCACTTGTTACAAATACATGTGGCGTTTATCCGCTGAGAATAGAACACTCGTTCTAAGTCCAAAGCAATAAGATACTTCGTTTTTTTTTTTTTTTTTTTAAATAGATTTGTAAAGAGGAATGCAATTCACCAACCTATTCTGCCTGGCCAGAAACAGGTATTAATATCATCATTTAATAATTCATTATTGTTTATTATTAATGAATTATTAAATAATAATTACCCAATAACATCTGTTGAACCAGGGTCAAAGTTAAAGTCAAGTGACCCAAGCAGGGATGGAACCAACGTTGTTCCATTCGAAACACGCTAGAAAGATCAGCCCTCTTGGCCCCCGCGGCTATAACCCCGACTGTGATTTTTTTGTGATTTCTGACTTTTCATTTTTGTTTTCCAGCCTAAGAAGCGCAAAAAAGACAAAAAGAAGCACAAACACAAGCATAAACATAAGCACAGCAACAAAGACCGTTCTACTTCCAAGGATAAAGAGCGCAGTCAGAGCTTACCTAGAGATAAAGACAAGGACCGCTCCTTCAAAGACCTTCCCCGAGGACTGCCTGATCATCTGAGAGTGCAGGAAGACACCCGGGAGACCATCAGCTCATACAGCTCCAGTCCAAGTCCTCCTCATGACTCTAACTCTGGAACAATCCATCTGAACTAGGTCATCTTTGTGACTGTTTTTTTTTTTGCAATTATTATACTGTAGTAACTTTATTTAATCCTATGTGTATTACTTTGAAAATAAACAACTATTTTATTTCAATAAGTTCATTTTTATTTGTAAAAAATAAACAGTTTCATAGCTAGAAAAATACACAGATTTAAAAAAAAGTTCTTTCAATGGTACAAACTGATAAAATTACGTTCTATTCACTATGGTTCTTTTCAAAAGCTGTTGCTACCCGCCGCTAGATGGCTAAAATAATGCTGTGTGTTTAGTCAACCCACTTCTCGTCATAGCACTTTCCATTTTATTTGCTGTCATTTCGTAAACTTGTTTTGACATTCGGGAACCATTCAAATCAAATTTCAGCTGTGAATCGAGTGCGGATGTTATCTTGGTTTTCTTTGTCATTTTGCTGTTAAAAGTGTCATGATTGTGCTTGCAATGATAGGAGAAAATATCATTTTAAGTCGGCGGTAATATTTGTTTTCTGAAAATGTGGATTAAACCGCAGGAAGTTCTTGTAGCTACTGCCTTTTGGTAAGAACAATAAAACAGTATCTCGAACGTCATTGGTCAATATTTATTTTGTTACGGCAATAATTTGGAGATGAAGCCGTGTACCGTAATTGAATGTTATGGTTTTTAGGGAAACCGATCAGACTTCGTTGTACTTCGTAAAGCAGCGGAGAAAAGGCCACGGCAAGTCGAGGGGGCTGACATCACTGTTTGTTGGAACATTAGATAGTGTTTTTGATTCCAAACCGGCACCATTCCGGATCTTACATCAAACACCCAACTCTGAAGTCTATTATGGTATTTATATTTCACTTTTACATCCATATTTAATATGGCAGGGTGAGCATTTTATCTGAGATATCTTTACTTTGATATGTTGTCGAGAAATAAGTAGTTGGTCTACATATCAGAACCATTTATTGAACATAAATATTGTACAATATGACAAACCTATCTGAAAAGTTCATGGTAAGTACCTACCTATATAAGTAAGGAGAGTAGATAGAAATGAAATGATTTTATTTTATGATTACTTTTGAGTATATTGAAACACCTATGACCAGTTTTGCAAACATACCTACCGTATGCATCGCAGGTGGCCTAATTATTTAGACATTTCTCTATTCTATTTATTAAGTTCCTTGACTTATAGGTTGGTATGCGGCTGACCACCCATGCTGTAAAAATGGTTTCACTTTGCCAATGTCACCCCTGTCTCAGGGAAGGACGGCAAGAGTTGCAGGGTGTATGTCCATTTGAGATTTGGTTTTTATGTTGTAGGTTCGCATGCGGCATGTGCAATCGTGAACTTGTACGTGTCTGGTTGTGAAAATGCATGTAATGTGAATGTCCAATGTAACATATCTTTGCAAATTATATTAGATTAGAATATGAACGATTACACAGTGAATGTCCATACAACATGTGCAATAGTTTTCATATAGGTACCTTAATCATAAACCACAGCACAAGTCTCATCAGCTAGTGGCTTTCGATGCATAGAGTTATAAGGTGACCTGTCTTTTCAAGAGACATCAATTCTGAGTAGTGCAAAATCAAAACACACCCACTTTTTAATTGTTGCACTTATATTCATCATGATTTTATATTAATTTGAATTTGTCATTGTCTTATTTGACATTCTGTTAAAAGTCTCTTGTAGAAGTCTACCAGGAAGTGCAGGAGAAAAGTGCAAACAATGTATTGGCATCATCAGTTGATGGATGAAACTAGGGTTCATCATCATCATCACTCCTACCTTAAACCACCCTTCACCCCTACGACCCTGGGTTGTTCTGAGATACCTGCAAGAAATGCTGAGATCTGGAAGCTAGGTTCCACGTCAGCTTATTGCGTTTAGAAAATAACAATGTTGACGAATTGATAAAACATTTAGGAGTTGTCATTTTGTTTTCATTTCCTCTGTAGTTATAGCAACTGCCGTGACGCAGGATGAAATAGACCGGGACTGGCATTGGTTGTTTGACAACATCTCCGAGACTCTGCATTCCTTTGACAATGAAGATGAAGTCACGGAGTTTGTCTGCTGCAAGATCAAGTCTGTCATCGCCACGGAGCAAGAGAGCATCACTGAAGGTAAACAATGCGACATCATCTCGTCATGTGGCTCATCTCAATTTATTGTTATTAATATGTTTGTACTGAAACATTTATAAATGGGTTGTTATCAGGTTTTTATATTGCGTTGTATATTTTTTGCAGATGAAAATACAACTGCATTCAAAAACACAATTCACAAGTTTCACACGCTATTCAAAATGCCCAAAGAAGAGAAACTGGTCAATTACTACTCAGCCAGGTACTGTGGACATAGACAACTATACCTACCTACAATAATAACTGTGTTGTTTTACTTGTGTACTCACTTTCATTGAGAATAAGAATTTGTGTGTTTTTGTAATTAGCGCACTTTTGACTGAATTTATTTTTGCAATTTTAAGTTTATTTCAGACATGTAGGAAAGTATACCGTTTGAAAATGAGCTGGATGCAACTTAATCTGTTTTGATAAATGTGGCTTATTTTTGGACTGCAACAAAACATTGCAGTTACTCAATAGCACGCAATGGAGAGCCTTAGCAAGTAGACTTGAAATGGCTCTACTTGTCCATCTTATCCAGCACCTATGAACTTCCACAAAATGTTATGTTTGATTTTCTACTTAATATTGTTTTTCCCCTTAGCTGTTAGTGAGTTGCTCTTTTTGACTTATTCTCTCGTATCTTTTGTTCAGTGCCTCACCTGAAGGCGTGGGGAGTCTGTAAGGTTCACGCTGTCGTTGGTTGTGCTTGCAGCTACTGGAAGGGCAAGCTGCCCATGCAGGGCTGGCTGTACCTGTCCGTGAACCACCTGTGCTTCAGCGCATACGTGCTGGGCGTGAACACCAGCGTAGTGATCCGCTGGCTGGACATCACGGAGCTCACGCAGACCAGCCACCTGCTCAAGACGGACTACATCCGCATCTCCACCCGGGACAAGGAGCACTGCTTCTCCCTGTTCTTTCACAAGGCGGAGGCCTTCTCCCTGATGCAGCAGCTGACCAACATGGCCATGAAACAGTAATATATGTCCAGACTCCTTCAATTCCTTTTGAATAGTTTGTGTATTCATGTAAATCATGCTGGAGAGATGTTTTCCGTGATCTGTTGCCGTGGTCTGTGGGAGCTGGAGCTTCCGGACTTGTAATTTTTGTTTGATATTCTTGTTAAAAGATTTGTGGAGACAAACATACTTACAAATTTGATGCTGTCTTTCCAAGAAGATATCTGATATTTCATCTGAAGGCAATTATTTATGAACAATGACACAATAACATCTGCAAGATTTACAGGCCAGCATGACAAGTAATCGTAGGGATTAAACCTGTAGTGATGCTCTGGTGAATATATACATTGTATTTGAGTTCTAGACCATTCAGCCATCGTTGACAACCATCTCTGTGATTTTCATTTTCTAAACATTTCTTAACGGAGCCGGCAAATAAAGAAATAAACTTGAAAAAAATATTAAGTCATTTGGCCGGGTTTCTAGAGAAATAGTTCACAAATATATTTTTTATTTGTTGTTAAGGACTTCATCTAGTCACCTAAACCTGAGACCTCACCCCACCAAGAAAGTTTCATCTCGAGTAGATAGTTTTCTTTATCCAATTACTTAAATCTAAATGGTTTATGTTTTCAGCTTAATAGATGACAAAGGTCTGTCATTCAATGAGGACAAGGACCTGCTGACCAAGCTGTCAAAGAATGTGCTGAAGCAGGCGTCCTTCCTGCAGCGCGACCTTGACGCCCGCCGCCAGTCCGCGGCCTTCACCCTCAAGTTCCGGCTGCCACAGTCCGAAAAGCTGGACGGCCTGGAGGAGTGCATGCTGTGGACGCCATACGACAAGAGACACAACTCTGGAAGAATGTACTTGTCACAGAACTACCTGTGTTTTGATAGCAAGGTAAGGGAAGCTACTTCACTGACAAGAAGGTATTATTAATAGCTTACAAATGTCACAGTTAGACTACTTTATACTTGGTTTTCAAATGCATTATACATGCAAATGGTTCTGCATTAAAAATGCCTGATTCAGTAGGAATATGTCAAGCTGGAGAGATGTTTTCCGGGATCTGTTGCCGTGGTCTATGGGAGCTGGAGCTTCTGGACGTTTCGCCCATGTCTACGATGGTTTTCACACAGTTTTCATCAAGATCATCTTCATCATCATACTTCATGCTGATTAAGCCCATCAAAGAATGGGTGAAACGTCCGAAAGCTCCAGCTCCCATAGACTACGGCAGCAGATCCTGGAAAACTCTCCAGCATTATCAGCGGGCATCATCAAGTGTTACTGTTACTGTTACTGTATCCTGCCGCTGTTCCACTAGGGGTGGCCGGTACCTCCGCAGATGCGCCTCCACTTTTTTCTGTCCTTACAAACCACTTTCATTTCCTCAATATTCATCACCTTTTTCGTACATACTCTTCTCTTATTTTCACTCTGCAGGTTCCATTCTTTCGCAATCTCACCTATTTGGTCTAACCATTCTTTCCTCGGCCTTCCCCTTCCGCGCTTTCCTCTGACATTTCCTTTGTACACTTTCTTCGTTAGTCGTTCATCATCCATTCTTAAACTCTTATTCAGGAATATGTCATTTTTGAGCTTGAGTTGGGGAGAGGCCCACAGTGGTGGAGGATGGAGTGAGGAGAGATCCACACAGCTTCTCCAGGGGGCAAGTTGGAGGATGGCTGTGGAGAACATGGTTTGATTTGGGCTGTAGCGAGATGTCAAGCTCTTCAATATAATTGTACATTGAAGCTTTCACGGCCGGTACTTGTTGACATAACAATCACTTTTTTCAGGCTATGTAGCCGTGGTCTGGTTGATTCTTCAACATAGTTTTTCTTTTATTAATAACTTGTAAAGGGGATTCAATTCCACAAATTTACTTCTACAAGCTTACGATGCAGATATTATCATCATTGGTAAGCCATTAAATCAACGTGTTATAGATGATAGACTAGATCAAGCCCTCGGTATATTGTTCCACAAACTGATCTGATGACTGGTTCACTTCTCTTTCCTGGATTTTTGAAGTATGCTCATGATACCATCCAGATAAAGTGTGTAGGTTTATGGCTGTGTAGAGTAATAATGGTTCAGCTTGTTTCTCTGTGTGTAGATACTTTATTTAGGTTGAGCTTTGTCGTTTGTGTGTGAGGTATAATTATTAAGAGATAATATTATTTGTTTACATTTTGTCAGATAATGTGGTTGTGGACAAATTATCTGTGTTTAATTATCATCATATGTTTTACATTATCTGTGTATTAATATAGAACAAACTTCAATCAATGGAATTGTATTAATGCGTCATTACTTTATGTTTGTAAAGAAAATGAGGAGGATGAGCTCTACTTTAAAATTGATTAGAAATGTTTGAAAATGTAATTTTTCAATATAAAAAAGTGATGCCTAGTTGATAAGTAAAGTTGAACTTACAATTATATTGGTGCTATTGTTGATTGGTCTAAGCATTTTATCCCAGCACATGTTTCATGTCTCTATGGTGACTGGTTGGCAGCTAAGATCCACAACTCTTGAGATGCCATTACATTGCATACTCTTACATCCTAAACTGCATTCCTCTTCTTCAAAAATTTGCAATATGTTCAGCAAGAGAAGTTTGTCAAGTGGATTCCTTGCCCTTAGGACAAAAAAGACCAAAATCTTGTCGGTTACACCAAAACCATACTTCGAAAACGCAGTTGTTTGCGTGGGCATAAACAACAAAAAAAGCATCATAGAACTATGGGAGTTAGCGCATTAGAAAGAGCGGAAAATTTTAAGTAGGATAGCATTCATAACTCATTTTTGACCAAAAAGTCGCTTATGCCCTACTTCCTTTTAACTGTCGATATTTGAAAATATAAGTGGTTTTATTTTTGTGCTCTGCTGGGATTCGAATCCACAACCTTCCAATTACGAGTCAGATGTGTTAACCACTAGACTACGGACCGGTCAAACCTTTTGGCTTCTGAATATTCTGGCTAGATGAATACCCCCAGGGCGGAATACATGTTGTTGTGATGGTGATGCTGCAGGTGCCCCATCTGGTGCGGCTGACCATCCCGCTGAGCAGCGTACAGCAGGTGGAGGCAGCAGACGGCTCCGGGCGCGCTTCCATCCTCGTGACCACCAAGCACCACTCCAGCTTCCTCTTCTCCAACCTGCACGACCGCAGCTTCGTGCTGTGCAAGATATCCGAGCTGCTCGCCAAGCTAACCCAGTGAGGAACTATAATGTGTACAAAATTGAAAGAAGAATTACACTTAAGGCATGTTTTGCCCTTTTTCTAGATTTAGATCTTTCCATCACACAACAAATGGTATAGCCTCATGACTCGTGATGAGCATGCCCAGCCATCTTTCCACCTTTTAGGAGGTCTTTCAGCCTGACGTTGACGGATTGGGAAGTGTCAGTCTTTCACGGCTCATTCAGGTTTGTAGTTATTAACTGTTAGAGCGCACAATTAAAATGAATTAAATTGAATTTGTCGCTATATCGACAATTCACATTAAGACAGTTAACTATCACAAAAGTATAGGTGACTGTTGTTTCATGTGATTAGCCTGTGATGCACACAAATGTAAGTATGTTAGGAAGATGTGTCCATGACTTGCTTGTTTGTTGATGCAGGGACAAGCCTCTGCGCGTGCAGGAGGATGAGACCAGCGGCAACTCCTGGAACCCTCAGCCGCCTCTCATGACGCTGTTCAAAACCAATCCCTCGGCACACATCAACCAGATACAGGCTGAGAAGGTGATGTTGTATAACTGTATATATTATATCATGTATCTTTAAATATTTTATACATTTGTGTAAATTTTTTTCCATGTCAATTGATGTGCAGACCTCGTTCTAAAAATGATGAACTGTACAAAATCAGCAAATAATTTCACTTGTTGCTATAATAAAAGTTGTTATTCTTTATATCAGGAGAAGAAATGGGAGGAGCACATGTCGGAGATGGGTCGCGGAGTGAGCATGTACCGCACGGTGAGCGGCTGCGAGCTGGTGGTGCGCGGGATCCCTGAGGCGCTGCGCGGGGAGCTGTGGGGCGTGTTCTCCAGTGCGCAGCTGTGGCGCGGGCAGCGGCGCGGCCTCTACAGGCAGCTGGTGGACCAGGCGCTCACGCACAGGTCGCAGTGCAACGAGGAGATAGAGCGGGACCTGCACCGGTCTCTGCCCGAGCACCCCGCCTTCCAGAGCGAGATCGGTGAGGGGTTTTTCTACTGCCATTAGAAAGCTGCTGTGTCTCCATTGTGCACAATGAGAGCCTTAGCTAGACTTGGCATGGCACTACTTTGCCATCTTACTCTCTGTACACAATAGGATAAACAATTTAATCCAGTGCCGCGTAGAAATGCCTTAAATTCCTGTATTTGCATAAATAGAAAAAAATGTATGAAAACAAAAATAACAACTAGGGTTGTTTTTCACTGTAATGTTGTCTTTGTAATCAGATTTATAGAAAAATAACAGGATAATGCGTGCAGGTATCTCTGCGCTGCGCCGCGTGCTGTGTGCGTACGCGCTGCGCAACCCGTCCATCGGCTACTGCCAGGCCATGAACATCGTGGCCTCCGTGCTGCTGATCTACTGCCCGGAGGAGCAGGCCTTCTGGCTGCTGGCCACCATCTGTGAGACCCTGCTCACCGACTACTACAACACCAGGGTAATCGGAGCACTGGTGAGACCAATACTTAAATAATGAACACAATCATGTCAGCATTTACTTTTGGAAGCTACTGTTTTTTTTTTTCAATTGATTTGTGAAGAAGAATGCAATTCACCAACCCATTCTGCCTGGCCAGAAACAGGTATTAATATCATCAATTAATTATCCATTATTGTTTATTTTAATGAGTTATTAATTAATAATTACCCAACAACAAATACTGTTGCTTGTGCAAGGCTCTTGGGGGTGTCTAACGATGGTGAAGCCTAAATAATATTTGTCGGAAGGCTAACCAAGTAGTTCACCGATACTTGCTTTTGATTACTAAGGACGTTATTATAATAATCTCTATAATAATCTATAATCTAAGTTGCAAGGATATATTCATTCAAAGCTCTCAGATGTATGCCCACAAACAAAAATGTGTAGTTCGCGCTTACAAATGCTGATTGTGTACTTACAAATAAAATTCAAACCTCAAATGAACATAAGCCCCACAACTTTTGCCGACCTTCCCTGAAACAGGGGTGACACTGGCAAAGTGAACCATTTTTTACAGTATGGGTGGTCAGCCTCATACCAACCTATAAGTCAAGGAATATGAATAATAAATTACATTTAAATATAAAAAATAACAAAACCTTAAAAAGAAATCTATACAAAAAAAGTCAAAAATTTCTTATGCAAAAAATGTAGCAAACTAATAAACCAACATTACAAATCAGCATTGCAGATTAGCCGCCACTTCTTCCTGTCCTTGCATACTTCTTTCATTTCATCCAGAGTCATAACCTTTTTCATACAAGCTCTCCTTTTATTATGACTCTGGATATCCCATTCACTCGCTATTTCGAAAATTTGGTCCATCCATACCTTTCTCGGTCTTCCTCTTCCACGACATCCATCAATTCTTGCAGCATATACTTTCTTCGTCAGTCTTTCCTGATTCATTCTCTCCAAATGTCCAAACCATCTAAGTAGGTATACTTCTTTTAATCTTTACTTTCTCTTACACCACATTCCTCTCTAACAAAAGCATTCCTCACCCTATCACTCCGTCTTTTTCCAATCATACTTCTTAAGTTCGTTATTCATCTATAATAAATTATATTACGATGATTTATTTGGTGAGCGCTGTTTTTGTGTGAATCACACCTAAAGAGAACTAATAACTTTTCAAATTGTTTTGGTGAAACATTGTGGAATTCCATTTTAAATATTTGATTAAAAAAATATTAATAAATAATTTTTAGAACACTTAAATGAAAAAACTTTGTTTTAATCCACTGTGAGTATTTATTTTATGAAAAAACGTTTTCAGAGATCATTAACTGAAGATGGAGAATGATCTCGGAAAACGTTTTTTCATAAAATAAATACTCACAGTGGATTAAAACAAAGTTTTTTCATTTAAGTGTTCTAAAAATTATTTATTAATATTTTTTTAATCAAATATTTAAAGAGAACTCTTCAAAAACTTGGTCGTCGCTATAAAACCCTGTTGCTGTAAGGCTGGATGGACCTGTGAAGACCGGCCTTTGGTAAAGTTGTATGAATTATTCAACCCAGCAAAGAACATATTTGAAAATATAAATGATAAAAAGTCAGGAATCCCTGTACCTTTCTTTTACGAGCCCGAAGTGCTACCACTAGACTACTGACCCGTCGGTTGTACCTAGGCCTGCAATATGACCCTGCCCAGGTATTTGGTGGGTTTTGACTCCATGTTACTCGCAAAATAAATTGGCCTAGTATAATATTATATTGATTGTTTTGAGTTCATGATTGAGTATATCTTTATCCCATTATTACTGTTTTTTTCAGAATTGTAAACATTTGTGGATAGAGTTCCTGCCTGCGTGTTGATGGCCCTGAGGATGCCCTGTAATTAGGAAACCCCATGTTTTTGTTATTGTAGCAAAACAATGCTAATTTAGTAATATGTGATGACAACTAAAACAAAAAAAACAACTAAAACTGTTGTGCACAAAAAAATTGCCTGCCAATCTTCAACCAAAGTATTTGATTGTGCAATATTTGTTATTGGGGATGGCACATGTCATGAGTAATGTTGCGCAGGTGGACCAGGGAGTGCTGGACGACCTGACGCTGAAGTACCTGCCGGAGCTGCACTCCAAGCTGGCGCAGCTGGGCATGATGGAGATGATCTCCCTCTCCTGGTTCCTCACCATCTTCATCAGTGTGATGCCCTACGAGAGCGCCGTGCACATAATGGACTGCTTCTTCTACGATGGAGCCAAGGTCATCTTCCAGGTGAGACCGCCCACAAAGACAAATAAAAAAACAAACAAAAAACGCAACTAAGTTACATATATAGTGTAACTTCTTGCTGCGTTATCCCAGAAGAGTTTTGCATGTGGCGAATGGAACCTATTTATTTTTACAGGTAAGGGGGCCGGTCTTACGCCAACCACTTCAGTTGAAGTGGGGGTTTCCCAGCTTCCGAGGGGAACCAGGCCTGTCCAACATACGGCCCGCTGGCCACATTGTGGCCCGTGTAAGTCTTTCATCCGACCCGCGATGATATCAATAGTTATTGCGCAATAAGTTCAATCATCTATCTAAGGCAGTGGTTTTCAAACTGGACCATCAAAATCACATGACTATGGATTAAAAAATTCTTAATAACACTTGTTAGTATTGGCTAAACCAAAAAATGGATAAAAAAATCTGAAATTGGGTGATTTTAGAGTGGCCCAGAAATAGGCAGGAGGCCTGTCATAGAGACTATAATCCATCTTGATGTGCTGGTGCTCCGCAGGTGGCTCTCACCATCCTGGAGTGGAACAAGGAGGAGCTGATCAACTGCCACGATGACGGGGAGGCCATGCAGATCCTGGGCAAGTACCTGGAGGGAGTGTACAACGACGAGGCCGTGGCTGTCACCACAGAACCCAGGACCACTCACAAGGTGCGGCCTCAGTCTATATACTGCCTCATACCAACCAATAAGTCAAGGAATCTGATTAACTTTATGTGATGTAACAATGATCCAGGGGCGTGCATGCCATACAGGCACATGCGCCTAATAGGTAGGCAATATATGGTAAAAAACACATTTAAGCTTGATATTGAGATTTAAAATTAAAAATTTAAGTTTGATTGGGGGCATCGTTAGCACTTCAGTCAATTTCAAAAGAGTTGTTTGTAAGGAATAGGAGAAAATATTTATTCAGTGACAGCCTGCAATGATCCATGATAAATTTAAAAGGCCATGGGCTCATTATGCAACCTTGTATACATTGCCTCTTTGATATAAAACAAGGAGACCTACAATTTACACTTCTTTATCATTTTTGTATAAAAAGATCTGTCTCCGTTTCTGGTATTTTGTTTTTGTTTCTGCGATGCCTTGGAACATGTTTTATTTCATGTCCCTAGATGGTCCGCGTGCAGACGCTGGTGTACGAGTCGTACAGGAAGTACGGCGGCATGAGCAGCGAGGTGATCGAGCAGCAGAGACTCAAGCACCGGCTGCGCGTCATCAGCCAGCTGGAGAAGAACGTGGAGCGCAACGCCATACGCAGCATGCACCAGGACGGCTGCTACTCCACGGAGGAACTGCAGGTCACATGACAAACTTTATAAGTGCTTGTTCAGTATGGAATACTTTTCTGCATCATCTCCATATACGGTATTTGTTTAGCTAAAAATATAGCCCTTGTTTAGAAATAAAACAGTGAATAACTATTTAATTTGTTTGCTTTTATTAAAACTGGTTAACCTTTTTGATTCTAAATATTCTGGCTATATGAATACACCCAGTACGGAATACTTTTTCAAGTACTTACATTTAAAAAATATATATAAATATATTTATTGATTTCCTACCTTTATTGATTGACAACACTTCAAAATATGTGAACAGTCACATGTATTAGTTATTCAAGAACAGAAATCACAAGGTCTTAGCACATATTTCCACTTGCAGACTTTTGAATTCTTGAACAATGTCAGAGATAAGTTCAAAGTTGAATGACGTCTATGATTTACAGCCACACTGTATGCAAGTTTAGGTACACTTGACGCCTATGTGTGGCACCCGCAGTTGAAGGGTTAATTTGCAAAGGGGCGCTGCGTAGTTAGAAGACCCATATGAAGGTGGCTGGATGGTGGTAGGAGTGTGGGGAGGAAGGCGTTGGACAAGCAGCAGTGGATGCAGTTAATCATGGAGGCCAGGATCCACCTCGGGTCATCGTGCCATTGATGATGATGACAAAAAATGATATCAAAGTAAAATTGTTCTATTCAAAACTAATATCAATCGCTACTTCCTTTTAGTATCTTAGAACAAAGGCAACACAACACTACGCAGCTAGTACCCTTGCTACAATACATTAATCGCCACCTTATCAAGGCCCACACCTCTGTGGCACTCCAATAAGTGCCATAGACCTCCCGACTTTCTAAAATCTCGGAAGTCCTGCACAGGATTCCTAAAATAAAAATATAATGTCTTCATCGTAACCTAACCTAACTGTATGGTGGGCATTTTTTAGATTACATCAAATGAAACTTCACATTTAGTTTCCCTTTTGACTGTTTATTGTTCCATATTTTGCAGGAGATAATATCGGTGGTGCGGGAGGAGCTGCTGTGGGCGCGCCGCGTGCCCTATGAGCGTGTGGAGGGCGGCAGTGCGTGCCCGTGTGACGCCTACCAGCTGGACTTTGAGCAGTTCCGTGTCCTCATGGCCGCCATGTCCCCCTGGGGGCGCACGCACGCCAGCGAGAGCCTGGCCGCCAGGATGTTCAGGGTGAGTGGGGGCCTGCTCCATAATACATGGCAAGATCGCTCTATTTGCTGCAAAGGGAAAGATCTCTTTCTACTGCAAAGAGAATGACAATAGACTAAAAACATAGACAGAATCATTCATTTCCCCGCTCATTTTCTATTATTTTTTAAAAAATCCTGTGTAGGAGACTCAGAGACTCTAGGGATCTATAACACTTGTTGTAGTGCCGCAGAGGTATTATTTACGAGCTTGGTCATCGCTACAAAGCTTAAAAGCAAGATCCAGTTGCTGTAAGGCTGGATAGACCTCTATTGACCAGTCTTTGGTAAAGGTTTTATGAATTCTTCAACCCAGCGAAGAGCATATTTGAAAATATAAATGGTATGTTTTTTGTGCTCCGCTGGGATTCGAACCCACAATTTTCCATTTACGAGTCCAAAGTGTTGCCACTGGACTACGGACTGGTCAAAGTTGTTGTGTTTTATGTTTAATCAATTCAGATATAGAAGCCCCCGGGAAGCAGTTTGAAGTAATGTTGTGTGTTGCAGCTGTCAGATGCCGGGGAGACGGGCCTGGTGAACGTGCTGTGGGCGGTGCGCTGGGCGGGGGTGAGTGGGCGGGCAGACGCCGCCTCCCGGGCGCGCGCCCTCTTCTGCCTGCACGCCCCGCCCCTGCTGCCCCCCGCAGACCTCAGCCCTCCCCACACCCTGCCCACGGGGGAGGAGGTGGCCACCGACGCCGTGGACTTCTTCCACAGGTAACAATCAAAGTGCCCTTTCAAATAATGTCCTCTATGAAAAATACTTCCAATTCACCTCAGTCACATGAATGGTGAAAGTGCTTCAGTGCATTGTTTATCACATTATTTTTCTGTATCTCTACGACATTATATATTAGGCTGTTTTTTTTTTGTTGAGTGCTAGTCCGGTCAATAGCTCAGTTGGTAGAATGCTTGCATTCCATGCCGTGAGTTAGGGTTCGAATCCCACCAAGGGAGTCAGAAATGATTTTCCATTTCTGTGTTTATTTCAAACCCCAAATTAAAATACCGGCAAGGTTTACTCAGCCTTCACAAGAAATGAGTACCAGCCCCCTCGGGAGTTGGGAAACCCCCACTTCAACTGAAGTGGTTGGCGTTAGGCCGGCCCCCTTACCTGTGAAAATAAATAGGTTCCACTTGCCACAGCGAAACTCTTCAGGGATAACGCGGCAAGCGTAGTTGCATTAGTTGCGTTGCCATCTTTGTGTGATTCACACTTCACAGATGTCTAGCAAGTTTTGTCAGTCAGCATCACCTCAGGTAAGACCCAATGAGTGAAAGACTGACAGGGCCTTGGGACTGGTTTTGGGACACAGGCTTAAGTTCTATTAAGTTTTGGCTTTGGTTTTCTCAGCCTGGAGACCCCTGGCACTCCGCTGGAGTCCCCCCTGGAGAGCGGCGCCTCCTTCCAGCGCTCCGTCAGTGACCTTGGGACCTGCAATGCTGACATGGAGGCATCCACCTGCAGCGTGCCCAGCCAAGGTAGGATGCTGACATATTACAGTATCATTAAATGGATGATCAAAATTATAAATATAAGATGGTTTTCTTCAATTTGTAAATCCATTGCCAAACCTTGTTTAGCGCTACATCCTACAGGTTGCACAACCCAATAGCTTTCAGGAATGGCTGCCATTTTGGTAATGGCGGTTTTTTGGGGATACATCAATGGTAGGGACATTAAACCATCCCTGTAATAAAGTTCATATTGACTGTGCACCAGTGGCAAAGGGTGCCATACAAGCCGGTTTCCATCGGTTTCCCGTTTAAAATGAGGCAGAAATGATAATAAAGTAGACTGTAATCAAGGAGGTGATTTAGACAACCTACATAAGTTAAAATATTTATATTATAATAGTTATTTATGCCACTGCCTAGTAATGATAGTCTTTGTAACACGAGTGCTAGTTTGTGCCATGAGGCGCAGCCGAATGGCACAATAGACAGCAAGAGTGTTATAAAGACTAATTACGTGCAGTGGCATACAGTACTTTTTCTACGACCATGAAATAAATAACAAAATAGTAAATAATAGTCATAATACTGTACTCGTCCATTTGAAGTAATTAAAACCCCACCTTTGTCAAACCGCGTAATTTATCATTCCCCTCGATTAACTTTTTTTTTTTCTCGGTTTAACATTCAAACCCAAAACTCAAATAAACATAAGCCCTGCAACCACTGAAGCAGGGGTGTCATTGGCAAAGTGAACCAAGTTTTTACAGCATAGATGGTCAACCTCATACCGACCTATTAGCCAAGTAACTGTTTAAGTTTGTTTTTTTTTTTTGCTGTGAAAATATCTTGCATTATTTTCCTTTCAAGCCTTTTGTTTTCCTTCGAAAAAAGAAAGCTAAAATTTGGAGTATTTTGATAAATAACATTGATGAATACGATTAACAATTTTTATTTGACTCTACGCTTTAAATATATTCATTTTCATTTGAACAAAGATTGAACATAGTGGGGAGGAACTATCAATAAATTGAAAATATTCATGTAGTGGCTGACGTTTAAACGTGGTTGCTATGGAAACGGCCAATAATAGTTTGTTATCGGTCGCTTAGAAGGATAGCCTCATACAAGGTTGATACTCGAAATTCAAAAATGGTTTCATTTCAACACCGTTACCAGTTGCGTAATGTAACATTACGCAACGGGTGTGGCAATGTATAGCATTGTGATTGCGTTAGCCGTTTTGTAATTAGTAAATTACCAAATGGGAGTAGAAAAAGTATAGTATAGTTTTGTTATAATGAGCTAATATGTTGAAAGCTTTGATTATCCAGGTTACAGTGATTGCTGGGAGGTACGCAGCATGTCCTCGCTGCGCCTGCTGGCCCTGGGCCCCGAGGTGGTGAGCACCCCCACCCCCACCTCCCCTGTAGCCCCCAGCGCCCCCTGCGCCCCCCGCCGCTCCCAGCTGGTGCTGCCCCAGCCACACTTCCTGGAGCTGCTCAAGCTGCTACACGACCTGGCGCAGGCGCAGCCCAGCCCGCAGGACTGTGTGCTCATGGAGAGCGTCAGCAAGCTAGGTATGGGAGCTGCTCGTTTACTGTATTACAAAACTGTATGTGGTAGAAAGTCATAAGTCATAAGGTCTTTATTGTTTTTATCAATATGTACAAAATATTACAATAAAAAAATTAAAATAAATCTAATTACAATAAATACTCCCCAAAGTAAGCATAGCTTGTGTTTTGGGGAGGAAAAGAAAGGATCAGATAAAATCCCACGTATCGCGTGCACTGGGTACAAGCAAACTTATTGCGGAATAAATAAATCATCTACTAAATAATCACTTCCTATCATTTGTTGCCTTGTTCTATTGTTTACCCAACATTTTTGTATTTTGATTGTGTTGTTTCCCAGGAGCTGAGCTGTTCCTGCTGGGGGACATGAAGCGCACGCACTGGACAGAGAGGGAAGTATCCGTGGACAGCATCGCCTCGGAGGCCAGGGAGACTCAGGAGGTCCTCACGCCTGCCTCCACCCCACAGGTGAGCATCATGAGCTGATATTACTGAAAACTTTTTCTTAATCTTATTCCTCGTGAGAGTTGTAACCCTTGTGGAAGCAACCAATCCTCTCCAGTTCTCTCTTGACTGCGCTGCCCGCAACGTTCCAACCACCGAAATGCTTGCTGCTGTCTTCACTTGATCGGTCCATCGTGTGGGGCATCTACCTCTTCCTCTCTTCTCCTCCAAGCCACCGATCACAACCAGTCGTTCCAGGCTATCCTCATTGCCACGGACAACAATTGCCATTGAAAACCCAAACCCTAAAATGCTGAGTAACCCTCACATTGAAGAATGTTCTGTGCTGCTTTGTCCCTGATTTTGTATTATATCAGTTGCTTGTTTTCTGGGATCATGTGGTGATCCTTGTTATGTTGGTATTGCAGATGTCAGATAAGAATGGCAACCCGGCGCGGCCGCCCCTGGAGTGGGCAGTGACGCTGGAACAGTTCCTAGGCTGCGTGCTGGGCAGCGAGCCCCTGGAGCAGATGCTCTCCATCAGGGAACCCCTCAACCTCACCAGCCTGAGGGACAGGAGTCGCCTGCTCTCCGAATCTGTGGCGCTCTAACCACTTCTTCTTTCTGTGCCTCTTCAGAGGAGATGGGCGACATCATGAGAATTTGTATTTTCGATACTGCGGCACTTAAGAGTGATCTTGTGCTTTTGCCAAATCCCTACCTCAGATACTTCAACCTGGATGCTCTTTTTCAACCGGGAGCTCGTTGTCACCCTTTTTATTCCTGCATCATGAGATACAGGAATTAATACATCTTGTTGTGTGCCCGAACTAATCAGGACCTTTAGCTGTGGTATTCATACCGTAAGGAACCATCGCATTTGTGTCTTGATCCATCAAGGAGATTTTCAATATACACATTTCAAAGGCTGTAATTTTGTTTTGCGAGGCACTTGGTCAATGCTATGCTACAGAATGAAACGAAAAATATATACATACAAATGAGTCCTATGAAATCAAAAACGGCCATGTAGAATTGTTTCCTGAGATTGAATATATACATATATGGAAACACAAAGTATATCATGGAAACCCAGGAATGGCATTTTTGGAAAAAAATATGCTAGACTGCTGTCATATCTCAGATGTCATATGGACATCAAGGGATGGATGCATGACGTTGAAAAAAGCTTCATCAAGAGTTGAAGCGTGCTGTATTCAGTGTCCATCTTATGTATTGTCTTATGGTCTTTTGAACCTGTGATTAATAATGAATTTGAAGGTCATGGCTGCCTTTACCATTGCGCCCTTTATTGGCTTCTGTAGCGAGCATCTGCATACCTGTATGTTCACAGCAGTGTGCTATTGATACTTACTAATCAATTTTTCAACTATCGGCAGCCTCATTCTTACGGCGTACTCTGTTATGTGTTTTCACCGTCTATCAATATAATATATACAGATGTATGTCAGTTGCCTTCCATTGTAATGCACGTGCCATGGAACCTAATAAGTAGTACTTGCTATGAAAAAAAAGAGATTTGGCAAATGACTTTGATGCTCCCTGTATTTCTTTTTAAATTTATTGATGGATTTTATTCTTTCATCATCAAAAAGTATCATGCTCAAACATGGCATTCCAATTTCACACATTTTACCCCATTTGTATGGACATAATTATATTTTAAATATGAAGATATTTTTAAATTTAGATTTATCATTTTTTTATATAGTTATTTAGATTTATCACTTTTTTATATAGTTACTTATAAAAGTAGATGAATTTAGAATATTCAAGTTGGTTGCCATAGTCATTCATAGCTACTAAAATATATTTTATGTTTTTTTTATTTAAGTGGTTATTAAAAATATTTTAGATTATGTTCTCCATTTTTATGTGTAGGTACTAAAATTTATATGTCAAGGTTTTGCATTTAAAAATTCCATCAGAGATTAACTCCGAAAGTTGTAGCCTAGTGGTTAGCGCTTCGAATTTGTATATGGAAAGTTGTGGGTTTGAATCCCGGCGGAGCACAAAAGATGTACCATTTATATTTTCAAATATGTTCTTCGCTGGGTTGAAAAATTCATAAACCTTTACTTATGTCCCGTCACAAAATGTCCATCCAGCATTACGCAACTGGATCTTCTTCGAGAATTGGTGCTTTCTATAGCGACGACTAAGCTTCCGGAAGGCTCTTGAGGAGTGATTCACACTAAAACAGTAGGTACTCACCAAATCAATATTATTATTCACAATGCATTTGATCCATAGGGGCCGTCCATAAATTACGTCATCGATTTTGGCCGATTTTCGACCCCCCCCCCTTACAATCATCCTATAGTCATTATCTAATGACCCCCCCTCCCCCTCTTGCTGTAATAATGGATGAGCTTAATAATTAATAATGTTATATAACTTACATAGACCGCGCTTTCCGTGTTGCGGGTCCGGTGGAGTGGAACAGACTGCCACCCGGAGTGAAGAACTCCAAATCTGTGGATGTGTTTCGCGGAGCACTCAAGACACACCTTTTTAGAAAGTCTTATCCATGATCGGAGAGGGCCCTTGAGGTGTGACACACACAAAAACGGCGCTCTCTTATCATTTGTAATTTAAAATAAATTAGCCTGATATTATTATTATTATTATTACATAATATATTGTATATTTTGTAGAAATTGGTATTTACAAGAACGACGTCTCTTTTGGTACTCGTACATCATTTGCCATCATCCGCAGACCAGACTACCCCCCCCCCTTAATGCGAATGATGTAATATATGGACAGCCCCATAGCTGATCTTCGGATCATCAATTTTATTATATGGAAAATTCACTGTAGGCTGCGGATGTGAGAATAACGCCATTGGAGTTTATCTTCTCAAAATGAACTTGGCCCAAAATCCATAGATAACAAAAAAATTCAACCACAAAGCCAAGTTGCTAGGGAATAAGCCAACTAATATTATTTTGTCACATAGACCTGTGACATTTATTTGAGAAAAAAACTGATTGTTTATTTTGTGTGGAGTCCATTAAGAGGGCGCCTTCCAAATATGCCTTTGAGTTTTGACCTCTAATTGCTTCGGTTCCCGCGCGCTGCGGCGCGCGCATCGACTCTACCGCTCCGTGCACGCGCGATCACTCAAACTCAGATAAATCATAACATAAATGGAAGTGTTCATTTTTGATAATCATTATGGCTTATATTTTGCATTTTTATATACCTCATACATTTGAGGAATATGGATGTAGAATATAAGGTTAAAGGTGTACATACTGCGTGTGATGCCTGCATACATTTTTTTACAGAGATAAATTTCATTTTTGTAAACTGTTACATACCTATTGTAAAAATTAAAGTTGGATTATACCGGTGGCATTTCAGTTCGGGCCATTGAGATGTGAATTACATGCAAACAGTAAACTCAACGTGATAAAATATATACTGTACGGCTGTATAACCAAATAATATTTCCATTTTTATTTATAATAAATTTACAGAATGATTTATTCGGTAAGCATTGTTTTTGTTTCTATCATAGCTCAAGTGTTCTATCAGTAGACAGGCCGTTCAATTTATTAGAATATAGGGCAATATCTAAATAAGAATCTAAGTTGCATAGATATAGTACATTTAGGAACTTATATAACATGCATTTGTACAAGTAGACACGTATAAGTTCGTGCTTACACATGCCGCAAATGGACCTACCTAGTAGTTAACAAAAGCACCAAATCCTTATTTAGACCTGTAGCATACATAGTAAAAATATCCATGATCATCGCCGATATTTGTTAAAAATGGTACCTACTGAAAGAAGAAGAAGAATTCCTTGTTACGTTTTGCAAAAGTTTTATTATCGAAACAACGATCGCATGCGAGAACGAATTTACTCTTATCTATTATATTTTTCTTCTCTTCAGAGAAGTACCTTTTAAGTAAAAAAAAACATACGTGTAAACTAAACAACAACGTTTAAAAAAACAAGGAAACTGGAACGCTAACTAGGAACGCTATTTAAGTTTTCATACATTTGCGGGTAAAGGTACGTCAAAAGTATATATTATAAAGTAAATACTTGGCGCACGTGGCAAATCTATTCGAATCGAATATGTTTGTCTCTTTTCAACTCGAAGCGCTACCCGGCGCAAAATGTCAAGCGGTGCCGTGCGATATAAACGGCAAACATGTTTGCCTAACCAAATTACATTTTTCGGAAAGTAAAGGATCCAAATCAATGAAAATTTTAACACTATTATTCATACACATCAGACTTTTTTACTGCCATTATAATAAAGAGTTGCAATCGCTTGACAGCACGATTCTGAAAAGTTTGCTCGATAAAAAAAACACGAAAAACTCTAATTTTTCACTTTTTACTTGATTTTTTTCTTGTTTTCTGACATTTTAAAGCATAACATTACTTTTTTTCACGGGACACACGAAGAGCTAAATGCAATAGGTAAAATAAATGTGATAATAAAGACTTCGACAAAACAAAACATCTCAAGTTTGGAATAAAAAAGGGTGAATGCTTTAGTAATGTGGCATTCCACAATTTTTAAATAAAAAAACCCTGAATGTATTTTCAATTGTTTTGTCTTAATATCTGCACAAATGGTTTTTTATATTTGTTATTAGTACTATCTTTCAGACGGGCAAATACAATGTAAGGCGTTAATCAAATTTCATCCAAATTTGAATCTTAGTTGCAAAGATAATTATTTTACATTTGAAAACTCCTATAACATGCATTTCCACAAGCAGACATGTATAAGGACAACATAAAAACCCAATCTCAAAATAACATAAGCTCTGCAACTCTTGCCGACCTTCCCTAGAACAGGGGTGACATTCGTAAAGTGAACTATTATTTACAGTATGGGTGGTCAGCCTCATACCAACCTTTTATACAAATTAAAATATTTTTGAGAATAAAGCCTACGTTGCACGGTATGCTACGAGCCGTACCTGATTGTCATAATATTATACTCGTATCATTGAACTGACTGCTTGACATCAGCAATAATAATAATTCCGTTGTCCGTAGCGTAGGGCTTGCGTGAATTATAATATGTATCTCACTGGAGCAGCCTCGACCTCGAGTATATAATAATTATAAACTCCCTTCGATTGCGTAAATCGAAAATGAATGAAATATACGACGGCACGTCTTTTTTTTGTTTTATTTTTTTTTCGATTTAGACAATCGAGATAAGTTTACACAAGTTACACTCGGGGTACTGCTGCCATGATCTATGGTAACTGAAGCTTCAAGAGTTGGGAAGTTTTGACCGTGATCTGCGTGATACACACAAAAACAGCGCTCACCAAATAAATCATCCTATTATTATATCTGCTATGAGCATTTTCAGCGCCATTATGTAAATACATTTTTGTATTTTAAAAAAGTAATCACGTTCATTTATGCATCCGTGTATAGTTCAATAATGCAAAAAAAAACATGGGAATGATCAAGCAACATTGGGCGCGGACAGTACTTGGATGGGTGACCGCTCACGTACACCGCGCGTCGTTGGCATCTTGGACCGGTCCGTAGTCCGTAGTGGAAACACTTCGAACTCGTAAATGGAAGGTTGTGGATTCGGATCTCGGCGGAGCACAAAAATATACCATTTATATTTCGAATGTGCTCTCGCTGAGTTGAAAAATTCATACACCTTTACCAAAGACCGGTCACTGAAAGGTCCATCCAACCTTACAACAACTGGGTCTTGCTTGAGAATTGGCGCTTTCTACAGCGACGACCAAGCTCGCAGAGGGCTCTTGAGGTGTGATACACACAAAAACAGCGCTCACCAAATAAATCATCCTAATATTATTATATTATATTATTATTATCATATGGAAGTAGAAAAATTTACCTTTTTTTTTCTAAACAATCTTCGATTACTTTTTTTATTATAGTATTTTTGTTTTCGTACTCCCATATTTTCTAAAAAAAAAAACGAAAGACATTTTTGATTAATTGACACACATTTATTTACAAATAATATTTTACGTGAAGAAAATATTTTTATATACTAATCGGGTTTTTTTATTTGAAGCCTGTATTCTTTTTTCTGCGCGCTAGAATTCATGCGGAGCGAACAGACGTCCTCTCGCCTTCACAGTTTGCTCCAGACTGGCGGGAACGCCGAGCAAACCACTGCGTTTTTCTGTCAAATTGTTTCCCTACAAAATTAGTATGGGATTTTTGAAGCTGTTTTGTTTATTTTATTTTGTACAATTTACATGCATTATTACGAAAAAAAAATGCGACCAATTTTGAGTTTGATTAATAAACTTACCATTTATACATATTTTTTGTATCCTTCCATTCAAAAAATTCAAGTTATTCATTGAACCCAGATAGCATTATTTCGTAATATTTCATTAGTTTGTGTTCATTTTGACAGAATTCAAATAACTTCTATCATTTTTGGAAACGGTCAATCTGTAGTTTATACATTTCTTTATTGTATTCTGACAGTAAAAGATTTAAAAAAAAAAGTAAACATTATGGACATTTAAAACCCGGAACACCGTTTTGGACGTATTCGCTCTATGGGGTCTTAATATGATTTTATGAGATTTTGAGTTTTGTTTTGATAAAATTTAATTGTAACTATAGAAAAGAAGTTGCCTAGTGTCTATAGCTTACATAGAAACCACCTATATCATTGTTAATGCTAATAAATGCTATATTTTTTGCAGTTTTTATATATTTTAGTATTTTTAGACTTGGGATTATTTTCACGGTGAAATTGTACAATTTAAATCAATTTAATAATAAGGTTAAAACAATTTAACCTTATCATTAACCTGTAATTGCTACACCGCGGTGCTAGGCTTAAAGCTGCAACTTTAATTATGATAATATATAAATAGAATAAGTGTTTTTTTAATAGTATTAAATATTTGCAAGCTAAGAGTACAAAATTCATGCTGTTTATATCCACTTGTTTTAATCTCAATAGTAAATCAGTTTTTTTTTGTTTTACTTGAGCTTTGTAACTGTAACTATGTCGCCATTCCGCTAGGGGTGGCCAGAGCCTCTGCAGAGCTGCCACCAGCAGAACTAAAAAGGGCAATCTATGAATGTGTTTTTGAAAATGAGATAAATATATGGTAGAATACCATTTTTATGCTTTTATATAAATAGTCATTTAAATGGTTTCTGAAAAAATCCAAGATTGCCTTTTTTGGTTCTAATGGACTCACTGTAAAATTTGAGTTAAATTTTTGTATTTTTTTAGAGCTTTTGTGTCATGTGAAAAGCTTCCAATAGTAAAATTAATTGTAACATGTATTTCGACACCTTAAAGAAAAACATACGAAGTTAACATGGGTTTCTCAGATAAATGCACATTTTTCCCTATTTGCTACGAGAGAAGACGCTACAAAAGTGTGAGAATCCTGTAGTTTAGAAGTTTTTCATGCGCACTGCCCTATGATGAGTTCACTCACTAAGGCAGTGCTCATGAAAAACGTCTAAACTACAGGGTTTTCATACTTTTTAATGTTACATCTCAGAGAAAATAAGATTGGAGGGTAACAAAGTAAGAATCGGAGAAAAACGTGCATTTATCTGAGAAATCCGTGTCGGCTTAATACTTGTTTTCAGTTTTACCTTTGAGGTATCAATATATATGTTAGGTTATAGATAGTTGATAGAATTCTGCCATATTATTAATATCTATCTTAAAAATGTAAATAAAATAAAGACATCGGAAATGTGTTTGTCTACAATCAGGAACAATGTCAAGTTACTGGAGGCTCTGTAGCATGTTGGAGTGGTGAAGAGGATACTGATCGGCAGGAATAATGGCGGGCTTATTTCTTCTATTGATTCGTCATTTGCCAGTGTCACCCCTGTTTCAGGGAAAGTCGGCAAGAGTTGCAGGGTTTATGTTCATTTGAGATTTGGTTTTATATTGGAAGTTCACATGCGGCATGTTTAAGTGGGAACTTAAATGTGTGCTTGTGGGAATACGTTTAATATAAATCTTAAATGTAATATATTTTAGCAACTTAGATTATAGATTCGTCCAGTGCAGCTATTACATGTTACTTGAGGGAGAGCAAGTAGACGACCAGTTGACCAGGACCGCGGAGCCTGAGAAATCACATTAGGATGGTGGTCCTTCAAATAATAGGAAAGGGTCGGGAGCAAGAAGACTGGGAATTATATGATTATCGCTGTAAATAAAACAGGTCACCACTGGAACGCAGAAATGCCAACAAGTCACTCTAAAAGTGAAAAAAAAATACACAATTAATAAAAGTTAGTCGCCAGCCCTTAACCATTCAACACTATGGTCAAGCTTATTAGGCAGCGCAAATAACTACAGGTTCGAGTCCCACCATGCCTTATTGACGATAACTTTGACCCTGTGTTCACAGATGTCATTGGGTTTATTATTAGTTAACCCATTCCTTACCACATACATTTGCTTCAATTTGGACCAAGCTACCGGACTGTTTTCAAAGCAAAATTTTCCATTTTTTCCTTACAACTTTAACATCTTGTAACTGTGTCTTTTCTTAGTATTTCAAAAAATAAAAAATTATGTTGTTGCTAAGAAGTTTTCATTTCAATTTTTGTTTTAATTTTTTTTTAATATTTTTCAGCAAGGAGGTCTTCAAAATTTCTAAACTCAATTATTTTTACAAAAAATCAGATAAAAAATCAAAAAACATGGTTTCATGTAAAAAATCTTTATTATTTACATTTTTACCCCGCGCGAGAGACGGGGTCGGTAAGGAATGGGTTAACAATTAATTTCATAAAAACTGATGAACCATTAATAGATCGCCTGGATAAAAGCTTTGAAATATGTCATTACATAAAATATAATAAATCATTAATTGAAAATATTAGTACATATTTCTGGCCACAGCAAAATAAATAGGTGAATTGCAATTCTCCTGAAGACTTTTTGTTTAGAAAATCACACTTACAATTATTTACTTATTTAATCCTTTATTTTCCAACAGACATTGATGATAGATTTCACATTTATGATTTTTTTTTAAATCTGATGCAATAAAAAATTACATTCTGCTTGTGTAAATGATGTATTCATTAATAAAATTTATACCATACAACATATAATAAACACTAATATTTCATTTATGTTATTACATTTTAACACTTATTATAGTTATGTTAAGTTTTACTGAATGAAATGTGATTTTTGCAACACCCTGTTATTTTATTTGTCTCCTGTCCTCCGTCTGTGGGCGAAAGGAACAACGGAATGAGTAAAAGAAATCTAGTATGCAGAGTGATTCTTTATACCTACATACATCTGGTAAGGAAAAATGATTTGAGTAAAAAAAAAACAAAATGGATGTACAGTAGAGCCTCGTTAATCAAAACCCCTAAAAACACAAGAGGGTGCGAAATAACAGGGTGTTCGTTATATACGTTAATAACCGTTGTTCCTTTCGCACACAGATGTTTTTTGATCAATTATAAAATATTAGTTAGATTTGTCCCCAGCAACTCAACCAGATGACAATTTTTCCCAAACTCATTTGTGTTGTTTCCATTGGGATGACAGTTTTTAGTTTTCTTGGCTTGGTTTATGTTTATCCAATGTTGTACACGTGCCTGATCTTGAGAACGAAGACTCCAGTTTCTGCTATTACTGTTGGAAGAGAGTACAGGACTGGGAGATGCACCACCACCATGTCTCCCATGTCCTTCCACTGAAACATACAGGGAAAGTCACCATCAGCTCGTGAGAAGGATAGCAGCAAGAACTCTAGGGAATAGAGCTAACAATGAAGGGGTAAAAAGCCAATGCAAGCTGAAAGGAGATATAAGTAAAAGTAAAGGTGCCAAAAAAACAGATGAGATGGTTTTGATGTTTGAAAAGACTAGATAATAAAAGTCCAACAAATTGTACAGACAGTTGAGGGCATGTGGAAGGAAATAGACAAATGGAAGACTGATTAGCATATTACCTTCAATGGTAGTGTGTCCCCTTCTGCTACCACCAAGAGGACCTCGCTTGTGCCCTCAGTCAGCCTGCCCCTGAGGGAGCCCAGCAGCACTTGTCCTTGGTCTGGCAGACCAATCACACTTGCATACACATCTGCAAATGGCTTCCTTTCATATGATTTAAACACCTTGGGCATGGTGTACCACACGTTGCCACTAATGGTGTCGTTCTGGTCCAGCCAGTATGTGGTGTGGTAGATAGCGTCCCCGTTTATCTTCAGCCATTTCCCCATTCCCTTCAGGCGCTCCTGGAAGATTGGGGCTATGGTGCCTTCCTTAGAGGGACCAACATTCATCAGTAGGTTGCCTGGAAATAAGAGCATTGCACAATTACAGGAAAGTAATGCATTTCATTTAGTTTACATATCAATTTTGGTCTAGCATGACAACCTTGGATAGGTCTTGTTGGCCTCTCAAACATAAGGACTTTGGTCATCTGATACATTTTATTGATTCTAAAAACTAATGTGTTCACTGCATTGTGGCAGGATTTGTAGTGGGTACTATTTGGCAGGGAGTTATTTTCAAAATTTTAGAAAAGTGCGAGCATGACGAATGAGATTTCACAACCAGTGTTTCTTTCAGGTAGGTACTATTTCGCGGGGGCTTTGCACCCCCGGAATAGCCCTACTGCTTCCCCAAAGTAAAATACCGTAACCCGTCAATGGAGTCCAAATTTACAAATAACTTTGTTTCATTTATTTACTCCGCCCCCCCCAGATTTCTTATTTGCTCCCCTGGATAATTTTGCCTGAAAGACTAGTTCACAACTAGGATGTTAATGATGCCAATGACCATTCTATTTAGCTCGTCACTTCTTGATTGACTGATCCAGTGAATCTTAAAATAAGAAAGGGAAAATGCTTATGAGAATATGAATAAACTGTTATAAAATATTTAGCTTTGCTTATACATAGATAAAACAAGGCGCAGTGATTGGAGTCTATATCTAATGCCTTTGTCCACTCTTGGGACTTGTTAAAATGTAAAGACCTACTTATTCCTCTATGGATGAATAGGAAAGTGTCTACACGTTAAACATAATTCATATATTTTTTTTTCAAATTCAAGTACCTACTCCCATATTTTTAACCATCATCTCTCCTTCACTTTCCTTTTACATTTTCATTTTAGTGTGAACCATGATGAAAGCAGAGCATCATCCAGATGTGGCCAAGGTGAGACTCACCTCCACAGCTGACTGTGGTGATCAGCTCCTCCAGTAGGTCCCGCAAGCTGAGGAAGTCTTCCAGTTTAGCGTTTCTCCGGAATCCCCAGGCTTCTCTATCCACTGTCATAGCGTTCTCCCATTTATGTGGAAAGAGAGTGTCTGAAAAGTTAATATGGTCAGTCAACATCAAAAAGGGCCTATCACGAGGTCTTCCATACTATTACATTAGTAGGGGAGACCGAGGAGGGTTGTGACAATTTTTACGTTACTTAAAATATTTCAGCTAATAATGGTTCCATATCTACGAAACGTACGATTTTAAATAGCTAGTTTATTACACTATATGATATCAATATAAAAAGTAGTAAAATAATCATGTAATATTAATAAAACGTGAAAATCTAAAACAACTCCCGTTGTCACAACTCTCCTAGTATCGAGGTGAGTTGTGACATAGGTCGAGGTAAGTTGTGACAAGTGTTAATTACGGCATTTTTTAAAGGACAATTAAATTAAAACATTGCTTTTGATGAATAAAGTTTCTTTATTTGAAAAAAATATGCATTAACATTATATTTTACCTTCATTCAGCGTTTGGTCAACGGTCATCTTAAGCTCTCTTAAGAGGACCAAAAACTGTTCGATCCATTGGCTGCAACTTGTGAGTGCAGTGTGGGGGGAATGTCAGTAAAATAATTCCATTCTCCCTGCAGAACTCAATGTTTTTTATAGCCATGTGCGATGAATGGTTATCCAAGAGCAATAATGTTCTGTGCTCTTTTGATGGTCTCACATGTTTCTTAAAGTGCTCCAGAAAAAAGGAGAAATCATCTTCTTGCATCCATCCAGCCCCATTAGCAGTCCCTACTGATCCAAGAGGGCCATCCCGTATAAAATGCTCTTGAAACCTTTTACGTGGAAATATAAACATTGGCGGTATATAATTACCTATTGCGTTACCAGCCAAATCCATCGTCACAAGAGTTCCCCGCTCTGCTGAGGTCATGGCACTGACCTGTTTTTCACCACGTCTTGCGATTGTCCTATCAGGTTTTTGGACAGTTTTTATTCCAGTCTCATCTACATTCCAAATATCTTTGCCATCAAGAACATACTTGCTCAAAACAGATTTATAACTATCAAAAAATATGCTCACGTTTGTCTTATTGAAGCTTGTCGCGCGAGCAATGCTCGTACGCTGGGGTAACCTTAACGACAGGTTACGATGGCGCTTCATAAAAAGTTGGAGCCATACCTCCCCTGCCATTTCACGTTCGTCCCACGACACAGGGAACTTCTTATTATGATGTTTCGCTAACTTGTAGGCCAATTCTCTTACTTCCTTCGTTTTAAGCCCATAATTAGTGGCGGCACAAGTTAACAGGTCACATAATATGTTTTCTTCTTCAGCCGTAAAGACTGTGGGACTGGAGTAGCCAACAGAAGGTGGTGTGTCAAGTTTTTTGGACTCAAAATCTTTTTTCTTTTTGATGTATCGCGAAAGCGACATATAATTTAAATTATATGAGGATGCAGCAATTCTTAGACTTTGTCCCCTTGATGTTACTTCTTCATATGCCAGTTCATAAATCTCCTTACTAACCATGTCTCTATCAGTCGTTCTCACATATATATCTGGCATTCTAAAACAAAAACACAGCATAAGTTAGGATATAAAGCGTAATATTTTATTATCATGCACAAAAAAATATCTAGGAGAGTTGTGACAGTCTGTCACAACTCTCCTAGATGCAAAAATCATAATTCATTCAAATAAATAACCTTAAAACTTTAAAACACGTGGCAAATAATAATAAAACAGTACATTATTATGAAAGCTGAATTGTTAAGGTATAATAAAACCAATTTCAAAAAACCAATAACATAATATGTTAGGATTAATAGACTATTGAAATTTTGATTAAAAACTTACTTTTGATGATATTTTTCCCACTGATGATGCACAGACTCAACCACTCACCACGCATCGCTGGCGCTTACTGGACGTAGTGACACGTCAAACTATAATAATTACGCATTGTTGCCAATTTGCTAGCAGCCATAGGTTTCGTGGAATCGACTGTGTCACAACTCACCTCTGTCACAACCCTCCTCGGTCTCCCCTAGAAGGGTGTATGTGTGATCGTCCTAGTAGGTACCTAATTCTACTCGACCTGTGTGTATCAGTGTGATGTAACAGAAAAAAAACATCTCTACATTTTAGCCACAATAGCATATTTCATTCTTAGTATCCAGTTGTAGCTATCACCTACATAATTATATCGTGGCTAAAGAGTCGCTTTGTGGTTGGTTTTCCATAATCATGATATTTTTATAGATGTGCAGGTAGTAGACCTGCTCATATGTAGGAAGCATGTGTGTATTGTGAACTTACGTGGATTATATCTATCTGTGCAAGTGAAGACGCCGCCATGGTGACAACCAATGTTCTTGCCCCATCTGTCGTTGGTGACTATCTTGTCTTTGACTGGACTCTCGTTGTAAAGCCAGGTTAGGAACTTCTGTGATCTGTAAAACAGCAAATGAAGATGAGCAGAGATATCCTAGAGACTCGGTATAATACATGGGATGGATGGACTTGCAATTTGTTATGATGGCTCTCCTAGCGACAATTTATCCATCATTAAGTGATTTTCACGAGGAAGGAGAATAGATGCATTGAAAGTAAATAGGTATTGCAGCTAGGCGTGCTACTAAAATTGCGCTTCTGGATTATCGCTATACCTACTTTTTGTAAACATAGCTAACTCATTAGGATCATCAGTGGTTGAAACATTATTCCGTAAGTGTTTTTAAGCAGTTATATAATCATTTGAATGTTTTTTGAGCTGATTTTGAATGGAAAGTCAATGGGAACCGTGTTATAAAGTCTCTCACTTGAAGTAAGTGTGCTCGGCCTCCCAGTCTCCGTCTGTCCACAGAACGTCAGGTTTGTACTTCGTGATGAGCTCCACCATCTCGGGGAGCATCTTCCTGTCCACGTAGGTGGACTTGGTGAAGTTGGTCTCTCTGTCGTGCACGTACATCCTGTTGAACCACTCGTACAGGGAGTAGTAGACGCCGAAGTGCAGGCCGGGCTTGCTCCTCACGGCGGCGGCCAGCTCCCCCAGCAGGTCCCGATGCGGCCCCACGTCCTGGGAGTTCCAGCTGAAGGAGAAGCTGGAGGGCCACAAGGTGTAGCCCTCGTGGTGCTTGCTGGTCAGGACTACGTACCTGGACAATCAACAACCATGACCATTCTTCTTTACAAATCCTCAACTCATAAAGTCATCATGCATATCTAGGTATACGTCAAAAATAATATTTATGTCGAGTGTTAAGTCAGCGAAGATTTTCAATCGTAAGGAAATATCAACTTTAATTTGAATTTTGATTTTTTTATCCGTAGGTAATCGTCATAAATCTATATATGGGACTACAGTCATTAGCAACTAATAAGGAAATATGTGTTTGCCTTTTCCCTAGCAACTCTGCCGTGTTACGTTAGATTTGGTCTCTGCCAATTCATTATATTTCAACCATTGGTTCTGCATTTTTTGGCTAACCACATCGTCACCTATATAATTATGTTTACTAATATAAGTATAATCAATTTAGTCTAAAAATGAACAAGAATCGTAATCCCGCTGGAGTCCCTTCAGCACAACCTGTCCTCACTCCAAGCTCCGACAGCTGAGCCACAAGTTGATGGTTGGACTCACTTGGCTCCAGAGTTGTAGAAGATCTCCGCCCACTCGGTGGCATTGAAGAACTCCGCGGTGAACTGAGAAGCGAAGTCTTGATACGTGAATCCTGGCGGGTAGTTGGCTGACATGAATCTGGATGCTTCAGTACTGTTTGCTGGAAAGAAAACATAACATATTATAGGTAATGCTTAAAATCAATGAGAATCGAGATGGTATTTCAAAATGCAACAATATTTTGGAAAATTTATATATTTTTATTATGTAATAAACGGAAGTAAAGGAATTATGATGAACACGTTAAATAGAATTGCTTCATTTCCAGTTGATCAGCCAAAATGAAGGGGAGTGCTTTTGAACTGGCAAGAAAAGTGTTTACGACACAGCACTAAAAGCCAATAACTCATTACAAGGGGTCAGGCGCGGAGCATGGAAGTCGGCTGGAAGCTCCCTACTTCACCCAAAAGCAAGGAGCTCCTTTGCAACGACCATAAACCCAGTACTTCACGCAAAGACGACTCAAACGGTATTACGATTCTTGTTAATTTTTAGACTAAATTGTTTAAACCTTTATTAAACAATATTATATAGGTGACGATGTGGTTAGCCAAAAAATGCAGAACCAATGGTTGAAATATAATGAATAGGCAGAGACAAAGTTCTAACGGAATACGGCCAAGTTGCTAGGGAAAAGGCAAAGAAATATTTTAATTGCTAAGGACTGTAGTCCCATAGTCCATAGGTAAAGGCGATGTGTATTTTGATATATAATTATTTTACATACATTTCCAAGAGTTCCAAAACCATTCGCTCCCAACTCCTGGCACGCAGTAAACTCCCCAATGCAGGAAGATGCCGAATTTGACATCGTCATACCAGGGAGGAATAGGCCGGGAGTCCAGACTGTCCCAGGTGGGCTCGTATGGCCCTGGGGGAGGCGCAGTGGTAGGGGGGGAGAGCTTGGAGTCCACGAGGTAAGTGCGCGGGAGATCGCGGCCCGCCACCACGGCCACAAGGAGTAGCAAGCTGCAGGCGCTGGTCGTCAGTCTTCCTGACAGCGCCATCTGGAATCTTCAAATGGTTTGATTTAAAGTCCGTAAACAAAAGAAGATTAATAAATTCAGCCGGTAATGACCGGTCCGTAGTCCAGTCGTAACACTTCAGACTCGTAAATGGAAGGTTGAGGGTTCGAATCCCGGCGGAGCACAACAAAATACCATTTTTATTTTCAAATATGCCCTTCGCTGGGTTAAAAAATTCATACACCTTTACCTTAGACCGCTCATCAAAGGTCCATCCAGCCTAACAGCACCTGGGTCTTGCTGGAGAATTGGCGCTTTGTAGCGACGATCAAGCTCGTAAAAAGTCCGGTCGATAGCTCAGTTGGTAGAATGCTGGCATTCTATACTGAGAGCAAGGATTCGATCCCCACCGAGGGTGTCAGAAATGATTTCCCGTTTTGATGTTTATTTCAAACCCTAATAGCCTTCACAAGAAATGAGAACCAGCCCGCTCGGGAGCTGAGATATCCCCACTTTGACTAAAGTGGTTCGTGTGAGGCCGGCCCCTTTACCCGTAAAAATGAATAGGTCCCGGATCGCCACATGCGACCACTTCGGGGATAACGCCGGCAAGAATTTACACTATATGTGTAGCTTGGTTGCGTTTGCGTTTCCGTTTCGAGTCCACTGCTGAGTAGAAGCCGCCTCCAGCCTCCTCCAGACTCCAGTTGCTCCTGCTCTGTCCTGGTCGTTCTCTGCCTCGCCACTTATATACCTATTAGCCTGAATCTATATTAAAGATGCAAAGGTATACTTGTATAGGTAAACATTTTTAATGCATAGATACGGTTTGTCGTTTTCTCTAAAAAAAATAATACTAAAGACCTTTTTGTAAATAAAACTTTCAAGAATAAAGTTATATTTTTATATCACACACTGTTTTTGTCCAAGAAACCCTTAATCTGGGACTGCTTTTTATGTATTTTTAATACCTACCTACCTTCTTGAACTTTTTTTTTTTTAGTTAAATAGGACAACAAGCAACATTACAGAAGAAATATAAAGATAACAATTATTATAATAAGAATATGGCCAATTATATGTTGCCACACATATCAAATTTAGTGGTAAAGTTAGAAAGAAGTAGAGAAAACCTCCCATCGCCTTGTAGTGTAGTCATCCTTTTTGAATAAGTATATAATGCGTCGAGGTTCATGTATTCGGGGAGGTGGCTGGGAAGACAAAACCAATTCTATTGCTGGGTGGTGAGAGTCTTCAGGTACGAAAGGAAGACCAGAATGAAGTATCCCCGACACCAGGGGAGCGTTACACAAAATAAGATCAAAGGGAGTTTTTGATGGAATTAAATTGATAAAAAACCGAAAAAAAACAATGTATTGTTACGAAATTGGGTTCAAAAGTCTTTCAAATTAAAATACACAGGTATTCTAATACAGTTATTTATTTTACACTTTTACAAAATTTATTTTTACAAAGGTTTCTCGACTATTCCACTGGGTTTCTGTTCACTGCTCAAGTTAGGTCTACGTGTTTGTAAGTCTCGTATGATACTGCTGGCCCTGCAGGCCAATTGCACCCTTTTATACTCTCTAAAGCAGTATAGTCTAGATCCTATAGTTGCTAGACAATTCCAGAAAGGCATAGTAATTATTATTTCTCGATGCTGCACGTATTTTATTCTATGATTCCTACCCACATAATGCAAGACAGAATTCCTATAATTATAACAAATACCTACTTAGCCTAGAGAATTCTACACGTATACACAATTATCGATCTTACCCACCAATACTTATGAGGATTCTTATAACTATAACTACCCATACTTATTTCAATATTTATATTTACATAACAGTATCTACGAAATACGGAAATACATTTTTAAATTTGACTCTTCCCGTAACCATGTGCAAATTATTTTTCATTTTTAATTATTAAATAATTTTGTACTTACAGTAAAGTTTGCTGGAACAATTAACAACAAAACTGCTTTCACGTTTTGTTAGTTCAAGAAACAACAATAGACTGTAAACATGGACTCGTCGCCTTGTGACAGTGCGTCTCGGAGCGTTATCAGGCGCAAGTGACGACTGACACCGCCCGAGAGGTCAAATGTCACTCTTATATACAGGAGCCGCTAGCTAGGTACCTACCATTAAAGCACCCAATCAGGTCCGCATTAAGCGAACCGGGGCCTCGGTGCGGGGGAAGACATGAGACGCCCTCCTAATTTTAGCTTATTGTTCCTTGACTGATAGGTTGGTGTGAGTCTGACTTCCATGCTGTAAAAACTTGGTTCTCTTTTGCTAATGCCTATGCCACCCCGTTTCAGGGAAAGGCGGCAGGAGTTGCAAGGTTCATATTTTATTTTATTTTATCAAAATACACGGCACTAAGTGCCTTTTACATATTTAGATACATTATTTATCAGTTAAACATACAAGTAAAGAAGAAAAAAGTATATAAAAATATAAGTACACAAAAAAAAATATTAGTTGGTTGGAAGAAATTGCCATTAGGCAATAATTAGGCAATATTCATGTGAGGTTTGGTTTATTTTTAAGTACACATGCAGCACGCGTAAGCGCGAACTTGCTTGTGTCTGCTTGCGGGCGTGCATTAAATTTGAGGCTTTAAGGGTGATTGAGAGGTCAGCGCGCCCAACTTTGATGACCAAAATAGCCCATATTTTGAATGATAAGGTAGCATTTTCTCTCCAGTTTAAATTAACACATAAAATTAGGTATTTTTTCCCATAAAATACCAATTCAAAATAAATTTATTTACGGAGATACCTTAAATGGAGATTTCCACTGTTGTTATGAAAAAATCCTAACTTTTTTTTATTTCAAAACATTTATTTTGATTAGTTTTATTTTTTCTAGATGAAAATTATTTTTTTAAACTTTTCATTGGTTTTTTATAATTATTGAAAAAGTACCCAAATTTTGCATACGATCGTGTAGCTAAAATTGAATTTTAATGGTATATTTTCCTTTTAGGATTTGAAGTTATATTTTTTATGTGTTTAAGTTAATTCTTATTTTATTTTTCCTCTTCCAGTTTATATTTAATAATGGAAAAATAATGATTTTCATACTAAACGCGGTCCATCCTAGTGCGCCATTGTGTCGGTTTTTTGAACTATTCAAACAATTATATTTCCGAGAGACAAAAATTATGACACATTTTCGATGTTCATATTTCCTGATATTTCCCCAGAAGCAAATATTTTTTTACGTTGTAACTCGGAGTTATCGTTTTGTAAAAATGCATCAAAATTAAGACGGCCACACGGCGCTGTTTAAAATCGCTTTTTATTTTTTGTTTTCTCCGTGTTTGACTTTAACCGTCAAATGTTATACTCGAGGCATACGTACGTATTTTTGCGTGCGGTAGAATGAACGTAAAAAAATCATGTTTTATACTCAACCACAGAGTTTTATTATAATATCTATATAGAAATTGAGACGCTCGTTAGAGGTGCTGCTTTAATCTTGATACATTATTTGTATGTGCCGCGGCTCAGTTAAAATGTTGACTTTCATACTTGGAGTTTAACTTCGTCTCACAGCTTCGCGTCGCTTTGAAAACCAATAATAATACCTAGTATTATTACTATTACTCTATGGGAGCTTCCAAATTCTTACAGAACTCAAAAACCTTTTTTGAAAAGTGTAAATTTTCAAGATTCTTTTATCACGATGTTTATTTCTAAATGTAATTTGTTGTGTATATTTTTTGACTTATACATAGGTTGATATGCGGCTGACCACCCATGTTGTAGATAATGGTTCTGTGTGTGAAACGTGTTGTGAGAATGCATGTAATGTGTACCCCCAATGTTGCATATTATCTTTACAACTTAGATGAGATTAGATTAGAATGTTATTTATTACATGCATACCTTGACTTATAGGCTGGTATGGCGCTGACCACACATACTGTAAAAAATGGTTCACTTTGCCAATGTCACCCCTGCTTCAGGGAAGGTCGGCAAGAGTTGCAGGGCTTATGTTCATTTGAGATTAGGGTTTTTATATTGTAGGTCCACATGCGGCATGTGTAAGCGCGAAATTATGCATGTCTGCTTGTGGGAATGCATTTGATATGAATCTCAAATGATACATATCTTTGCAGCTTAGATTTAGATTAGATTTTAGAGTAATAAATGGACATCCGTACATCATCCGTATCCATAACTGAAACTATCGCTAGGATTCGAATCCACAACCTTCCATTCAAAGTCCGAAGTGTTACCACTGCACTACGGACTGATAAGATATAAAAGAAGATAAAAAATGATAAATAAAATGAAAATATTTTTTATGGCCAAACTGTTTTTAATACACTGGTTTGCTATCACTAGGACCTACACTTTGAAAATATATAAAAAAAATACATACAAAAGATGCGCATCGCACGCTTGATAGTAAAGAGCAATAACTCCAAAACTGGGAAAATCGATTTTGATGTAGAAACGCAATAAAATTGTGAAAAGAATAGCTGGAATGCGACAGCCGTTCAATTTGGACGAATATGAATACATTAACATGAATAAATATTAATAGGATGATTTATTTGGTAAGCGTTGTTTTTGTGTGTATAACACCTCAAGAGCCCCCTGCGAGCTTGGTCGTCGCTGTAGAAAGCGCCAATTCTCAAGCAAGACCCAGTTGTTGTAAAATTGGTCTTTGGTAAAGGCTTATGAATTTTTCAACCCAGCGAAGAAGTACATTTTGGAAATATAAATGTTATATTTTTGTGCTCCGCCGGGATTCGAATCCACAACCTTCCATTTACGAGTCCGAAGTGTTGCCACTGGACTACGGACCGGTCCAAGAAATGCCAACAACACGCGGTGTACCTAGCGGGCACCCATCCAAGTAGCATCCGCGCCCAATGTAGCTTAACTTCGGTGATCTGTAAAGAACTTTAATCTGAGTTTATTACTAAAAGTTAAGTAAATTCAAGTGATGGTAATTGCTATACAAAATTAAAGGTTGAAATCTACTTTTAGATTAATTTCTTATAGTTTGAGAAAAAGAGGCCATTTTACCGGTTTTTTGTACATTAGTGCAACAAGTCAAACATGCAAAACATCAAACGTAATTTCCCATCATTCTTATTTTTGGACTTATTGTTCTTTTATTAGAAGCGTGCGATATATGAAAAAAAATATCCACATAATATATTGTGTGAGATAGACGAAACAGTACTTTGGCATGCCTTTGTTAAAACGACAAAACATGATCTGGTCACACGTCCTTCGTGTCGATTCAAAATGCAAAAAAAGTTAAATAATTCTAACATAGAATAATGCTTGTGTCAAATCATTTCTTTTTGCAATTTTTGATGCATAACTTACTGTATAAGCGATGCGGTCGTAAATACTCAACAATAGCGTTTAAACACAAGTTTATAAAAACTAAAACGCTCGCTAAGAGCGTCAAGATAATTTACATTATTTTTTTATGAAACGTAATGCTTGAGTAAAAACATTAAGTTGTATACTTCAGCAACGCCATCTAATCATGATGAGTCAAAGTTATTTGACATAAAATTACGATTTTAGTTTCATAAAACAATTAAAGAGGTTCTTTAGTCCCGATATTAATAATCTTCTTAAGCTCTCGTATACCCTTAATGTCAATCTATCTTTGCAACTAACATCATAGATAGATTGTGAACCAAAACAAAACTGAATTTGTTTATTTTCTACTGCTTTGTAAGTGAAGTTTATCGATTTCATGGCCAACGTTTTACCGGTGGCGAAAATTAATCTTCTCATGCAAATAGGCAATATTTCAATTTACTCGAAACGAGGAATAAAATTACAAAAGTTTTCTTTAAATTATTTTTAATGATTCTTCGAGGGCGAGATTTACAAATAATTCCTGGTTTCTTAGGAAGGGTCCCCCGGAGAGATTTATTTATGTTCAAAATTTCTTGATCTTTTTTTAAGTGTTTGGGGACCCCTTGGACGCGGGCGCCATAGCTCGACTCCCCCTAATCCAGGCCTGTACCTAAGCATCGAGTTATCAAATGTAAGTGGCAGTAAGTACATTATATAGCTGCTGCTTACATTAAAAAACACACGACAGCACTTAAAAGGTAAGTGACTGATTAAGCACATTGGAGTGCGACTGACCACTGTAACTTGCAATTCTCGAGAGATTCATTGGCGGCTTATTTATTTATACATTTATAATTTTATATTTTTTATGGTTTGTGTATTAAAACTGTGAAAATTCATTCTAAATAATACTTAAAAAAACACGAAGCAACATTTTTTTTTAGTAACACTGTTTTTTCCTCTCGTTAATTTTATTTTATGTGTACAAACGTTTTCGGTCATATATTGACCATCATCAGGTTTTTTTTGCATACTTTGCTTTTGTATAGACTTCTTTTTAAGGTTTCGTTGTTTTTGTATACATTAATACACAATAATGAATTATTACATGATGATACTAATACCTGTTTCTGGCCAGGCAGAATAGGTTGGTGAATTGCATTCCTCTTCACAAATCTATTTAAAAAAAAAAAGTTTTATTATTTGTATTCCTTGACCTATAGGTTGGTATGAGGCTGACCACCCATACTGTAAAAAATGGTTCACTTTGCCAATATCACCCCTGTTCCAGGGAAGGTCGGCAAAAGTTGCAGGGTTTATGTAATTCTTCATTTGAGGTTTAGATTTTTAATTTGTAAGTAGGTACGCATTCAGCATTTGTAAGCGCTAACTTACACTTGTCTGTTTGTGGGCATGCATTTGATATGAACTTTGAATGTTAATATATCTTAGCAACTTAGATTATAGATTCATGTACAAACGCATCTTCCACATTCAAACATAAAGCCATTCCTCATCTTTCATCTATAGCGTCTTTGAGTGAGCGCCCTTTGAGTGACTAGGTACATCACGAAACGGCGCTATAAAGAAATCATCAACTCGTCATCATCATCTTTTTATCGCGTTGTCTCCGAAGCCCTCGCATGTGACGTGTGGAACCTATTTATTTTCCCAGATAAGGGAGCCGGCCTTACGCCAAACACTTGACTTGAAATGGGGATCTCTCATCTCCTGAAGGGGCTGGTTCTCATTACTAAACTTGACGGGTCTCTAGTCTAGTGGTTAATGCTATGCACTTGTGACCCATAGGTCATGAGTTTAATTTCCAGCGGAGCACTTTTTTTCAAATACCTATGCTGTTCGCTGCGTTGAAAATTCATTCAAATTTAAAATTCACCAAAGACCGTTCACCAAAGGCCCATCCAGCCTTTCAGCAAATGGGTCTTGCTTGAGAATTGGTGCTTTCTACAGCGACGACCAAGCTCGCAGAGGGCTCTTGAGGTGTGATTCACATAAAAACAGCGCTCACCGAATAAATTATTGATAAATAGTGCCGGTTAGGTAATAGGCTGACCCATGCTGTAAAAACTTGGTTCACGTTTTTCAATGCCACCTCGTTCCAGGGAAAGGCGGCAGCGGACTTCTTTCGAGGCTACTTCCAGACCACAAGTGGTCCACCGGTAAGAGCCTCTGGTGTAGATATTTTACGGGGAATGAGAATATTGTGTACCTAGGCACCTACATACATATTCATGGCATTTGCATGGCGCGGGGCAGCGCCTACCCCATCCCCTCCCCTGTTTAATCTTATTCTACTTCTTCTTATCTAATCTAAGTTGCAAAGATATGTAAAATTAAGGATTCACATTATATGCATTTTCACAAGCAGACACGTACAAGTTTGCGCTTAAACATGCCGCGTGTGGACTAACAATATAAAAACCCAAATCTCAAATGAACATACACCCTGCATAAAATAAATGTTGCTGATAATAATTGCAAAATTGTACCTAATTAAAAACCCTAGTCCTAGCCGCCAACATTTCAGTCACAGATCAACCGCCATTGCTTTTTCATCTTCTTTGTCGAGTCATAATATACCTAGTGTATCTTATTGATTTTGATGTACCTATACATGTAATCGTAAATAAAATAAAATTAATATATTATTTATTTGTCGCTATCTGGCATGTCCCTGTTCTTATCATGTAAATATTTTTATTGTTGTCAACAAGATATTGTCCAAGCTTTGATTTCTCATCGCTAGATGGTACTGCTATCGGGTTTTCTGTCGTCGGAAGTAAAATAATTATGTGGTTTATGGTTGGTGTAGGAGTGCGACTAAACTATAAAATATCTTCTTTCTCCACAATAAACTTGAAACTTGCTTTTCTGAGGACTGAAAAATCCAATTCAAATCTGTTGAGTTTTGTGTAAATTTACTGCATTATTTTATCTGTAGGTATGTATACCTATAGGGTTTTATAATAATATTATCTTAGTGCCTTGACTAATGGTTGGTTGGTATGAGGCTGATCCCCATGCCGTAAAAACTTGGTTCACTTTTGTCAATGCCCCCTCGGTTTCACGGCGGCAGGAGTTTCAAGGTTTATGTTCATGTGAGGTTTGTTTTTTTCTAAGTGCGCATGCACTACCTGCCGTGTCTGCCTGTGGACGTGCATTGAATGTCAATATATCTTTGCAACTTAGATTATAGACTTCGAGGTTTTGTATATTTTAACTTATTTTTCTTTTCTTTTACCCAGTGAAGTCGGCATAGACAATAGTGCGACCACCTTATCTGACTGACATGATTTCGTCTGTTGAGATGGGTGTGAGCAGGCAGACACTCAGAGATCTGCGGGCGATCGATGGTGCGATCAACTTGGTTCAGCCGCGCCGCGCAGTCCACATAAATTTCGGAAACCGTGCTTTCCGTGTTGCGCGTCCGGTGGAGTGGAACAGACTACCACCCAGAGTGAAAAACTCCAAATTTGTGGGTTTACCTATTTCATGGTGCACTCGAGACACACCTTTTTTAAGTCTTATCTATGATTGGAGAGAACCCTTGAGGTGTTACACACAAAAACAGAGCTCTCTAATCATTTGTAATTAAAAATAAATAAACCTGATGTAGGTACATGATGTATTCCTGGACTTATAGGATGAGGCCGACCAACCATACTGTAAGAAATGTTTCACTTTTCCAATGTCACCCCTGATTCAGGGAAGGTCAGCAAAAGTTGCAGGGTTTATGTTCATTTGAGGTTTGGTTTTAATTTGTAAGTAGGTACACATTCAGCATTTGTAAGCACGAACTTACACCTGTCTGTGGGCATGCATTTGATATGAGTTTTGAATGTTAATGTATCTTTGCAACATAGATTATAGATATCTACATATTGATGCAAAGGATTTTCAGCCATCTCAAGGTTTAAAGTCAAGCAACACGGTTATAGTGTTACTGTATCCTGCCGCCGTTCCACTAGGGGTGGCCGGTACCTCCGCAGATGCGCCTCCACTTTTTTCTGTCCTTACAAACCACTTTCATTTCCTCAATATTCATCACCTTTTTCATACATACTCTTCTCTTATTTTCACTCTGCAGGTTCCATTCTTTCGCAATCTCACCTATTTGGTCTAACCATTCTTTCCTCGGCCTTCCCCTTCCGCGCTTTCCTCTGACATTTCCTTTGTACACTTTCTTCGTTAGTCGTTCATCATCCATTCTTTCGAGATGTCCGAACCATCTCATCGTACTTTTTTGTACTTTCATTCTCATATTCTCTTTTATACCACACTCGTTCATCACCCAATCATTACGTACTCTATCATTCAGTGTTTTTCCAGCCATTGCTCTCAGATAAGCCATTTCAACCGTACATACTTTACTCAGCTCACATTCATTAACTGTCCACGCCTCACTTCCATACATCAATGTCGGAACCAATATACCATTGTGGACCGCCAATCTCATATTCTTCGTAAGTTTCCTATTTCTTGCAATTCTTCCAATCGTTCCCATTACACTTCTTCCTCTACTAGCACGCTTTTCCAATTCTTTCGTCAATTTCCCATTCGACTCAAACTTGCTTCCCAGATAATCAAATTCTTTCACGACCTCCACTCTTGTTTCATTCAGTCTTATCTCAATTTCCTCGCATTCCTCAGTCCTGTCAAACACTAATACTTTCGTCTTACTGGCATTCACTTTTAAACCGTTCTTACTAAAAGCATCATTCATTTTGGTGAGTATCATCTGGAGCTCCTCCGCTGTATCAGCCAACACTACGGCATCGTCAGCATAGAGAAGAACTCCAACATTCGTCTCACCCACTTTCACACCATAATGAGAAATTTCTGCTTCTTTCATACAATTGTCCATGATTATGTTAAATAACCACGGACTCATTACACACCCCTGTCGTACTCCCTTGTAAACATCAAACCATTCGCTACATTTACCATCCACTCTTACACACGCCAAACTATTTTCATAGATGGCGCGTATTCCATTCAGAAGCTTGCCGTTCACACCGTACTTTAGGAGTACTTTCCACATCATACCTCTGTCCACCGAGTCAAAAGCCTTCTCGAGATCCACAAAAGCCGTGTAGACCTTCCGACCCACAGCCAGATGTTTTTCAACAATCTGTCTGAGAGTGAAGATCTGGTCTACACACCCTCTTCCTGGCATAAAGCCAGTCTGGATATCAGAAACCCCATGACCGGTAGACAGTCTCACTTTTTTTATGAGAACCTTACACAATACTTTACCAGCTATACTGAGAAGACTGATGGGCCTGAAATTTTGGCAGTCCTTTTTGTCACCCTTTCCTTTGTAGATAGGAACAATGACCGCCTTTTTCCAGTCCATCGGCACTTTACTCTCTTTCACACACATCTTGCACAGTTCAAACATCCATTCAACCATGCACTCCCCAGCACATTTGATCATCTCAGCATTCACACCATCATTCCCAGCAGCTTTTCCATTCTTCAGATCTTTTATACTTATTATCACATCCTCTTTCACAATTTCTTCATCGCTGTCATTATATTCAACATCATAATAGTCTCTTTCGCCCTGGCCATATAAATTTTTAAAATATTCATTCCATCTCTTCCTTACATCACTTTCGTCCCACAGCAAGATTCCCTCAGCGTTTTTAATGCCTGGGGTGGTTGATCCGCGACTTTCATTTTTATCACGTACCCAGCTCCAGAATGATTTTTTATTGGTGAGGAAATTCTGCTGCGCTCTCTCATTTTCCTTACTTTCTATTTTCATCTTACTCTCAAAGACAACGGTTTTGGCTCTTCGTTTTGCTTGCTTATATATCTCTTCTAGAGCTTGATTTTTCCTATCATTCAGCCATCTATTAAAAGCATTCTTCTTCTGTTCAATAGCTTCTCTCACTTCGTCATTCCACCATGCATCACCTCTTCTTTTACAGACCTTCGCTTCACCACAAACAGATTTCGCACATTCAATCATATTTTCTTTCATTTTTGACCACATTTTTTCAACACATCCTTCTTCTTTTGTTTTTTTTAACTCATCGTGGTTAAGTCTTTCATTCATCTCACATTTGTACTTTTCTTTTATACTTACATCATTCATTTTTTCAACTTTTATTCGCTTCATACTCACCAATTCCTTTTGTGCTCTTCTTTTTACATCTCCTATCATTATTCTCGAGCACAGCAAATAGTGGTCTGTGTTCAGCACAGCTCCACGGTATACTCGAGAGTCTCTTACATCCCCTCTCATTCTTTCATCCACACAGATGTAGTCAATAATTGTACGGTTGCCCGCTCTGTTCTGCCACGTATACAAATGTATACTTTTGTGGTTGAACCAGGTATTCGACGTAAAGAGTCTATGCTCCATACATAGGCTTATTAGCGCTCTACCGTTATCATTGGCTACACCTTTACCACTCGGTCCTACCACATTTTCGCTATCATCTTGTCTCATACCTACCCATCCATTAAAATCTCCTAGTAGAATCGTTCTTTCATTCTCTTCTTTCTGTCTCATAACAATGTTAACTTTCTCCCAGAATTCTTCTTTCACTACCCTGCATTCCGAGTCCACTGGGGCGTAGCACGCAATCAGTAGAACTTTCATCCGTCCAAATCTCATTCTCACTAACAATATTCTCGGGGAGACTCTTTCATACTTAGTAATACAACCTTTCGCTTTTTCATCAATGATAACACCTACACCCTGTCTCTTGTATCCATCTTTCACCCCACACCATACAAAAAATTCACCATTTACCATTTCCTTTTCTCCATCTCCTATCATTTTCGTCTCAGTCACACAAAGAACTTTTATTCCTCTCTCTTTCATAATATTTGAGATTTCCCTCTCTTTACAGTCATTCCAGTCCCTCACGTTCCACGTTGCAAACTTCCATTCCTCTTTCTTCGCATACTTTCTTCTCACACATTCTTTTCGTCGCTCGCACACTTCTTCAGCCTTCCTGACAGAATCAGCTTTGACGCCTCTACAGAGGCCATTTGACACTCCCACGGCTTCCGGGCGGCGGAGGTTGTCAGTCTCTGCGCGCCCCCTCTCGTGCTGTGCAGCGCCGTCCTCGCAGTTGTCAGCTGGTGGCCTGCAGTACAGGCGACGTCCCGCCCGCCTGCCACGTGTTTTCTTTCAAAATGAAATGTGTGTACAAGTGACATCTATAGCTCCTTGGTTTCCTATGTGGAGATCATCTAAGGCGCAGCTAGCGGGACAGGAGACTCTTCGGGTTCTTCAATTCTATTTTAAAGTTGTCAAAAATAAAAATAACCATTGTTCTACTCATTTCATATAGTTTATTACATAATCAGTATGATACACAGTTTACAAGGAGATTGGTCTCGGTCTACCAGTAAACATTTTTACTCAATTTCATCAGATGTATGTACAGCGAGGAAACACAATATCATGAAAACAACATGTAGGAGAATATTTACAGGTTAGGAAATTAAATGTAGAGAAGAAGTAAGAAGGATTACTAAGGTACTGACTCTTTGCCTGTGTGTGGCAGGTGCGCTAACATCTAGGAACAAAATACATAACTTATTATACTAAAATACAAAATTATTTCATTTTTTGTTTCATCATTTCCTTGACTAATAGGTCCGTATGAGGCTGACCCCACATGCGGTAAAAACACGGCTCATTTTTGCCAATGCAACTCCGGTTTCAGGGAAAGGAGTTGCAAAGTTTATGTTTGAGTGAAGTTTGGTTTATTTTAAATGCAAACTTTCATGTGCCTGCTTGTGGGCACGCATAAAATATGAGTCCCAAATGTTTATATATATATCTTTGCAACGTGGATTATAGATTATTATAGATTTTTTCTAGAGTTCAGGAAAAAAATGTGTGTTCTTGTAGTTGTGTTGTTGTAAAAATGTGTGTTCTTGTATTCAGCTCATATATCACCACCTCAAAGGTTATTATTGATTGTTCATATTTGAATCACATTTTTCCAGATTCATACACTCATGTCTTGTGAAGGCTGAGTAAACCTCGCTGCTATTTTATTTCGAGTTTGAAATAAACACTGAAAGGGGAAAATAATTTCTAACACCCTCGGTGGGATTCGAACCCGAGCTCTCGGCATGGTTCTACTGCATTGCAGGTCTGAGGATCACATTCATTTTTTATGTTTTTCTGTTTTCAATCTATGAAATAAATCAAATTGATTTGCAAATATTTCAAAAAAATTGTAAAAACTGATGGACCACAAAAATAAGAAAAGCTTTAAGTTAAAAAAAAATCAAATTCATCAGTATTTAATATATCAATAAGTTTTTTTTTATTCATATTTATCAAAAAGCCTTTCATTGTTTTTTAGAAAATAAAAAAATCCCATTTTTTGTAAAACTAATCAACTATTACAACACATTTATTACTTTTCTCCAAAAAAATATTTGTATTTATTTATGAGTTCTAATGGGCAGATGCAAATTTCAATGATTACCAAAATAAATATTTTATAGATAAAAGCTTGACATTTCAATAAAAAGTTTTTTTCAATAAAAAAAGTTTGATCAAGACAAATTCATGTGTGCTTTAAGATGAAGTATAGATACAATAATTAATTGCCAATAACATATTAATATGAATACAATTACATAACACAAGTGACAGGACATAACAATACATTAAAATTAAATAAATTAATAACTTAAAAATCATTTAAAGTAAAAAAAATACTTAATCTATTTAAAAGTTAATCACGCCAACAGTATAAATAAATACTTTATTTATTTTATTCACACAATTTTTCAATAACTCTATAAACAATTGTATTAAGTCAAAGGTGGCAACCCAGCAACCTGGGCTGGAAGTCTCATCCCCACGGTAATTCTTACTTACCAAATATTGGTAATGTTTGTATAAAGACTAATCAGCTGTTCACTTGCCGCCATACCGAATAAGAATTACCGCGGGGATGAGACTTCCAGCCCTGGGAAACTACATTGTTTATAAGAGCATTGAAAAATCACCTTTTATTTACATCACATATTATTAACAACTATATTGTTTTGTTTTATCCACAGAGGTGTAAAGGATTTATATTTTTTATTTTAGGTACATTTTTTTAACTCAAATTAAAACTGGCTTCCTCTCCTTTATGGTTGTAGCTTTCTTAGTATATTTTTCAATACTTATGTGATGATATTTAATAGATGATTAAATACTAGGGATGGGCCGAATGTGGTTTGAACCAAATACAAACTTCGGCCGAACATTCGGTTAAAATAAAAAATTCGGCCGAACTTCGGTTCGGTAAAAAAGTTACGTATTATAGTTTCTAGTAACTGTTATTTGTTGGAAGAATACTAAGTTTATTTAATTTTAGTTTCAATCTGATATTTATCAAATTGCTAATTAATGTTCACTTGTTCCTACTAAAATAAATGACCATGAGTGAGTATATAAAGGCCATATTATTATTTTACAGTCATAAAAGACACTATGACATCAGATTATAATAGTCAAAATGGTGCAAGTAGATAGTTTATTTTACTTTTTCTTACACGGAATGTTTGGCTTTTGAACCGAATTTTTGGCCGAATTCTGAAGTTCCCTTCAAGCTGCCGAAATTTGGTTGAACGGAATGTGAACCAAATTCCATCCCTATTAAAACCGAACCATCCCTATTAAATACATATTAAACAACAGATTTTTAAACATGTTTTGTTATTTACAAGGATTATTACTTTACAGTCCACATGCATTAGGGAAGATTGGCCATGCAAGGATTATGCATTTTAGTACAAGAATATTTAAAAAAAAAGTTTTTTTTCTTAATTCATTAGGAATTGTTTTTTTTTTTTGGGGACTTAAAAAATTAAAACATTAAATAAGTCCTTTGAAGTTTTTGTATAACCATGGAATATGTATATGGAAAGTTAGTATGGATATGAACAGGCTGATTATACTTTGTGGTACAAATGCAAGCAAGGGGAATAGTGGAGACTTGCTAATATTTACATAATATTTTCTACCAGCATTCCAGCATTATTACTTTAATTTTTTTTAATAGTTACATTGTCTTTTAAGTAAATGTCTATCTATGTATTTCATTTTTAGAGTTAATTTCATATTTTCTGAAAAATTTCATTGGAGTAATAACGCTAATGATTTCATTATTGATTTTTTCATTAAATATGGTAAGTACGTGAAAATTCATTTAATTATATTATGTTTGAGATGATTTATACAGATGATACAATATGAAAACTGAGGATATTCCAAATGTTGGGAAAATTACATGTCATGACGATTTTTCTTTTAGGTTGACAAGTCTACTACGACCATGATTGAAAAATGCTAATTTCTTAGGTTAGAGTTGTTTTTTAAATTGAATGTGAAAGCTATGTTTGAGGAGAGTTTTGTACACGTCGCTCCTTCCTCCTGGCAACTAGGTGTGGGGCTCCTCACCATATGGAGATGTGGGGCCCGGAGTGCTTGGATGCGGGGAAGGGGAAGTGTCATGTGACTGGGGCCGCGAGGGCTGGCTGCTGCAGCTGCTGCTGCTGGGTGTGGTCGCGGGGGCGAAAGAACCCCTTCTCCGTCTTGCACTCCCTGATGGTCACCGTCTCCAGGTTCACTGTCACGTCTGTGATGAAGATTTGGCTGGCCAGGGTGCTCCGCGCCAGCCAGAAAGATGCTGGTCTGGGGGCAGGGGCGGGGATGGGGAGAGGGAGGGGGGTGTCCCCTGCGGGGGTGAGGGTGGGGGCGGGGGAGGGAGAAGGGGAGGGCAGGGAGTCCTGCTTGGGTCCCGGGGGAGGGTCAGCCGGGGTAGAGGACTGTGGCCTGCATGCGGGGGTCTGGGTGTCGGTCTCGGGTGACTGTGGGGGCCTCCTGCCCGCCCCCGACCTGGGTGCCGCGCCCCCCACGGGCCCCTCGGCTCGGGCAGCTCCTCCCGAGGATGTGATCCCGCTATGCACCCCGACACTGTTATGGTTGTTCACTTTGAAATTATTGACTGTCTTGGTGTCTGTTTTCTCTAGTTTGATTTCTGTGTTGTTGTTGGTCCCGTTGACAGGTATGTGATGTCTGCCGTTGATCTTTGGGGGATACACGTTGTTGTTGGGAGGCGGCGTGGACAGTCTTGGGAGTTTGGGTTCTGTGGGCCCCGGGGGACTGGTCGTGATGGTGACTCCTATCTTCCCGGATTCTTTGGAGAGCACTTCTGCTTTTCTCTTGGCCCCGGCTGGCAGGATGGGTCTGTCTTCTGATGAGGATGAGGAGGGGGAGGGTGGGCAGCGCCGGCGCGCCCCCCGCTTGATGGGCTCCACGCCCCTCTTCTCCTTCTGCCTCCCCTCCCCGGCCCCAGCCCCGCCTCCGCCCCCGGCCCCGCCGCCTGCGCCCGCCCTGGTGCTCCTGTCGAAGCTGTGTATGAGTCGGGCGTCCAGGATGTTCTCCTCGGGCTCCCACGTGTTGTAGCGCGGGCCCCAGCCATTCCACTTCACGAAGTACTCCACCTTATTCTGGAAACAAACAGAAAACAATAATAAGTCATAGGTAAGGTAACTTTACATTCATAATAAATAATTTCTATAAACATCAAAATGTTGATGATTTTTAATCCTGCAATGTTAGATCTAAATCTAAAAAAAATATTTAATTATTCATATATTATTTTTTTTTTTATGAAAATGAAAAAAAATTAAAGATTTAGATCTAACATTGCAGGATTACAAATCATCAACATTCTTCTATTTAAATGGGAGGTCGCTAAACTTATGGTTTATTAGAAAAACATAACATTTAGGTATGGTAGAATAGCATAACTTTTCAATTTGTCATTGAGTTAGGTACAAACGTGCACTTATGCTTTGTTTATGAAAGCAGCCATTGTACACTTATTGATTAATGTACGTATGTGTATATCTAGCAGAGTGTGCAATGTGTATGCACACTAGATGTGCGAGTGTGCTCAGTGGTTCCGCTAAATAAGTGTGGTTTGTTTAGCGCGGCTATTTCGGGAAAATTCCAATGCAAATTCTGTAACACCAGAATGCAGACATTTTTACACTCAGCGAAAAAGTGATTCAATGCAAAATAATAGAGGGAAATTTTAATAACTAATAGTCACAAATACATACAACATACACTACGTATATTGATAGTGTATTTAATGCATGGGCGTCGGCTTGAAATACGACAAGACTGGAATCCAGTAGACTGACAGGCGTATGGAGTGAAATGAGGTTTATACTCAGGTTCGATTCTCCACAAGAAGAGAGGACCAGCTTTTTCGGGAATTCGGGTAAAACGGGAGTTTAATAAAGTAATCCTGGGAAGGCTGACAACCATTTCCGTGTACGCCGATGCAACTCTGTACGACCCGACGTTTGAGAGTTGGGATTTGTTGATATAGTTACTTCATTTCGTTTGGTTTATGTTTATGATATTATAACTCTATGGATATTATTATATAAGCAAGGACATGCAGGATTTATCACGTCGGTAATAATTCAATAGGTTTGAATGTGTTAATGATTAAGTGTTTATATTATGTGAGTTTTCTAGTGTAAATAGCATGTTCTTAATTTAAACATGTAAACTAATTCACATTTTTCTGGGCGGACAAACGTCAAAGCAACCAATAAAAGTATATTAATGGAAAGAATGAATGATCATAGACTGATAAAGTACATATACAGAGGAAGTGTGAGAGAACAAAGAGGTAAGGGACGACCGAGAAAAGTATGGAGTGATAAAATTGAGGAGATTGTGAGAGAATGGGATAGGTATACAAAGTGAATGTAAAATAAGAAAATGTATGAAAAAGGTCATGGATATGAAGGAATTGAAAGAGGCATGTAAGAATAGGAAGAAATGGAGGCAGCTCTGCAGAGGCTCTGACCACCCCTAGCGGATCGGCGACATAGTTACAGTTAGACTATTCTCCAGCAACCCGGCCGGGAGATGTCACAGTTGTTTGTCGATGTCATTTGTGCCGTGTGAACAGTGTGTCGTGCATCTGAGTAATCTGCTGTGGTCACCTGCCGAACAATGGCCGCCAGCAGCCGAATACTTCCCGCCTAATCTATCCTGACTATCGCTCGCCATGGCCGCCGACACTACGCGGTGCACAGGTTTGCCGCCAGCAGTGTAAGGAGCACTTCATTAGCGACAACTTCTGAGATTAACGGCGCCTTTCTGAGAAAAGCATCCGAAGCGTTCGTTCTCAAACCTCAATTACACATCGACAAGCCTTAAACTAAACGTGCTGAAAATCTGAATTAACTTCGCCATTTCGTAAAACTTCACATAATTCTTCAAGACGTATTTTGTTGAAGAAGACTAAATAACACCCATTGATTTTAGGAGTTTGAAGGCTGCCAAGTCATAACAGCGCCCTCCTTTAGCTGTCATCTAAATTCACCAATGTCCGCGAGCCATCGTATCTACTTCCGATTTTGAGCGGAAATAAGACAGGGAAAAGATACACGTCATAGCAGCAGCTCTATCTGATATGTCTTGAGGAGTTCAACTTTACTAGCACACCTAGCGGCAGAATTATAGCAATCTACGAGTACTTAGATTTTTACCAATACAAATGCATTTTACGCACACACTCCCATTGTTGTGTGCCCAGCACTCACAGAGAAATCCCAAAAATAGCCTGCCGAAATTAATTACGAAATGTAGGGAAAACGATGTTTTAGCACTGGTATAAGGCGAACCAAATAAACAACTGCGAAGGAGAGCGAATGTTTATGATCGCTTTCTTAAAAATCATGCGAGATATTGTATATTGTCGCTAAGGATATTTTAGTATACTTTAAAAATTACTTTAATGCGCTGTCACATCATTCATTTCTGTTTTTAGACGCGGTTGTTGTGTTAACTTGTCATAGCACTGCTGCCAACCCTCACTGTCGATGATAGCTGTCACCCATTGTTATCATTTTCTACCAAATTTGTACGAACGCAAGCCATAACCCATTCGTGAACGTTTGACTAATTGCTATCTATCCCACTCACACATGCATACTTTCCATACGTCTATCAACCCAGACGTAGGTAAATACTCTTAGATGGGAGGCATTATTTGCCGTAAACTTGCTCCGCGTTTGTTGGATAGATTATGAAATGCCAGATATAATTGTGAAGAAGACTTGAACGGTATCGATTATTACAGCGCTGCGGTGGGAGAGCTGCAAGCCGTTGCGGTGCAAGCCAATGGGAAAATAACGACAGGCAGTGACTCGCTGCCCTAAACTGAATCTGTTATTTATGCAGTACATTTCTCCACATCAATAAAATATTCTGTAAGATGAATCTATTTAAAGAACAATGTTTCGTAATGTAGAATTTTTATTTTACATAAACATCACGCAGTCCGGTCGATAGCTTAAGTTGGTAGAGCGCTTGCATTCCGATCGATAGATCAGTTGGTAGAGTGCTTGCATTCCATGCCGAGAGCTCGGGTTCGGATTCCACCGAGCGTGTCAGAAATGATTTCCCGTTTCGCTGTTTATTTAAAAAAACGAACGAAAATACCGGCAAGGTTTACTCAGCCTACGCAAGAACTGCGTACCAGCCCCCTCGGGAGCTGGGGAACCCCCACTTCAACTGAATTGGTTGGCGTAAGGCCGATCTCATTACCTTTTAAGAATAAATAGGGTCCACTCGCCCAAGCTAAACCCTTCGAGGATAGCGCTGCAAGAAGTTGCACTATGTGTAGCCGTTGCAGTATTTTGATAGAACAACAAAGAGCCAATACGATGAAGAATACAAATCAGCAGTTTTTTTCCAACTGGGTCTCGCGATCAAAATTTTATACTAACATCTCTTCTCTCACACGGACGTATTTTATCCTTTCTGGTTCAAAGTTACGGAATAAATTACACAAGTGCATGTGGAAAAAGCAGAACTCCAGCGTTCCGCGTTCACAAATTTTAGGCCTAAGCGATATTTTAGGCCTAACTAAGACTCATATCGTTTATTGCACCAACTCTTGATGGTCTGCCAAATAAATCTACCTAACTATAACTGCGAAGACATTTATTAAACTATCAAGACCTCACCCTTGCAAATTAAATATAAAAAAAACTATATTTTTTTATTAAGCCACCATAGAAACATCGTTCTAGTTGAAAATATTGTTCTGAATTATATACCTACAATCTCAAGAAAGTAATGCGTCATAAAATTCTCCATTGAAACAATGATTATTTGTGAACATATTCCTGGTGCGTTATTTTATCCCTAGCTCGGGTTCAGACTCTCTCGGCCGCGTGGTCTATTAAAGCGGGTGTGGGGTGAGGCTGGCGAGGGGTGAGAGGGCCGCGCCTGCGCCCTGCCCTCCCCCCTCACCTTCATCACACCCCCCAGCAATCCTTTATTACATCCCGAGCAGGCTTGCTCCTCGCAGTGCTGTGAGGAACAAATTGTATGGAGGCTTGGAGGGTGGGAAGTTTGCCGAGTGTGGCGGCCGAGATTCAGAAAGGATTTCACCAACACCTCACACTCACACCGGAATACTTCGAAAGTTATTTAAGTACTAGTGAATTGCGATTTTGATGTACGACTTATTTGTGCAAGCAATGTTCTAAGATTAATACTTTGCAAGATAATTAGAAATACGATTAAGAAAGGGTACGTGGAAAGGAAAGCTTGTAAGGGTAAAGAATGGAACCTGCAGAGTGAGAATAAGAGAAGAGTATGTATGAAGAAAGTGATGAATGTTGAAGAAATGAAAGAGGTACCTATGCAAGGACAGAAAAAAGTGGAGACGCATCTGCGGAGGTACCAGCCACCTCAAGTGGAACGGCGGCAAGGTACATTTACAGTGACAGTAACGTATGTATTCCTTGACTTATAGGTTGGTATGAGGCTGACCATCCACACTGTAAAATATGGGCAACATTTCCAATGTCACCTGTCACGTGACATGTCACAATGTCCATGTTCATTTGAGGTTTGTCTATATAATATCAATTTAGATTAGCTTGTATATACATTCCAGAAGATATAAATCTAAATAAATTATCCAACTTCAACACTAACTTCTGAGGCAACATTAAAACCTTCTCCAAATAACGCGCATGTGCAGATAATAAACTAGACACGGAGGGAAAATGAACCAAGAAGAACCAAGGAAAAGAGCTGTTAGAGAAGTGAATCGTGGATACTCCCAACTAAAAGCTCTCAATATTATGGCAGATGGACATGTAGGCACATGCTAGTGCGTAAAACCGTTAAAAATATAAATACCTACTCAGCATGTTGTGCTATACATACCGAGCTGTAAGAATGTGAGGATTGCGAAAGGAATAAAGGAAGAATGGCGAGTACGCAGAGGAACACAAAGGTCCGGGTTCGCTGGAGTAGAGACGGCAAAAAATACGGCGGGGCAACAAAGCGGGCTCGGGGTAGTCTGTGCGAGGGTAGAGGGGAAGGGTAACAGCTACTGACTACACTAATCTAATCTAAGTTGCAAATATTTGTAACATTTGGGATTCACATTATATGCATGCTCACAAGCAGACACGTCCGAGTTCGCACTTGGAAATGCCGCATGTGAACCTACAACATAAAAACCCAAATCTCGAAAAAGAGGTAAGGGACGACCGAGAAAAGTATGGAGTGATCAGATTGAGATTGTGAAAGAATGGGATATGCAAAGCGAGCGTAAAAGAAGAAAATGCATGAAAAAGGTGATGGATATGAATGAACTGAAAGAGATATGTAAAATATAAATAAATGTAGGCAGCTCTGCAGAGCCTCTGGCCACCCCTAGCAGAATGGCGACAGAGTTCCAGTTACATACACCGTATTTCCCTGAAACAGGGGTGACATTGGCAAAGTGAACCATTTTCTACAGCATGGGTGGTCAGCCGCATACCATACTGCATCCACCAATGTGCTGGTTATAGCACTGACAGTTACAACGACTCATCTTATCCGGTCGATAGCTCAGATGGTAAGAGTTCTTGCATTCCATGCCGAGAACTCAGATTCGAATCCCACCGAAGGTGTCAGCAATAATTACTAATTTCGGTGTTATTTTACACATCCAAAATAAAATACCGGCAAGGTTTACTTAGCATACACAAGAAATGAGTTCCAGCTGGGAAACCCCACTTCAAATGAAAGTGGTTGGCGATACGCCACGGACCCCTTGCTTGTACAAATAAATAGGTCCCACTCGCCTCATGCAAAAAGTTCCACTATATGTGTAGTACCACGTTTGCTAATCGAAGTTTCATATTGTTAGGAAATCTTAAAAATAGGAACATCGTCAATTGACAAAAAAGCTCGGTAAAGGATGTAAGTAGGTACATGGGTTAACTTTGAGGAGCATATAAAACTTGGTTAAACGTAAATTTTAACTCTCCATGAAAATAACGACGACGCATATGCCGATTCGGGACCTATACAAAAATAATCCATTACATGAATTAAATTATTTTTACACCCAACATCTTTTAAATCATTCATCACATATTTTGACAGTTTATTTAGTAAGGAAGTGATAAGAATGGATCAAAATATCAACATGAATCTTTCAAAATAAAGTGCACATTTACGAGTCAGGTAATATTGAGAACCATAATAGTTTTCACAAGAACCAAAGCAACATCAGTTAGCTTCTGATGTAGAGGAATATTTCACGCCCGACAGCTAATACTTTTATTCCAATAGGTGACGGTTTCATTATGTCATTCAGTGAAGGCATTTGCAGATATCCGGGGGCGCGTGGCGCTATAAAGCCGGGGGAGGGGGAGACTCATCCCTTGTGTGGGGGGGGAGGGAGGGGGGTCTCCACCTGCGGCACGCGCCCCCGAAGGATCATCCCCCCGGAATGCTAGCGGGGCGCGGGAGCCAAACATTATATCACATGTATAATATTTTCAAACAAAAAAATCATTTTACTTTATTTGAAAACAGTACTTAGAAGCTGCTGGGAAGTAGGTATCCCTTCTTTGATTAAGATGCAGTTCTCCTCTCTATAATCTAAGCGGCAAAGATATGTTAACATTCAAGGCTCATATTAATTGCATGCCCACAGGCAGGCATGTGTGCATACAAATGAACAAAACCTTACATGAACATAAACCTTGCAACTCATGCCGCCTTTCCCTGCAACCGGGGCGGGATTGGCAAAATTGAACCAGTTTTTACAGCACGGGGGGTCAGCCTCATACCAACCTATTAGTCAAGGATACCTACATATTAGTCTCTTATCAGCCTCATTCCAACCTATTAGTCATACTTCAAAAAGGGTAGTTGACTACACATTTGTCGGTCATCTTGTATATTTTTTGGCTTATTCTATTTGACTTATACTTGGGTGTATACTGTAGGCATCAAAAACTTAAGTTATAAATATGAAAAAGAAGTATATTATCATATTCAAGATAGCTTTTTATTTTGTAATGGTAATTATTGAGTAAGTATTCTATGTATTTATCAGTCAAGGAGCTTTGATGGTAAGTAATTCATGGTTAGGTCAAAGGAGTTCCACCAGAGGTGAAATTTTCTCGAATGTCCGTAGGATCTTCATTGCGTCGTGGTTTATTTTTCTCAATGTATTATATCGAATTTTAGTACAAGATCTACCCCCTGGTGAGTTTGAAAACTTTTCCCCCAATAGCGACATTATGTAGAGAAGTCATACAAAGATATCTGACATGAAACGCATCTGTTGGATATCCGGACGTTCCAGCCCCGTAATAATCGGGGACGAAACCGTCAGTGTTCTTTTTATATAATAGGATTTGTTAGCAGTATTTTCATATTCATTTTTACGTATGAGAATATTGAGGTCCGATACTTCAAACTTCAACGCTCAGAAGCGCCATTCTGCTTAATTCCTAATTAATACGACGAGATAGCGATTCGTGTCCAAAAATAAGGTATACTGTGATTTGTTATGTATGGAGATCCTTCGCAAGTGCTAGCAAGCTCCGACTTGGATTAGGATTTATATAGTAGCGGAGAACAAAAAAAAAATTCATTTTTAAAATCTACTCTTCAATTAGTTGAAAAAACCAAAAAGACGGGTCACTAAAGGTCCATCCAGCCTTACAGCAACTGGGTCTTGCACAGGCTTTCTATAGCGACGACCAAGCTCGCATACGAAACTTGAGGTGTGATTCCCACAACTCAGCGTTTTCTAAATAAATCATCTTAATATTTATTTCAAGCCTAAGCAATAAAAAAATATGTTTTATTTACTAGATGGGTCCAACGGGGACTCAACCAACGACTAAAATGTCTAGAATAGCCCCGAAAGGATGCAGGTTCTTAAGAAACAAATAAATGGGTTATTTACGTAAGACGCAATACAATATTCTGAACGGGTTGGCATCCTTTTGTTCTTGTGTTGAGGGAAAAAATAGATAATAAAATATCGGACAATGAAGATGTTTTGTAAGTAGATAGGTACATAATGTAAAGTCATAAAAGTGCTTACAAACAAATGTTACGTAAATGTATAACGTGAGAACAAAATATATATGGCGCAGTTGAACCAATCGGGGTACAGATTTAAAAACAATGCTATTTACCCCTGAAACCATTTCACGATGACTTATAGTACGTTTGCGATGAAGGATTGTACCAACAAACTTGATTTTTATTTAAAAAAAAAAAAACAACTTCAACACAACTCAGCTACACATGTGGTTTAACTTTTTTTCGTGTTCTCCCCAAAGGGTAAGGGCTGGTACCCATTTCTTGTGAAGGCCGAGTAAACCTTTTAACAAATCGAATATTATAGATATAAATTCGAATCATGATTTTCCAGATTTTCTAGAACTACGGTGAGAGTATTTTTTATTTATTTAACATTTTTGGTTGAACATAACGGTTAAGTTTACACTGTAGGTTTTATTCTTGTGCACAGTTTTCGTGAGATGAGTTTCCCGCGTCGTGTCGTTCCAACTGAGAACGGCGCGTAGCAGAGTCGCTGTGACGTCACGCGATAATGATACCGCGTTTGTTTGGGTGGGAGCTTGCGGCGCGTGGCGCTAGATGGCAGTGCTCTCCCCCATTATGACGCGGGTACGCCATCGTTACAACATAGCTATAAAACATAGCGCAGGCCGCAGATATCGTGGAAGTAATAAGACGTATTATTTTTAAGCGAGTTGGGGGGTCGCTTCATATTCCCATCACACATTCGTAGTAAAAGTTGGTCAAAATAAAATCACCACCATCTTCACTACACGGTGTTTGATGTCTATTTTCAAGTACGCTTAACGCTACTAAGCTTCACATTTAGTATAACCTCTTGCCGCGTTTTTCCCGAAGGGCTCGCATGTGGCGAGCGGAACTTATTTGTTTTCATAGGTAAAGGGACCGGCCTTTCGCCAACCACTTTGGTTGAAGTGGGTCCCGAGAGGGCTGGCACTCATTTCTTGTGAAAGCTCAGTAAGACTTGCCGGTATTTTACTTAGGGTTTGAAATAAGCACGGAAAATGGAAAAATCATTTATGACACCCTCAGTGGGATTCGAACTCGAGCTCTCGGCATGGAATGCAAGCACTCTACCAACTGAGTTATCGACCACGCGACTCGCAAAAGATTATTGTATTGATTCCCAAATTAAGGCTCTACATGCTGCCAACTTGTAGCACTTCTACATCAAAGAATAAGAAGAGGAGGTTTGTCTATTGCGATGGGATGGAAAGGGACTTGCGAGCTCTGGGCGTGACCGAATTTGTTGGAATATGAACGACAAAATTCCAATATTTATCGATTATTCAGCACATAGGGATTCGACCCATAGATCGCGTGTATCACCTCATATTCGCAGATCAGAGTCTAAGCCCTGCATTATGCTGCGTGGACAATAATAGAGTTCACAAGAAACGGATTGCATGAAAGCTTTTGTTAGGAGCAATTGGTAGTGTCGATGTGAATCCTGGACCATCTAAAAAAACGAAAAGGATCACCTACAGCATTCAAAGCGTGGATTTGTAAGAATATGACCAAGAGTATACAATAGTTAACTAATGGACACTTGATTAGAAACAACACTTTTCGTAGCAGCATCTTTGAAGGAACATCTTGATAAGACTAAGAACAGGTCGACCAAGAACTTTTCCAAAATTAAATCGGCTCATGGATGTCAGCGTCAAATAGTTAGCTTAACAAGGCACTGCCGTTAGAAGATGATGAAGAATGGAGAGAGATGGCATTACATTCAAATCACCACAAAACTAAGACGGTACTGATTTGTTCGAATCTTATATCTTTTTGTTTGTCTGCTTTTTCCCCTTGCGTTGAAAGACGTATCCTTGGAAAAGTTTTTGATCAATATCGTAAAAGTGCAATTCGCAACGGGTATAAATACAATCGCAAGTACTATTACGCATTAGTGGTTTAGCTCCCGCTGAGATTGCGGTCCAGGTTTGAGTAGCTGACACACACACACAGTTCTGTTGGCGTCACTACCTACGAGACGTGTTCAGTACCGCAAGTATGAAAGTGTTCGTTCAGACTCAAGGATAGCGTTCACCATAAAATGCATGGTAACTAAAATGCCCCGTAGTGGCACTGTTTCAGTTTTTGGTTAACGTTAACTTGTGTTGAAACGATAAGTTGTGGGACTATTCACGGACCACAGGGGGTCCTCACTGATTTATGCTTTTGGCGAAGGAGTGCCAATTCTAATCGGCATGATAAAGCGAAGGCTGCGAAAGCGAATTTGCAACTCGTATACGCCAATCATTGCAGAAATATTGTTGATGACGCCATGATCCTAAATTACACCTGTCCTCCATTGTCTGTCACAGCAATGCAAAACGGAGCACATGTTGAAGTTTCTTGGCGTGAAGTCATACATAGAGGTGAAGTAGGTATGTACAATAAATGAAGCTGAATTTTAGAATCAAGTTTTGTAAATTTTATTATGTGTGAAGATATCGTCCTTAGTTTTGCAATAAAGGCGGCCAACTTCCTCCCCATTATTTCGCAATCTCCTGGTGGTGGATGGAGAAAGCCCAATATAGATAAATGGAATCCAATGGCAGGCCTCAGTACATCCAGGAGTGAAGAAAAGTGGATGAGGAAAGAACAGAGGACAAAGAATTGCCTGAAAAACTATGGAAACGTTCATCATCGTCTACTAAAGGCAGCCCCTTGTGGTGTCAGCCATTTGTCTCTGTCTGTTGCCATCCTCTTGGCGACCTCTTGTTCGCCTTCCCAAGATTTTTCCTTCGAAGTTATTATTTGTTTCTTTTTAAAATGTAATTTGTTGTGTATGTTCTTTGACTTATAGGTTGGTATGCGGCCGACCACCCATGCTGTAGAAAATTGTTCACTTTGTCAATGTAACCCCTGCTATCCCCAATGTTAAATATCTTTGCAACATAGATTAGAAGATATTGTTAAGAAAGGTGCTATGTCTAATCGAGTGCCCTATTAGCTGGGCTTTCCTCTTCAAAATGTGAATTAAAAGCTCTCTTCATCGTCCCGCAAGACCTCTTCGTTGGACTTATTTTCGACCCATGATGTCTTGGAAATTTTACTCCAAATCCTTATCTCGAATGCCTCCAAGCTGTCTTTAACATCTTTCTGGATGGTCCAGGTTTCGCATCCTTACAACAAAATGCTCCAAACAAAAGCTTTCATGAATCCTTCTCTAGTTTCCATTTTTAAATGAGCATTTGTGAAAAGGCTATATTTTTTCATGCATGCTTGCCTGCCTAGCGTTATCCTCTTTTTTATATCCTTAGTAGATTTGTTGTCGTATGTAAGGGTGCCACCCAGATAGCAGAACTTTTCCAACTCTTCGATTGTTGTGTTTGCCAGTTTTATTTGGGGATGGAGGCGGGATTGATCTCTTCGAACCATCATTGCTTTGGTTTTGGCGCTGTTAATTTTCAGATTGATCTTATCCAGGGCTTATGGAAACGTTAATGCTTGGCAATTAATAGGGAAAAGTGGCGCGAGTTGTGAGGTGGTTGTGTTAGAAGTAGCATTTCCCCGGTAAGTACCTGACACGATTAATGAAGCGCGCGTTGGGAGTTGTGGAGTTGGCGCTCACGGAGAATACAAATCGCCAGGCATTCCACACGTGAGGAACTGACATACAGTTTACCTTTTGTTTCGGAGCCACTGCTGACTGATAGCGGCTAGGAAATACTTACAATAGGTAAGTACCTCCATACAATTCTAACGAATAAAGTAATTCATGTCAACAATGTCAGATGTCTTTTTTTAAGAAATCCTGTGCGAAAAACTCCCTATATTTCTGAGACTCTATGGGGTCTGTAAAACTTGTTGTAGTGCCGCACAGGTGTTGGTGATGTAGCAGTTGATGTTCTGATTCTTTGTTGCATGGCTGTTAGCTGCTTAGTGTTGTGTTGCGTTGGCTTTGTTTTGAGACACTGAAAGGACGTTGCGATTGATATTGGTTCTGGACTTTCCTGTTTCAGGGAAGCAGAAGTTTTCATTTATTATTTTTTTCTTCGTCTGGAATCGACAACCCTCTTCATTTTCATCTTTTGAAGTGTTTTTTTTTTGGTAGTTTGGAGAAGCAATGTATAAAATGATATGTCTGTTCGCCTCTTTACCCAATCACAAAATTATTTGTATCAAATTGTAGTGTTTTTGGGTTCGACACAGTCTCTAAATTAAAACATATTGTCTTCTTTCTGAATATTTATTTGCACTTAATTTATTTTTAACACTTGGATTTATTTAATTACACTGGTTTTAGTTCCCTTGTCGAATTTGTTTATTGTATTGGTGGAGTTCACAGATAAGACTGACTCGTGCAAGCAACTTGCACCCTTTTATACTGTAAGAGTAGAACACTCCGGAACACTTTTTGCTCGAAGCTTCTCGAAGTACTTAGTCTAGAGACTTCTCTATTTACACACAATTATTTATCAATCCTACCCACCAATACAATAAAGAATTCCTATAACTAATACCTATACCTATTTCAATATTTACATTGCCTATTTATATAACAATATTGTGATGTGATATAACGGTATCTTCTCAACATAAATCAGAGACCTCTTTTAATGAGAAAACTATTAATTTCGCATGAATTCTTTATATTTAGCCCATCCAGCAATGGTAAAAAAACAAAAATACACGATACATACTTGATTAATGATTAGTAATTACAAGAATTTCCAGGCATTTTTTAACATATAATTTCAGTATGGTATGTGTAGTCTAGTAAGGGTGTTATTAGGTAACGATAACATAAAATTCACATTTCACCCTCGGCGGATCGTCAATCTAAATTGTTAAGGATTGGCGTTATCTGTATATACGTACTATGGTAGCGGGGATGAGGGTGTATGTATACAGTGGTTGTTTGTTGTGGGGTGGGAGGGGGCGCGCTGGGATCAGCTTGGGGGAGGGGGAGGCCTAACGACCCGCCACCCCACACCTCACCCACCCACGGGGAGAAGGAAATATAATGCTATAGGCACAACAACTTCAATTTACGGATGGTAATTAGTATTCCCAGGGTTTAATATTTTAATCGCACATTTTAATTGGTGCCGTAAGTATTTGGTTCTTACAATTGTAAAATGAAAGTTTGAGAATAGTCTGCATTCACATCGTGAAATAGAGTTGTCATATCTAATCTAATCTAAGTTGCAGATATATGTGACATTAGGGATTCATATAATATGTATTCCCACAAGCAGACACGTATAAACTCGCGCTTGCACAATGCCGCAAGTGAACCTACGACATAAAAACCCAAATATCAAATTAGCATGCACCCTGCAACTCTTGCAAACCTTTCCTGAAACAGGGGTAACATTGTCAAAGTGAACCATTTTCTACAGCATTGTGGTCAGCCGCATACCAATCTATAAGTCAAGAAACATACACAACAAGTTCTAGTTTATAGTTTTGTAAATTGTAGTTTTTTTAATTTTTATTGCTGACATTACCTACATAAAAGTGAAGTGAAGACTTTAAAGAAAAGCATTGTTATATATTTTCCTTTCCTACACATTATTTTTCTTCCTTCAATGGCGCAAGCGCGACGTCTGCGCACCACAAAGCAACTTCTGCCAACCATTCAGCAGAGAAAGCTGATGTACTTCGGTCACATTTTGAGAAATGAGACATACCGTCATCTTCATTTAATCATACGGTAAGCCTCAATGTCACACAGAAAAATTAAAATTTTGCAGGATATTGCTGCTTACTTGTGCATGTTAAAACCTACTCTTTATACTAAGTTAGGGGTGGTTATAAGTTTATGAGTCGCCTGGCATGTCCTCCCCCCCTCTCCCCCCGGGGACAGGGTTGCTAGACTACTAGTTGGTACCGAAAAGTCTACTAACGTACAGGGTGCGCGGCTCTCGCCCCGCCTCGGGCCAACTTCTCAAGTGGGGAGAGACGACATCGCGATCCAAATTTAATTTGCAAACGTTTTACAAGCACGAAGAAAAAGTGCATATCCTATTTTGGTTTTACATTTCAGCCAGAGGGTGCTGGATTATGTTGAGCGTTTAGTAATTTGGATACAGCTTTAGGAGACAGGGGATTTCGTACTTCTGTACAACCATTGCATCATTCGCTCACATCACTCCTCTGTTAAAAAAACTACATTGGATTCGCTTCCCGGAGAGGACGGTCTACCGTGTTTGTCTGATGGTATATAAAGCCATCAATGGCTTGGGTTCACCTTATCTGACTGACATGATTTCTCCTGTCGAGGTGGGTGTGACGAGGCAGACACTCATATCTGCTGGCGATGGTGCAATCAATTTGGTTCAGATGCGCGTAAATTTCAGAGACCGTGCTTTCCGTGTTGCGGGTCCGATAGAGTGGAACAGACTGCCACCCGAAATGAAGAACTCCAAATCTATGGGTGTATTTCGTGGATCACTCAGGACAGACCTTTTTAAAGTCTTATCCGTGATCGGAAAGGGCCCTTGAGGTGGCACACACAAAACCAGCGCTATTATCATTTGTTATTTTAAATAAATACGCCTTTTTAAATATATCAGGTTCCTCACGAAAGATGTTCTTCTCCAACCTGGAGCCTATCGCAAGCTTTATTCCGGCCCGGTCGATAGATAAGTTGGTAGAATCCTTGTGTTCCATGCCTTATTAGGGCTAAGCGTTCGATCCCCACCAAGGGTGTCAGTAATGATTTCCCATTATCGTGTTCATTTCACACCCAAAATACTTCAATAAATACCGGAAAGATTTACGCAGTCTTTCGCGAGACTTAGCTTTGTTGGACTCAATTATTGGCGTATCCATAATTTTTCATGTAATACATGCAGAGTCAGATATTTTTCATTCTTCTTTCTGAAAAATAATCATGAAATAGGTATCAATAATTTAAATTTTGTAAGACAGCCCCTCAAGCTTACCAGATATTAAGTATGTAATCATAATCAAGTGGTTAAAGCCACGGATTCAGAATAGAAAGACCGTTAGTCCGATTCCCAGCAGATTAGGCTTTGCTAGTAAAATTCGCGCTGACTAGCGACGACCAAGCATGTAGGTAGAAAGCTCTTTAAATGTGATACACACAAAACACCACTCACCAAATAAATCAGATTGAAGTTTATTTATACATAGTCAGTACACCGCGCAGGCAATTATTGGGTCCGCACGTGTATCCACAAAATTGTGTCGTCACCCGGCCGGTTGACTAGGGATAAGACAAACAAATATTCTGTTATTGTTGACGGCAGTCTTACTGCTCGCCGAGAAAAAAGTTGCAAATTCTAAAATATTTCGAGTCCATCATGTTTTATTGTACATGTTTTTGAGAATGCCTTGGTCTTAATATATATATGACTACAACTTTAATACGGAGATGCGTGAATAAGTTTACGTTGCAGTTGTGTGAGACGACAAAGTAATAAGAGCAGGACCACCGTGTCAAATCAAAACATCTAATGCGTTAATTAGATCGTGTCGAGAGTCGCATTATGTAAATGTGTGTGATTTCACTGCGAGTGAGTTAGATCATAGTTTACACGACAGTTGTCGTCAAGTGGGGCGCGCGGGCCGCACGCCATGCCCGGCTCGCGCACCACAGAGCTATGTGGGCCGCGCTACAGACGAGGCGCTGGAAGAAACGGCTAAAATAATGCTAGGCAAGCTGCGCCTGCCTGCAGTTGCACGGAGCTGTGCTGTCGGTAAAGGAGCAACGTTGCTTGTGTAGTCTACAAATTTAGTTTGAGAGAAAATAACGACGTTTGAATCATGCACCTTTGTAACTAAGTTTTCGGATTCATAGATTGATTTGAAATTGAAACACTGTGTGGAGTTTCAAGTGACTTTTAGCTGAACAAAAAGCTGTATGTAGGTGCTTACCTACGATCTCTACAAGTTTTATTTTATTCTGTTTGAACTTTGAAGCCGCTAAACTATTGTTGAAACTACTCGATTTGAGAAATCTTTCAAGTAGGAAAGTATTAAATTTTGTAAATTACGAAGTTTAATTACCTAAAAACGTTATATAAATGGCCATGAAAGTTGTATGACTAGTTGTACCTAATGCTTGAGAATAATAATTACAGCCATTAGAGTAAGTGTGTGAAAATATATGCGTGTGCATAAAAGAATCCAGCACTCGCTATAATCAACTCTAGATCCTTCCCCAGCGCTTTGAAAATAATTAAAACAAATGTTATTTTAAAGGCAAAGGAAAAATATTTAATGTTGTTACGACCTAATGAGCCCGATTGCGTGGCTTGATTATGTGTGTGTCCGCCTCTAGTATAGTCTCCTGTGAGTTTGAATGTGTGCATGTGCCCAGGCACGTAGTTGTCGGTATGCGTTACTAGAATAGTATGGAACAATACAAAGGTGTGGAGAGGTTCACTATAGAAGGGTCTGGAATACACGAGAGGCGCCCGTTTATACGCTGTATATTTGGACCGCAATTGTGTGAGAAGGCAGGTCGATTGAAACATTAAGGGGCCGTCCATAAATTACGTCATCGATTTTGGCCGATTTTCGACCCCCCCCCCCTACAATCATCCTATAGTCATAATCTAATGACCCCCCTCCCCCCTCTTGCTGTAATAATGGATGAGCTTAATAATTAATAATGTTACATTACTTGCATACTATTTTGGATATTGTGTAAAAAATGGTATTTACAAGAACGACGTCACTTCTGGGACTCGTACATCATTTACCATCATCCGCAGACCAGACCCCCCCCCCCCCTAAATGCGAATGACGTAATATATGGACAGCCCCTAAGCCGTGAAGTCGATAAGCTAAGAGCTAGAAAACCGACAGTACATTGTAAACCGACGTTGTATTAAATAAATCTTGAAAATAAATAAATTGTAGTTTGATTAAAAAAAAACAACTAAAATCATAACAATATGATATTTATTTGACTCTACTTCTACTGCCTGCCTGTCCCACAGCTTTGAACTATAGGAGGCTCTGCCGGCACGCCATGCACACAGCTATATAAGCAGCTAACTGTACGCCAGTATGTATGCTGCGGTACGTAGCTGTATATAAGGCGATATCAATGACCGATGCAAGTTCGGCGGATTTGGGCGCCGACTGCATCACCTACTTTTACTCGCCGAGTGGAGTTTTTTTATCGAGGTCACTTTTGCAAATATATTTTCGCGCAACGCTAGACTAGGCCCGCGCCGCTAACGAGCCTGACAAAAAATACTAATGCCCTCCAATCTCAGATTACCTCATTACAAGAAGCAAGTCGTTTAAAATGTATTTCAGTCAGTACAGAGAGCTTCATATAATTATGAGTCGTTTGGAACTAAAATCGGTAGATAAACTAGGTTTTTCTCTCTCGAAAATAACAGAAATATTCATAATCATAGGAAATCGTTCATCATTTCTATGTTATATAATATATAATCTCTTTTTTTTAATCCTACATTGACATCTTAGATTATCGACATACAAGATTTTTTTCATTAAAAGATATACCGTAAGAGAACTGGATATGGAGAGACCATTTAAAAAAAAGTCTCAAGACTCACCTCTTCGTCCAATCATATGGACAAGCGCCTTTGTAGTGACACACTGTCATAAAAGGCGCTATACAAATTTTGACTTATTATTATTATTATTACCGTACAGAATTTTTTAGGAATTTCCTATTAAGTTCGTACTTACTTAAGTAGGTTTACATTATTAAATTAAATTACTTACATAAAAAATTAAATTATCTACGTGGGCTTTACGAAAAAAAGGAAACACTAGAAAGTGCATAAAGCCAAAAACCGAGCACGCAATCTAATCCCATTTATTTATGCTGTAATTTTTATCAGCTTATCACAATAATAACAATAGTGGTTGAAGTATTCTTAACTATCAGACAATAAAAATATTCATTCTTTGTGTAAGCATGAATTCATATTTTTCTAGCGCCATTTTATAAAGAGCGAACTTTGAAATGCCCTGCGTTCTGGGCCTTTACCGCTTGTCTGATGAAAATATAACTGCGCTGTTATAATAATTATATTTCCGAGCTTGCCTTTTAAATAAATGAGCGGCAAAAGTACTCTCCGGAACAGGGGTACACCGTTTATTAAATAATGGAACAAAGCGAAGGTGCGAGAAGGTAGGGACGCTTTGAAACGATAGACCGAGATTTGGTAGGTACGGGGTTTCTAAAAATATACGGTCAATTTGTCCAGCCTTTTCTGCTTTTCATAGCTCTCCTTTAAATAACGCTTAGAGCTGTCACTATCACATCGATACCTGAATTAGTGAAATATTAAGCTAATATGGCTTTCTCAGATACACGCACCATTTTCCCTATTTACTATGAGAGGAAACAATGAACAAGTGTGATAATCCTGTAGTTTAGAAGTTCTTCATGAGCACTCAGAGTCATAACAAAAGGAGAGAGTGCATGAAAAAGATTATGACTCTGAATGAAACTATATTTGAAATATGAAAATATATTTCGACTGTCATATATCCTCACTGGCTGATAGAGCGTACAAAATGCTTGGTTTCATTCTGAGGTCATGTAAGACATTCAAGTCTCTGCCGGCAATTGTGACGCCATATCTAGCCTATGTTCGTAGCCTGTTGGACTTTGCTTCCCCAATATGGAGTCCCATGTATGATGTATACATTCGACGATTGGAGGGTGTTCAGAATAAATTTCTGAGACACCTTAATTTCAGAACACATAGTTCTTTTGCTAATCATCAGGAAGCCGCTCGCTTTCATGGAGTCCCTTCGCTCAGATCTCGTCGCGTCTCCCAGGACATGAGCCTCCTGCATGGTATTCTACATGGGGCAATCGACTCGATGGAACTTGTCGAAAAAGTCACTTTCCGAGTCCCTCATGTTAGACGTACAAGACTGAATGCACTTTTCCACATTAAAACTCACCGGACTAACTATGGATACAACTCCATCTTCGGAAGGATTCTCGGCTTATATAATGATAATTTTAACCATATCGATATATTTCACCTATCCAAGAGGTCATTCTTAAGAGAGGTGAATAAGGCATTGAGTGTAGAAACTTAGAGGATTGACTTTTTTTTTTTATAGGATTGGTGTTTTGTTTTCCTTTTTCTTTTCTTATCTTTTATTTTATTTTTTTTGTTTTCCTATTTTTTTAATATTATTTTAATCTCTATGTAATCTTTTAAACATTTATTATTAGTTTTAACATGTAATTGACACAATACGCTATATATTTTTTTCATTTTTCTTAAAATTATGTATATTTTTATGTATTTGTGTTGTTTGTTAAATAAAAAAAAAAAAAAAAAAAAAAAAAAAGAAACGAAAGAAGTATGTAAGGACCGAAAGAAATGGCGGTTGATTTGCAGCAATGGTGGCTAGGGCATTAATTTTAAGTTAAATACTAAGTTTAATTTTTACTTTTTTTTTATTATAAATTAGAGTTCTCGAAGGTGTTTCTTAAAGTATTTTTTGTGAATCAGTTAAAAAAAATTGTGCTCCTTGACTGATAGTTTGGTATGAGGCTGACCCCCCGTGCTGTAAAAATTGGTTCACTTTTGCCAATGCCACCTCGGTTTCAGGGAAAGGCGGCAGGAGATAGATAAAAGACTTTCTTATAATTACTTTACTTACTATGAGAAGTTACACCCAATATTTTTTTAAATATTTTATCCACAATTTCTCAAATCAGTGAATTAGCACTTATTCGGTGGCGATATTATAGGTGTACCTCTTTGTGATCGTGTGAACAAACTATTGTTGATAAATTCTAACAGCGGTATTCTGTGATCCCGGTACGAAACCTCGCAAAGCTTTGTGAAGATCCTAAGGATGCCTAGCACTTGCACATATTGTTAGTAAAATTTATAAACACGTACGCTGAAAATTCACGCAGAGAAATTAGGTGTCATTCAGTGTTATTCACAACACATTTGATCCAAAGCCAACACACGGATCATCGTTTTTTTGTATGGGAAATTCACGTTAGGTGGCGGTTGAGCCATGGATTTGCTGTGTGTAAATAACAACTATAGTATTTGTGAATACAGATGGCACAGTAAGGTGTAACTGAATAACGTGACGCTATTAGGTATACGTGTGTATTTTTATCTCCAGGTTTCTTCCTGGTTTAGGCCTTTTTCATTGAAAGGGGTAAAAACAACCGTCCATATAAGGCTTTATAGTTATATGGCAGAGGTCACCACATTTTTCAACCTACTGCCATATTGAGAACTCGTGTAAATTCTTAGGAGCAGAACCTCAAAACTTCCCAGCTTTTGCGCACTTGAAATTATCTACGTGGGCTTTAAGAAAAAAAGGAATCACTAGAAAGTGCATAAAAGCCAAAAACCGAGCACGCAATCTAATCCCATTTATTTATGCTGTAATAATTATCAGCTCATCACAATAATAACAATCTACTGTCGCGTACCGGGGGCTGTATAGAGACCCGTATGACGTCCGAGGGCCGTATAGAGACCCTTGGTCTATGGTGTAGGACTGCAGCTGGGTAAAATACGTCACAGTTGGATGGTTCAGAGATTGACAAAAACTAAACTAGAATAGGTATGGAAGGAATGTGGAAAGCTGAAGACAAAATAGTCGGACGAAAGAAAGAAAACACCGTGAAGAAAATGGATGCAGTACAGCTAGCAAAGGGATTTAGAAGGTCAAAAGTCTAACAATGGACCATAAATGGCTAAAAAGATGAACGGAGAAGAATATCGGGATTCAGTACGTAGTTCATCAGTCTAGAGATCGCGTGTTTGTGTGTGTGTGTGTGCGCTGCATACACACATAACGGATGCTTTCTATTCCCCGTCAGATTAACATGCTGGCCAGGCCCGCTGCGGCTGTGTGGTGAGGCGCCTCTATAGTACGGGCAGGCTTCATACAGCACGAAGGCCGATCAGTATCCACGCGCGTATTTATTGCAGTATCCACGCGCGTATTTATTGCAATATGCTAAATCTCCGCTAAAAATGAGTCTCCTGGGTAATGGCGATATTCTGCTGTAATCCGGTTATCAAACAGGACCAAGACTGCGCTTCGAGAGCACTGCATCAATAATTAGCCTAATTCAATAATTGCATCAAAATGGTTGATCTAACATCCAAATGTTTTAATCGTGTTGTGTAAAACTGCATCCTTGTCGGTTTAATGGCCGAGGGATCAAGTGCCTGATCTTTCTAGCGTATTTGGAATAGAATAACGCTGGTTCGATCCTACAACTTCGTCGCTGGTTCAACAGACGCCATTGCATGCATACAAGCTTCTGCTTTCTCATGAAGACAACTGGCCAATCAAAACAGATTGGTGAATTGCATTCCTCTTCACAAATCTTTTTTTTTAAGTATAAATCTTCTATAGAACACTTTTTATGAATAATTTATTATTTTAATCTTTTGACGCTTTCATATTTGTGGAGATATTTGTATATTATGTTTTACGTTCGGGTACATTACTACTACGAATATCGTTTTTGGACCCGTATTCAAAGTTTCACCATATTGGTGTAAATGCAGGACATCGAAAATCAAAATCGATCGATCCATAAAACGGTAAATTTCGCAGCAGTTAAGATCTAGTGTTCTTAAGATATATTTTTTATGAAATGTTTATCAGAATATTGCCAATTTTAAAAATAAGTAGAATTAAACAGTGTTTGTTTTCATATTTAAAATTAAGATAAGCATCTAGATCTCTCCTTTCTCATTTTGAGATTTAAAAAAACCCAGACAAATGCCAGTTTTTTGTGGGGACCACAATATTCTCTGGACCATCGCGTACTTTAGTTATCTATCGCAGTTTTATTGTTATTGTTGTGGTTTCCCTAGTTCCGTTCTGCCGCAGCGGCGTATGAGGCCGGGCGAATCAGCTGACTGCTGCTCTGTCTACTGCTGACTGCCACCTCACTCACACAGACTACGGGCGACTCTACTTGTGTCTGTATATAGGTGGAGTACTATACCTCGCCGCCCCAAGCCGTCGTGTTTTGTCTACAATACGTCAGGTGGACTAAAAATGCTGTATTTTTCTTCGGAAATATTTTTGAGAAAGGTATCATCTTGATATGTTTAAGTTGCTATTGTTTAACAGCTCTACAGGAATTTCATACATCAAATTTTGATCGATTCCTCCCCATGGGAAAAATGGTTGAACCAATAAGTAGGTAATCCTATTGAGTTTGTTGTCCAGACTACCTACACAATGCGCGCGGGAAGCGATCTGCGTGGTCTGTGGCGCGACTTCTGTACGTGAGTAAAACAGTATCAACACATGAGCACCAGATTGCTATCGTTATCGGCCACACCACGTGACCGGCGCGGCGGGGAGCTCCACGCAGCGAATCACAAGGAGCAGCACTCTGTGCTGTAGTGGCCGTGTGTAGGGATGGGCCAAATATATCGATGTATCAAAATACCGATATTTTCCTCGATGTTAAAAATATCGATTTTTCTATATATTATTTTTGGAGTATCAAAATCGTATCAAAAGCGATATATATTTTTTGAAATTTCGACATTTTTTTAAGTAGGTAGTGTTATGTTATTTTAAAATAACATATAAAAAAACAATCCCGAAGTGTGCAGTGTGTGTTTGTGGGCCGAACGGTCACGGAAACGGCCGAACTGCACCGTGTGAACTAATCAGGCCGTCGTTCGTTAGTTCCCGGCAAGATGTCAACCGATTAAGACGTCAGCGACCAAGCACCAAGCGGTGCAAGAGGGGGCATTACAATGGAGCTCCCTCCTCCCCATCTACTTGGATTTCCTGCCAGCAAGGCACCCGCCTTGTGGACCAGAGGCATAGGAGCGCCCACCCGGGGGCTCCGACGTGTGGAGGCGTCCGCCTCGTGAGCCGCCGCTAGCCTGGGGCGCTGCCCCAGGCCTTCCATTTAGAACTCCAGCCAACGGAATAGGGAGTGTTCTAGTGACAACCTGTAGGTCTGGCCATTCCCTAAATTCCCCTTTTTCCCCATATTAGTAAAGTAAATAAACCCTTCTTTGTTCATGTTAAACTCATCTTTTACTATACAACCTTCCCAAGATATAAGTAAGCAATACCGAAGGGAAGAACCCCACGCCCTGAGAGTGATGCTGATGAGAGCTAGCCGGATGTAAGTATCCTGAAGATACCTTTGAATCTTAACATAACAGTAGGTATCGATTTATCGAAATTTCGATATTTTTCCTCGATAGAATATTTCTGTAAGAATTGAAAATACATATTCGATATTTTTAATTCATTTGCCCCCTCCAAGCCGTGTGTACACCGTACAGCTGATGCACTACTACAAATGTGCTACGTCATACTCCAGCAAGATAAGATAGCTGCTGTCGCTTGCGATGCTCAGCCAATGCAAATTCTAAATGTTTACGTTTTCGTATCGATGGGGTAACGTAATTAGCAATATTGTGTAAAAACATCCATCAGGCGTGTATAGGTACTCTTTTTTGTTTATTTAATTTTGTGCGACTGTTTTTTAAATAATCCGTCTCGAAAGATAAACCTGTAGCTGTAGACTTATTCGCCTTGATTTCCAAAAAATCATATTAAAATACAATAATAGTAGTTTTGGTCGTGGTTGGTATCTCAGAGCCCACTTTAAAGGTTTTTATTTTGATAGAAACACAATCAACATTGGATAGAAGATGCGCGCTTTCATTCCTATGTGTTACGCTCTGTAGTTACCCACAGTATAAAACATTACGAAAATCTTAAACAAAAATACTATCCAAATAACATGGTGCATCAATAAGTTATTTATTATGCGCATCAGACACAATTTTAACTAATGTCTTTATTTTCACCGCCTTGATAACTTCACTGTCCTAATTTTGCGAAATCGCTAGCACTCTTGGCACATCTAGTTCTCTTTTAACCGCTCAGAACCTACAGGGCTTTCAAGGTGGCTTATTTTAAGAAGCGACATCTGATTGTTTCTTGAGGGTAAACTTAAGTTGAAATGGGGGTTTCTCAGCTCCTGAGGGGCTATCTAATCTAATCTAAGTTGCAAAGATATGTTACATTGGAGATTCACATTATATGCATTCTCGCAAGCAGACACGTACAAGTTCGTTCTTGCACATGCCGCATGTGAACCTACATCATAAAAACCAAATCTCAAATGGACATACACCCTGCAACTCTTGCCGTCCTTCCCTGAAACAGGGGTGACATTGGCAAAATGAACCATTTTTACAGCATGGGTGGTCAGCCCCATACAAACCTATAAGTCAAGGAACATACATGACAAATTTCATTTTTCTAAATCAATAAATAATAACACGTATGAACATCAAAACTAAAAAAGAAAACAAATTCCAATTTAATAAACCCTAGCCGTGAACATTACAGATCAACCGCCATTTCTTTCTGCCCTTACATTTTGGCTGATAGTCATTTTTTGAGAAGACTAAGTAAACTAAGCCAATATTTTATTTTGGGTTTGAAATAAACACCGAAACGTGAAATAATTTGACACCCTTGGTGGGATTCGAACCCGAGTTCACGGCACGAAATGCAAGCACACTACTTACTGAGCCATTGACCGGACCAAATCTAGGATACAGGAAATTTTGATTAATACTATCGGATTCGAACAAAGGCCTCTCGCTCAGAAAGCAGAAGCTCTGACAGATGAGGTTTTGATCCGGCCCATCGCTGCTACATGAGTGTGAAATGGTTTTAACGGGAAATTTGCAAGCATTAATAAAGGTGAATTGATTAAAGAGAAGAGGACTTCGGTGCGTCTTGTCGTGTGGCATTTTGTAAGAGGCGACAAACTGGAGTTCTGCACGGAGCATCGTAAAAAGTTTATGGCGCAACATTTTGCTTACTTTATTATACCTATGTACCTACTAATGTTCAACGTTATACAGGTATGTCACTCAGCTACGCGTTTCGCAAGTCCAACTTTTGGCAACACATTGCCGCAGAATCTAACTAATCATTCCAGCTTAAAAATTATTACATGACTTATAAATTTAAAGTGATATTCATAAAACATTTGACCCATAACTGATCCATAGATCATCGTTTTTCGTATGGAAAATTCAGGTTAGGCGGCGTTTCATTTGCCATTGATGAATAACGCATTAAGAAACAGAAACTGGAACCGACTTCAGGCAGCGCAATAATTTGATGGGGCGGTAGCTATTGATAGGTATGCCTTAATTTCGAATCAAAACAAATTTCAAAGTAGGTACGTATTTTCTTGACGTGCAAATATTAATTAAGTCTTTGTCCTGCCAACCCCGCCGTGTGACGGCACCATTTTGTCTATCAATTAATGTGCAGACCTGAAAATGTAATAGACATTTTTGATCTTTGTAAATAACAATTAGATATGGCAGTAATAGCGAAATTTTTAGCTGTCGCTGCTCTATACCTAGCTCCCTAGCAACAATGGCTAAGTATATTTGGTCAGCATTAATTAAATAAAAATTTAGTGCTACAATTTTAACATTAACATTATTAGGTATAGTTTCTCACAAAAATTGCGTTCATTATATTTTATTTTAAATTTAGATTTTTTTTCTTGGCGACCAAACATCAGTCTTGTATGGTACTGCCTTCCTTAGCAACCAAATGACAAAATACTTGTATGTCTTTCCCCTAGAAACCCGGCCGGGTGACGACACACAACATTGTATATGCCGATTCCTCATTTCACAGTAAACTTACGCGTGCAAGTGTTTATGGAAAATATTTAAATTCAAATTAAAATCATACATCTCTATCGCTTTTTCAGTATCTATTGTACAAAAGGGGTATTTGTTGAGAACTTTGTCTTATCTTTGTGGTGTCCATGAGACTTGGAGAATAGGCGTCCTGGAATCTTACCTTCATAGACGAATCTTGATCAGAAGTTCAATGAAGCGATGAACATATTTGCTTTGAAAATAATACAATGGACTGTGCACAAATTTTAAAATTGTTTTTTTTTCTCGGCGGGCAAACGTCACATGTGCCTAGGATCTTAGCAACCAAATAACAAAATATTAGTAAGCCTTTCGGTCATGCGAAGCCAACTTTTTTTTAATTTGTGCAGCAGAGTCCATACACACTTAACAGAAAAAAAAACAGCTTGATCAAAAAATATAAACATGCAATATAATATTAAATACTGATAGGGCAAGAATATGAGACGATGGAAAAGTGAAAATGGAAGTTACTAGATACTAAATTACGAAACCAAATTGTGAATCAAGTTCTTCAATTGTTCAAAGCGACTAGTTTAGACTTACAATTTTAAAAATCTAGGACAAAATCAAATCAGCAGCAAAGATGAACAACCAAATGAGTTGGCAGGCATAAAAAAGTAAATGTGTACCTACAGACGTGCGATGGAATAGGATGAATACTTATACATTTAAGTCAGAATAGTGTAGGTATGGGGCTATACGGGTGTTGGGTAGACATGGACGCGAGCAGCTGATGGGAAAATGTAATATGGGGGAAGTGAAATGAGAGAGAAGGGACAAAAAGTGGAGAAGGATCGTGGGGATGCTGGGGGATGGGTGATGGTGGTGTTTAATTGTGTGAATGGATGTTAAATATGAATAATGTAAATTTAAAACATTAACTGTCTTCCAAAAGTTAAAAAAATATAAACAGGATTCGTACTCTTCTACGTGCTGGTTCTAACAAATATAAAATAATGAAGTTGCAATGCTAATACAGAAAGTGAGGCTGTGTTTACCTTTCTAACTCTTTTCTTCATGATCCTCTCCGCGGCGTACACCCGCTCGCCGATGACTCCCAATTCCATCTTTGAGATGAGAATTTTCGGTTATTCCAGAAAAAAGTTATCCAAAAAACTGCAATCCAATAGGGTAATCCAAATAGTGGGAACAAACTCACTTGAACTTTTCACTCACTCACAACTTGGTAGTCATTTATTTTTTATGCGTATTCGAAAATCCCGCCCAATGTTTTATTTGCCGCGGTTTATCAGCCGGTGCGTCGCGCTTGCCGGCAGCACGTCCTCTCCCCTCGGCGCATTTCACAACACTGGCGCGGGAAGGGGCAGTGACGTCACGCGACCCACCAAGCGGCGTGCTTCGCTTCTCGGCCGCCGCAGCGCTGTGCGCGCGCTAACGTCAAAAACAGACACGGCCCGCTCGATATTATCTGAAAATCGTACACACCAAAACATTCAAATAGCGTCCTGAAGGATTGTTTAACGATAAATTAAACTAACATGATAAGTTTTTTAGTTAGACTAGGTTATATCCCTGGAAAACATTCCAACCCCTAAATTGAAAATTATTATTACCTCCCCAAATTCATCTCAAAATACTTCATAGAGTTCATTGTTTATTTATTTTTTTCATAACTACAAAATAAGACGATGCAATAAAAATGTCAAAAGCTGCAGAATATTGTAGACGATTCGTGAAATTAATATCAGATTTTAAGGATAAACGGTAAAAAAAACAAAAAACATTTTGTGTTTTATCACGAAACCTTGTTGCAATGAAGCATGAGTTTCCTGTTTTACCTCGAACATGGACTCGTCCACAGCGCTCAATGCGAGAGCGAGCGAGAAGGGAGACGGGCTCCGCGTGTGCGAGAGAGACGCCTGAGACAACCCTATTATCAACGTGCGGCGTTGCCAAGTCTCCGTACATACTTGTACATGTCTATACACAGCGGCTTCACGAGCACTCCACTACACCATAATATGTATTTTTTGAAAAGATATCTTCAGAAAACGGTTAGTTATGTAGTTCGTTAGAGATAAAATAGAATGAAAATTGCCCGAAAATAGTTTGAATTTTTTTTTCTACTCACCCTATTTCCTTGTAGGATAATCCAAAATTAAGCCAGAAAGCACTTTTTTTTAAAAAAAATTTTTTTTTTACTTTTTTCAAAAAATGTTTTGAAAATTCGAGACAGCTGCTGCCTAGCGCTGGCTTGCACAAACTGAAGAGAACAGCCGCCGCCCGACACCCCAGAGCCGCGCAAACAGCTCTGGTGCGTAGCTCGGCCTCTGATTGGCTCGCTGGCTACCTCGGTGCTGTCGTGCTTCCCGTCCAGCCAATCCCAGCTCTCCATTCGAACGCTCGCCCCGCCCCTGCGCGTCCTCCGCTCACTAGCCCGCCAGCAGGTCACGGAGCGGCCGAGCGTTATTTTTGTCGAACAAAAAATGGCTTGTTCATTCTTTTGGAGCTGGCTCCCACAGCGATTTGTTTGCCTTGGGGAGGGGGCCGGCCGCCGACAGACTTTTTTTTCAACCGCTTTCCGACCGGCTGCCTGTGTGGAACAGATATTATTATGGGCCACTACCTTATGGGAACTTGAACAAAACTCGTCAGCGTGACTCTTTTGTTGAGGCCACAAACAATAAGAAACGCCTTTTAGAAAACTGTAGAGATTTTTTTACTGTCATTAGAAAAATGAATGCTCCATTGTTTAGATGGTAAAAATCTGTGAAATTGACTAAGAAGAGAGAATTTTGGCTACAAACCTAACCTTCGCCAGCGCATTCTTCCAATAAGGTCAGAATATTTTTAAATCTGATCCGTTTTTCTCGGCGAGCAAACGTTAATCTTGTATGGAACCATCCTTAACAACCAATAACGGCAATAACAAAATATTTTTACTCCAATACCCTAGCAACCCGGCCGGGTGATGACACAATATTTTCTATGCCAATTCACGTACCTACGGGCTTTATTATTCAAGAGAAAATGACGCCAGGTTGCAGGTTTGCCTTCTATCTTTAAAATGTCTTACACTAACTGCATGTGCCTCAAGTACAACGACACTTTGTAAGCCTATCCTTGTTGATGATTTGGTTCCTAGCTAATCGTAGGAGATTTTCCTTTCAAAAGTAGGTATAGATTTTATTCTATTTATAGTTTATCAATATACATGGCTACGTTACCTATGTTTTACGTAGGTAAGTACCTAATCAATAAACTTTCAATGTTAGAGTTCGTTAGAACCTATTTCGATCAGTGTTTTACATAAAACGTATCACCAATCTGCTCATAGATCTTATGATGCGGTTCTCCAGCAACCTATCCACGCTTTAAGAGGTAATTATTCCAGCTGGGTGTTGATACTTTGCGGTTTTTATGTGCAACTCTCATGGCTCACTAATTTCTCAGGCTTTTCGTACTTGCTTATTTTCACCTCTCTCGCGATTTTTGGCCAGTGATAATTTAGAGATGTCTAATTTCCGAGGTTCTCTGCAGTTTCTGTCCGTTCTAGCTTCCGACTAGGTACCTACAATTTATTTTGAAATCTAATGTAGGTACCTACGTATATACTTACAATGCTCAATAATTCTCTTTGTGCATTGGGTTTACCAGGATACGATGTGTAGACCTATGAATGATAAAAAAAAAGTCAGCATGCCAGAACTAAGTCTGGGAATTGTTGTGTTTATGATAGGAGAAGGAGTCGACATCATTTTTACTGTTTTAGACTTTCTGTCTTGTTACTAAGTTTACATTGAGAAAATATTAAGCAGCTGGGGTCTGGGACGCGAGGAAATCCCTCAAAACACAGAAAGTTTCATATGAAATTTAATTTTGTTTTCGATGAATTCGGTGATGTTATTTCGCCACGGAATCCTTTTTATCAACCAGGGATGAATAGTACTTAGGTACAAACGTGAACTCTTGATATTTGTGTGATAAGTAGGCACTCGAGAGACATTTTAGGAGAATTTTCAGTTTGATTGTATAGCTATGTTTTTAGCTTCAGTTGCTTGTGAAAAATGTTTTCTTTAGTGTAGTCAATTTCTGGGAATCAGTGGATAAAAAATCTATAAAACATCTAAAAAATACCACTGAATTATTTGGAAGCAATGAAGTTCGCACGTTAATTGGCATAGACAATATCGATAGATACCTACCTTTTAAAGGTTAAACTGAATAAAGTTAACATGGGTTTCTCAGATAAATGCACCTTTTTTTTGTATTTTCTACGAGAGAAATCACTACAAAAGTGTGAAATCCTGTAGGTAGTGTAGAAGTTTATCATGAGTAAATACTTCTTTATAATTAATTAATTTACTATCAGAAGTTTCACCCTGTAGAATGTTCTATCCGCGATTTTTAAACCAGGGAATCAGTACCTATTCAGTTTTACCTTTAAGGTATTGTGGCGTCACCCGACCGGGTTGCTAGGGAAAAAGGAAAACAAGTAGGTATTAAGCACGGCAGTCGCAAACAAGACGAGAAAAAAAGTTACAAATTTAAAACTGTTCCGTGCTCATTGGCAACATAAACTTTGAAATAGATAAGTCGAGTATCGTGATTCGTGATGGTGTGGATGGACGAGTAGGTATAGGCAGGAATTATAATAAAATTGCGAGTGGGTAAGTATTCCAGAATGGCGAATGGGTGTCGAGCGTGAGGGGGTGATGGGGTGATGGGGTGAGGGGTCTCCACCCTGATGGGGGTGATAACTAAGTAATGACGGAGGTGGGGAGGGGGCGCAGCGGACAGCGAGGGACACGCGCACTTATTTATTCAGCTTACATGAGGGGAGGGCATTGTTGCGAAAATAAAAACATGTTATGCACCTAGGTACGTAGAAGTATTACCTGCTTACCAAATTGTAATGGAGTAGCACACAGATCACTGAATATAAAGTAGCAATAGCTACACAATTAATATGATTTACTTAGTGAACGTCGTTTTTGTGTGAATTACACATAACGGGCCCTCTGCGAGCTTGGTCGCCGCCATAGAAAGCGCAAAACTTAATGAAGTTGTAACATTTTTGAGTTTGGAATTTTTTTCTCGGCAAGCAATCATTAGTTTTGTATGAGACTTGCCCTCCTTAGCGATCAATAACAAAAATTAATGAATTTTCCCCAGCAACCCGGCCGGGTTAATCTACAATCTATAATCTAAGTTGGAAAGATATATTGACATATGTGATGCATGCCCACAAGCAGGCACATGCAAGTTCGCGCTTACACATGCTGCATGTGAACATACAAAACAAAACCAATCCGCACATGAACATAAGCTTTGCAACTCCTGCCACCTTTCCCTGAAACGAAGTGGCATTGGCAAAAGCGAACCATGTTTTTAAAGTATAGGGAATCAGCCTCATACCTACCAACTTATAGGTAAGCCAAGGAACACAAAACTTTCGCAAAGTCAAATAATAATTAAAACTATGCCGGGTGGCGACACAATTTTGTTGATGTCAATTCACGTGCGGACCTCATTAAGGTAAGGCTGGATTAACCATTGGTGGCCATCTCTGGTAGAGACAACACCTTCTCTCAGGGTCAGTCTCCCCTCCACTGACCCACGCCCTGTATATCCATCTCATCCAGGGATGTGTCACAGGACTCGCATGCAAAAGTTATGTGAGATGCGAGTGGCAGAAGGCCCTCCCGTGAAGCTACACTTTCAATAAGCTTTACCTCATACCAATCTATTGGTCAATTGCTTATGATTTTCCACCATCACAAAGGTACTTTTTTTCTGAACCACATTCAACCTGCCATAAACGTATAGGTACCTACAAATCTTTGACGATGAACGTCATATTTTGATCCATTATAAACACTCTTATTAATTTAAATAAAAAAATCATTTTCGTGTTAAAATTTGGGTTTATTTTGTGTAGGTACAACCAGTTTCGGGAGAAGCAGTACCTCCCACTTTCAGGTGTAAAATGAATGTTTCATTATACACTCTCATTGTAATTTTAGTGACTAGAAGTCGATCAGACCAAATTGACTAAATTTCATCTAGTTCCTAGTTAGGTGTGAAACTGGATGCTTATTGACCATTAGAAAGCCGAGTGTTGTGTTTTAACAAGATGCACGATCTTTTTGTGAGTGAGAAGCCACAGAAGCGACCAACCTTCCATCAGCGATCACCATAGCAATGACGCCACTTTGTAAATATAGTCCAAATATGCGGTTAGCATTAACCACATGTTCGCAATCTTACTCTTTACCCTCACAGTCAATCTGCAGTCCCTCAGGGATGGAATAAGGGTTTAATTGCCCAGTCTCTTCTATCATGGTGCTTGTTCTGATGTTCTGATGAAATATCTCCACTTTTTTGTGCTCCATCATTAAAAAGGCAACTCGCAGAACAACTCTCATTCGTCCCTTTGTAGTCGACGTTTAATTTTAAAACTATGAGAACATGGCGTTTTCGCCACTCATTATTTTGCCAAACTGCCCTTTCATAAAGTAATTTACTGGTAGATGATATCTATTGTTCTATCCCTAAAAATCCGTTTTATTTCAGAACTTATTCTTCGCAGCGTCTCAAAACAAAGGCAACATAACTCTACGCAGCTAAAATCCAATTCCAAAGGACCAGTACCCTTAGAACGAGTTGCAAAACTTGAGTAATGTAAAGTTTACGGCAGTTATTAAAGAGTGATTTCCCCCAAAATCTGCCGTTTTTGTTTGTTTGAACTTGATTTTCTTCATCACTGTAACTCCTTTGCTAAGACCATAAAGTGTAATACCTACACAAAAACGGCAGATTTTGGGAGAAATCACTCTTTAATATTTTCCGTAAACTTTACTCTTCTCAAGTTTTGCAACTCGTACTACTAAGGGTACAGGAGTCAGGACATTACCTATCTGCAACCTCACTAACGCCTCCGCAGTAGCAGGTACTCCAAAAAGCTTCATAGACCTCTAAATTATATGAAATATTGAGAGCCTCGTGGACATGATGCCTTAAAGAGACTTCTTATCTGCTTTTGTAAGTATTTTTAATCTGCACGAACTTAGATGTAATGACAGTGATTTAGTTCAATCAGCTGGAATCTGATTTGTGCAATGCGGAGACATTGATAAAAAAGAGAAAATGAGGTTATTAGTGATCGCCTACAGCAATGTCAGCAATGTCAGAGAGGAGGTGGCAAGAATTACCTAGTATGTTGATGGAAGCTTGTGGGTTTCCATGGCGAATGTTGTCGGATATTCTGAAATGAAGTTGGGTGTCTACCGTGTCTTACACCCACTCTGGGTCATCGTTCTGATGCGATGGTGGGATATAAATGAGATATGGATGATGCTGGCGATGAGATGATATTTGAGAAGAATAAAAGAGGTTTCAACGTACAGCCCTAAAAACTAAGTTCATCTATTCACAAGGATCGTAAGTAGTACCTACAATACCGAGAGTTCCGATAATTCCTTGACTTATTGGTTGGTATGAGGCTGACCACCTATACCTACTGTAAAAAATGGTTCACTTTGCCAATGTCACCCCTGTTTCAGGGAAGGTCGGGAAGAGTTGCAGGGCTTATGTTCATTTGAGATTGGGTTTTTTATATTGTAGGTCCACAGGCGGCATGTGTGAGCGCGAAATTATGCGTGTCTGCTTGTGGGAATGCATTTAATATGAATCTCAAATGATACATATCTTCGCAACTTAGTTTTAGATTTAGAAAACGTTAATTAAAAAATGTCTTGAAAAACATGTTCATAAATAAATTTTTATTGTTAGCCTTTTGTAAAAGCTTTAAATCCACATGCAGTGTAAACATGAAAACGCTACAGTCCTCTAAAAGCGTTAGGTAAAAAGCAATCTCAATATTTGATTGAGTTAGCTGAACTCGCGCAATAGCAGTTTTTATGTACAGCGCGACGTTGCCGGCTCTGCTGTGGCTGCGGCGGTGTGGGGGAGGTGAGGGGGGCGACGGAGCGCCAGTGGGGCCAACTCATACATAACGCTACCAACACACGCACACACGCGTGTACAGACAGCGCGAGCGGCACACACACACTCGCGTTATTTATTTGCTTTTTAATCTGTTTATTTATTACGCTGTAGCATTTTTATTTGGTGTTTTTTGTTGAAAGCAGTAGATGGCTTCCAGACTGTGGTGATATGACGCACCCTGCCTCATCCTTCCTCCTGTTTCATAATCCTTTGACTAAACAAAAATAACCATTTTGAAAAGTAAGGAATATTTGGTTATCAAAAAGTGTAAACGCATGGGTATTTTTTATGAATATTCGTCAATAGATAGGCAGGTATATAGGAATGAGTTTTGACATAGAGCAGCTGCTGAAAGTAGGTAGTTATCTTTGGGTTCAGGTAGATAAATGCGTCACATTTGATCCTGAATAAATTTGAAACACGATAGGACATGTCGTGTTTTTTAATGCATTATGGGTAGTTCAATTAAATCAAAATATCCACTTATTTCTCAAGATAATGAGGTCCGCACGTGAATTGACATAGACAATGTTGTGTGGGTTGCTGTGGAAAATCATGCAAATATTTTGTTATTGGTTGTCAAGAGGATTTCTAGAGGACTAAGCGGGATTATTTGGCCTTATACCTACAGATAAATTCAATAAAAATATACCTGCCAGTGGACGCCATCAAGAGCTTGGTACACGCATTTGTGGTCTCAAGAATCGATAACTACAACTCAGTATACGCAGGGCAGCCAGTTTGCCAACTACATAGATTCTCAGTCAGTGCAAAACGCGGCAGCATGACTCATATATGGCCCGCCCAAGTTCTGTCACATCACTCTCCTGCTGAAAAGGCTTCACTGGCTCCGTATACCTGAGAGGGTAAAGTTTAAGCTGTGCGTAATGCCACACAAGGTGCTGCATGGAGATGCTCCCAAATACCTGCAAGAGCTCATTGAGAAAACAATGCGTTGACGAGAGAGGGTGGACACTGAGGTCAGCGCAAACCATTGGCAGCACCCTGGAGCTTCCGAGGAGAAGCCCGACTACCGTGACTGGTGATCGGGCTTTCCGTGTTGCTGCGCCCATGGCGTGGAACTGTCTGCCAGCAGGACTGCGGACGACGCGACGGACAAAAAGGCATATTTCAGAAGCGCCCTAAAGACACATCTTTTTCCACAATCAGCAGCGCTTATGGGATGACGGGCGGTCATGAAAAGGCGTAGGAAAAATACCCAATCATAAAAATAACAATAATAAGGACGGTAGTTTTATACAATACTGAATTTCGCTCGCAAAGGAAAAGTTACGAATTCAAAAATGTTCCGACATAAATGTCATTTACCCGTCTACTTATAAATATAAAACTGCAGTTTTCAACTTCCCACGTAGATTTGGTTATTGAGAAAAAAAATAGGGACCTATGTGCTTAGGAAGACAAAGAGAAAATAGTCAAATCATCTTTGCAGGTAAATAAAAAGGGTACCTAACTACCTACCTACTTTGATTAGAATGCCTGCCTAATGCCTATAAGCATCAAGACGAAGTATTTTCTGCATGGACTTACAATTTATCTAAATACATTGGTAGGTGTAACTCCGTCCCTACAAATATTCTAATTTCTGAAGCCGAATATGAGGTTGGAACATTTTAACGTCAGTTTTGCCGTCCTTAGCAACCATAACAAAATTTTAGTTTGCCTTTTCGCTAGAAACTCAGCCGGGTGACGACACAATATTTTCTATGCCAATTCACGTGCGGAACTCATTAAAGAGTAGTTTTTTTTTTTGTAGATTGTAGAAAAATTGAGAGTAGGTAGGTATCAATCATAAGCAGCATAGCTTTAGCTTAATATGTTTGTAAGTGAGCAGCTAAATCTACGGTTTTCTGCGGATAGCCTTGCCTAACTGTTTTCCATACGATTCAGCAACCACTCAAGCTGGCTGAGCTGATGACATGAGTCATTCAAAAGGGAATATGTACTTCATGGAGATTTTCCAGGACATGAGGATGCCTATTGCCCAAAACAGAGTTACGTAGGTTGGGCATTGGTGAAGTTTATCAAGACCAGCTACGTACGTCATCAGCATATTGTGGATCCAACTGTAATATAGCAAGATCTAACAAAAGCAGAGGAATTGCCATTTTAGCAGAATGTTTATTAGATAGTAGATTGAAAGCCATTGTATTCCCATTGATGTTTTGTATCCATGGGCCTTTGGCATGATAATTATTTTGCTTTTAATCCGGCTCACAAGTCTTGACGGCCTCTGCACCACAATCCTCAGAACTATATGCCTTGTGCCACTTCCCTCCATGTTCCCCTTACACCCAGGATTTCCACGTTAACTTCGATTTTGTCTCTTCACCGCATCCTGGACATTTCTGATTACCCTGAAGTCCTCTGCGCGTAGGAACTCATGTCGGCCCACTGATATTTTTTTGGTGTAGGTAAATTAGGTAGTAGTAGGTATTAATTTGTTTCAGATGAACTATTTGTTTTGACTGTATGATTAGGTATCCTTCTAAGTACATGCCACATGACTACTACGTTTCACCCTAATAGCCAATAGGTAATCTAAGTGTCCTTGCTCAAGATATTGGAAAGATAAAGACATCTTACCTACGTAAAAACGGGCACCTGTCATAGAAATTCTGTGGTGAAGAACAAATAGCCGCTGCCTTCAGCTTTCAAAGTGAAACAACGAACCGAAGGTGCATGTGGAGAAAGCAATATTTCATTAGGAAAAGTTATAATGAATCACCAATGGGTAGAGTTGCCACGAATAAAGGATATAGGTAGCGGAGATTCGAATACTGAGCAATCGCCATTCCCTATGGCGAGTAAGTACTGAATAACTCAGTATTTTTCGGTATCCGACATAAAAAAGGAATATACAAAAAACAACTCTTGTAGTAGGGAAGGTAGTCTTGAGTTGCCAATCATCAATTTGTTTGTGCCATTTGACACAGAACGAATTCTATCCAGGATTTATTGAATCTTCAGAGGCTTCAGAGGCTTCACTGGCTTCGCGTACCCGAGCGCATCAAATTTAAACAGTGTGTGATAGTACATAAAGCTCTACATGGAGGAGCTCCACAATACATCAGAGAGCTCATCACACCAGCAACAATCAGTACCAGGGGACTAACGCTGAGATCGGCATCAACAAGCGGCAACCTTCTGGAGATCCCGAGACGAAGCCCCAACACGGTGTTCGGGGAGCGCGCCTTCCGTGTCGCTGCGCCCGCGGCCTGGAACTCGCTGCCTGACAGGCTGCGGACCATAGATAGTGAGGCGGTGCACAGGAGGCAGCTGAAGACCCACCTCTTCCCACCTCCACAACCCAAGCCTTTGGGATGACCAAGGGTCTTGAAAAGGCGCCATACAAATGAACTCATTATTATTATTATTATCTACTTATTGCCGGGTCTGAAGGCTAGTACGTAAGTTTGTAATGTATGGAGTTGTATGAAAGCTTTCACACGGTTGGTTTGTTTGGCGATACCATCCTTAATCATAGACAATAGGTACTGTAATAAAAAATGAAAATACTAAAGTTATGAATGGAATGAATGGAATATCCAGAGTCATAATAAAAGAAGAGCCTGTATGAAGAAAATTATGACTCTGGAGGAAATGAAAGAAGTATGTAAGGACAGAAAGAAATGGCGGTTGATCTGTAATGTTGGCGGCTAGGGTTTATTAAATTGGAATTTGTTTTTATTTGTAAATGGATGTTTTGTATTTGGATATTGTTGTTTGGTGATGTATAAAATGTAATTTGTCGTGTGTGTGTGTTCCTTGACTTATAGGTTGGTATGCGGCTGACCACCCATGCTGTAAAAATGGTTCACTTTGCCAATGTCACCCCTGTCTCAGGGAAGGACGGCAAGAGTTGCAGGGTGTATGTCCATTTGAGATTTGGTTTTTATGTTGTAGGTTCACATGAGGCATGTGCAAGCGCGAACTTGTACGTGTCTGGTTGTGAGAATGCATGTAATGTGAATCTCCAATGTAACATATCTTTGCAACTTAGATTAGATTAGATTAGATTAGATGAAAATCAGTCTCATATTACCTACACTGAAAACAGATGGTGATCTTACATATTTTTTAAATCCTGGTAATACATTTCGCGTGCCAATTTTACAGGAATTACCTCGTTTTGATTATTTGTAATGGTCGGTAATACCTATAACTGTTTACCCAGTTTTTATTCCAACACAAACACATAAATATTTACTCGGACTACCTACAATAGACGCTTTTCACACAGTCTCACGGTATTTGAGTTTTCTTATTGCTACATCGTGATGCGGGGTTAATTCAGCTTCTTCACTACATGAGTGCAGTGAGAGAGCTCTCATCGTCATCATCACACTGTTGTGTTGCGGGGTTAGTTCACTCTACCCACCTCCGGTAGGTACAACAGCCGTGCGGTGTTGCCAGCTCTACTAGCATTTCGTTATTCCAAGCCCTGTTGGCGCGTCTGCCTTTTGTTTGTTTTTTTTGGGTTTTGCTAAAATGGCTGAACATGATTTATGACGGAGCGACCGGGGGGTTTGTTTCTTTTTCTGACGAATCGGTTTGACTTTTTATTGGACACAACATTTCAATGGATTCTTCGCATTTTTTGTGTTATTGTCGGTAGGTATTCTCGGAAACCTAACCGTTGTCACTTCATCCGTTGCAATCTTAACCTACCTACATAACATCTAGTTCTAGATGTATCCGATATTTAAATGTAGACACGCAAATATTTTTAACTTACCTGCAGGGGCGTAGCTGAAAACTCATACTTTTTATATTTGAAAAACTCAACACAATTTTTTATTTAGGTATATAAGTCTTCTTCTTCTTCCTATCTTCTAATTAAATGTCTACAACAGCCATTGGTTCTTCCATTTTAGCAAACTACCTTCAGTAAGCTCCGTGACTGAGGTTGGTATGAGGCTGACCACCGTGCTGTAAAAATTCGTTTACAAGGCGGATGCCTTTGATGGCAGAATCCAAGGTAAGGGGGCAACTTTCGTTCTGGATATACTTAACTGTGATGAGAATCATCAATGGCGAAAGTACCTATATAAGAAAACCAGGACCGAGAAAATGATGATTTATGATATCAAATCAGATTGGTGAAATTATATAAAATGGAATATATATCTACCTATGAACTTCAAAGTGCATGTAAAAGAGGAAAATGTGATGGACATAATTGAATTGAAGTAGGGGTATGCAATGATAAGCAGAAATGGAGGCTACTCTGAGGTAGAGACTCTGGCCACCCTTAGAACAATTGCGACAGTATTAAGTAATAGTTACAGTGTTAGGACGATCTGATCTTTCTTGAAGGAGGAAGTTGGATGCCATGTTTAGTTTTGAATAAGAAAATTTTATTAAAAAATCTTAAAAAATATGAGTTTTTCTTCGGGTGCTCTAAGATGGTATTAGAAACATAGCTGGAAAAACTACGGCCATTTTTTTCAGGTTTATTCATATTTGATCATTAGGTACCTACTTTATGGAATAAAAAACACTTGCTCTATAAAAAATAAAGGGTTGAGAGACGATTGCGAGGTTCAGACGCGAAAAAAATTGAGACACTGAATATCAATATGAGAAAAAATTTCAGAATATTGTAAACATCGAATGAACAATGTTAAATAATAACCTAAGTTAGATAGATCTGTGTAGGTATGTGTGGAAGATCAAGACATGTAGATATGGATATATCTACATATTTAAGCCAATAACGCGTTATTTATTTTTGAAATTGAGAAGATATAGGTACCTACTGAAAAAAATCGTCAGATGGAGCGGGAAGAGGAGACGTTTTTGGATCGACCATGTAGACCGCATGAACGAAGGAAGGATAGCCTGAATCGTGGCACAGGAAATACCAGACGGCCATCAGCGCCTACCAGAAGGGCAATTCTGGATCTCTAAGGCGAGGCCGAAGGCGTTAGGCGACTGATACCGATTCGTTGTTATGATCTTTGCTGTATCCTACCCAAGCAAGTATTATAGGTAACTGCTAACTAGTAAGAATGAATTATGATAGAAGTTGATACTAAACACTCGTGAGGAGTGCACATTCTAGTACCTGTAGCAGTTAGCGACCAGACGGCCTTGCTTACCAACATAACAACAAGCCAACAACTTCTATATATTACAGGTTAGGTGTGTCTACTGTGAGTAACTTATGTGAGAGTGGTCTGATGGTCAGAGACATAATGACCACTACGCTGGGAGGACTATTTACGTTAGTACACACAACCTGGTACATCCACCCACGTCTGCAGAGTGATAGTAAACAATGATTTGATAATGATTTTCGGGCGCATCTGCAATGTCTTGTTAAAAAAAATACTTCTCATAAATTAAGGTTTTGATTGAAGTTGGAGATTGAACTGTTATGTTCTTCTACGTATCAGCCTCTGCGGCACTACACCAGGTGTCATAGACCCCTAGAATCTCAAGAATCTAGGGAGTCTCCCGCACAGGATTTCTTAAAAAAAAAGTTTCACACCGTAATGGCCTAGTGAAGGGCGATGTTTATCAGTCTCTGGTTTCCCGTGTAGAGATCGGCGTTCTGGTGTGAGCGAGAAATCGAAGAATGGTCTGGAATATATGCGAGAAAGATCTCTTTTGTACCTTTTTATAGGGAATGCAATGATGCGGAGAAGGATTAGTCACTCCAAGCATTTTGCCGTGAAGACCAATAAGTATAGATTATCAATTGTGGTAAATTGTGAGCCAACCCGTGTAAATTAAAATCTGTTAAAATAAATAATTGCAGTTTAATAAAAAGAGAACCCAGTAAAATCATAAAAAAATGGAGCTGCTTGCCGGACAGGAGAGGAAACAGCGTAGAATGTAGATGGTCCATAGTTAGCTGTGAGAAGCCCTGCTGTTCCATAAATCCTCTCGTTAGCTCTCAGCCTGTTTAGAGCTCTCCATGCGGGCCACTCAAGGTCTTGAAGAGAAGTCTTCTTCAGGTTGTAGAAAGTCTTCCGAGCATTCATCTTTCCACATTCGCAATCTCTCAACCGCTGGGCCCATACACGGGGGCTGCACGGTGCAGAGCGACGCCCTGAAGTTCTGACTTCCTGTGGTGATGATGTGCCATTCCCAAGTAACATTTTAGTCGGGCCTAGGTTGCGAAAATTGCCTGTAGGTCTTAGAAGACTCCTAGAAAGGTTAATGCTTTGCTATATAGTCATATTAAAGACTTGAGAATACCTAATAAGTCCTAAAACTAACTGTTTATTCTCGCAACCTATTTACTGAATATGTTATACCTATTGTTGGCACGTTAGAGCCAGCTTCCTTTCATTCCTCGCAGACACTTTTCGTCTGAACTATACCTAACTGTAATATTCTACTACGGGTAGACAGCACCTCCACAGATGCTTCTCCACTTACGCATTTCTTTCATCTCCTCAACATTCATCATTATCTATTTATCTTAATGCATGCTCTTCTCTTTTCCTCACCCTGCAGATACTGACTTTCTCATCTCCGATTGACCTGCCCAATAGGTAGGTATTCCTCGGTACTTTAATGAACTCTTTCTTAAATTTCCTTCATCCTCTCCTGAACGCAGGCCTCCTTCAAACTTCTCCAGCATTTCAATGAACATTAGGACATCATCGTTTTGACGCACCTTTTGAAAGTTTTTTTTTTAAATATATTTTTGGTTGCAATGCTAGATTATGTTTCTTGAGTATTTGCCAAGGAAGAGGTCAATTTGTAAATTCCTGACTAGCCCTAGCCGATGAACTAGGCAGACAAAAGACCTGTGAGCCGTGAGCGTGGTGTAATTTTTGGTTTTTAACGCGGGAATTTTACAAAAATTTGACAACTTTAAGTTTTCCAGCTTCCGTAGGAATTACCTGTTTGCACATAACTGTGATGAGAATCTTCAATGGTGGGAAAAAGTAAGAAAAGGATGGCCGAGAAAAGTATGACATGATCATGAGGTAGGTAAATAGTGAATTTAAGAGAAATAACATTTACGAAAAGGTGATGTATGTTCCTTGACTTATAGGTTGGTATGCGGCTGACCACCCATGCTGTAGAAAATGGTTCACTTAGCCACTGTCATCCCTGTTTCAGGGAAGGCCGGCAAGAGTTGCAGGGTATAGGTATCTTCATTTGAGATTTGGGTTTTTTTTTTATTTATTTAACAAACAACACAAATACATAAAAATATACATAATTTTAAGAAAAATGAAAAAAATATATATAGCGTATTGTGTCAATTACATGTTAAAACTAATAATAAATGTTTAAAAGATTACATAGAGATTAAAATAATATTAAAAAAATAGGAAAACAAAAAAAATAAAATAAAAGATAAGAAAAGAAAAAGGAAAACAAAACACCAATCCTATAAAAAAAAAAAGTCAATCCTCTAAGTTTCTACACTCAATGCCTTATTCACCTCTCTTAAGAATGACCTCTTGGATAGGTGAAATATATCGATATGGTTAAAATTATCATTATATAAGCCGAGAATCCTTCCGAAGATGGAGTTGTATCCATAGTTAGTCCGGTGAGTTTTAATGTGGAAAAGTGCATTCAGTCTTGTACGTCTAACATGAGGGACTCGGAAAGTGACTTTTTCGACAAGTTCCATCGAGTCGATTGCCCCATGTAGAATACCATGCAGGAGGCTCATGTCCTGGGAGACGCGACGAGATCTGAGCGAAGGGACTCCATGAAAGCGAGCGGCTTCCTGATGATTAGCAAAAGAACTATGTGTTCTGAAATTAAGGTGTCTCAGAAATTTATTCTGAACACCCTCCAATCGTCGAATGTATACATCATACATGGGACTCCATATTGGGGAAGCAAAGTCCAACAGGCTACGAACATAGGCTAGATATGGCGTCACAATTGCCGGCAGAGACTTGAATGTATGTTTAATGCGACAACTTCTGCATGTTTAAATGCGAACTTAAATGTGTCTGCTTGTGAAAATGCATACAATGTGAATCTTTAATGTTACATATATTTGCAACTTAGATTAGATTAGATAAGATTAGATGATGCATATGAATGAATTGAAAGAAGTATGCAAGGGTACGGAGAAATGGGGAAACTCAACGGAGGCTCTGGCGAATCCTAGTGAAATTGATCTTCCCATTGAGGATTTATCACACTCGTCGATCTTCAGGCTTCTAGTCTCTAAGGCCCGGTATTTTCAACGTTAGTATAGCGACGTTATACTGAGTGAAAAGGGCGCACTTATGTCAATTGTGCGGGTAGTCTTTTTTATCAGTTTAAAGTCACATTGAAAATACCGGGACTCAATTCCGGTATTTGCATATTTGTTGTTGTTGCAGTTGCAGGGTGTATCTTCATTTGAAATTTGGGTTTCCATATTTTTAGTCCACATGCTGCATGTTTAAGCGTGAACTTATACGTGTCTACTTGTGAAAATGCATATAATGTGATTCCTTAATGTTACATACCTTTGCAACTTAGATTAGATTAGATAAGGCAATTTAGGGATTTCAAGTAAAAAAGAGGCAACTGAACCAGCAGAGGCTCAGGCCACCCTGTAGGGTAATGATACTATAGCTACAGTTACAGCGCATTAAGTACATTATTACAGAGCGTCAGCAGCACTCCTCTTATTTGAGAGGCCTGCGGGGTCGCGTCTCTGCTCGGAAGCTTTAGGGGTCGATAATAATAATAATAATATCGCAGCCCTTACCGAGTCCACAGGCAACGTCGCAAGTGCTGTCGGGGGGAGGTGGGGGAGGGGGGAGGGGCGGGGAGAGGACCGCCTCCCAGGCTCTAGGGGATGAACGAATATGAAGCCACACTAGCAGCACTTACAATCAAAATAATTTATTTATTTTTTATCATTAATTGTAAATTAATTGTCAGTCGATATTTCAGTTTGTAGAGTGCTTGCATTCCGTACCGAGAACTTGGGTTCGAATCCCACCGAAGGTGTCAGGAGTGACTTCCAGTTTCGGTGTTTATTAAAATACCGGCAAGGCTTACTCAGTCTTCACAAGAAATGAGTACCAGCCCCCTCGGGAGCTGAGAATCCTCCACTTCAACTGAAGTGGTTGGCGCAGCACTAGCCCCCTTACCTGTAAAAATAAATAGGTTACACTCGCGACATGCGAAACCCTTCAGGGGATAATACGACAAGAAGTTACACTATCTGTCTAGCTTAGTTGCGTTTTCTTTTTCATTACCTACTTGTACTTAATTAGTTTTATGGTGATTTCTTCCATGGACTGGAAGTCTCATCACCACAGTAATTCTTACCTACCGAATATCGCTAATATTTGTATGAAGACCTGTCAATCCAAGATGGCCGCAAGTGAGCAGCTGATTTGTTTGGATACAAATATTGTCGATATTCGGTAGGTAAGAATTACTGTTGTGATGAGACTTCCAGCCCAAGTCTTTATATAAGTACCACATCTCCACGTAAGTGTAAGTATGAAGTGACTGGTATGTACTTATTTTATTACCTGCTTAGGTAATAAGCAGGTAATAATGCATAGCCTACCATAGATAATATTCTTATCTACTACTAGATACCTGTACCATTGAGTTATGTATGATATAACTTACGGCATTGATACATTCTATGGGGCACAGTTGTCCCTATTCCTGTTGAAGACAGCAGTGGTGTAGTTATACAAAACATGTCCTTACCTGTGAAATCTTAAGTTTTCTTGCTGTCTCTATTTTTTGTTTCGACTTTTGACATCCATTAATCACATAAGCCATTATGTCTTAAATAAAGTATTTTTTCTTAAAAATTCTATAAATTTATCGATCAAAAGATGTACTTATAACGCGTGTGCAGAACGTTTGCGCAGGCGTGAGTTTCAAAGTTACCAACTTTCTGAAAATATTTCGTAGTTTCACCCGAGATTTTTTGCTTACAACGATATGACTCTCTTTCTAGCTAGGGACGATTTTCGGTTAAGTAAGTTGCAACTGTTATAGTGTATATTTCCGTTAAAATAGTTACTTGTTCACATATATCACAAGTCAATGAGCTGTACCCTGGCACGCGTTGCTGTTTGACAGTCAGGTTAAATGGAAAGTAAAGGACGTTGCTTCATCATTATGAATAAACCATCCTGAAGGCTTAAATATTAATAATTCATTGAAATATAGTCTCACTTTGTTTGCTGGTTGGGAAAATAGCATACAGCATGTGTAAGCGCGAACTTACATGTGCCTGCTTATGAGCATGCATTAGACATGAATACATCTTTGCAACTTAGATTATAGATAGAACTCTCGTCTCTCATATTTTAACATGTCATAAAATTCTATGTGACAATCTGTTTTTCAATTTAAAAAAAATCTCCCTAATATTAATCAATACAAATCTATAAGATTTGATGTTAGTGTTGCTACAATGGGCTCGGCATTTATTAGGTTTGTTAGGCCCCCGCTGTGGCAGAGGTGGGGGGACCCCTCGCCACCCTCCCCCCCTGATATCTCCCCTCGGCTTTGTATGGCTTTAGCATCCCTCCGAGCGTTTTGAATGAACTATGTCTGTTGTGTAGACAGGAGGGGGGAGGGCCGCGTGATGGACATTTTCTTTTTTTTTTTTCACTGCGAGGGTTGATTTAGCAAATGGAATGAAACAGCAATCAATGCAAATAAATATCTGGTAGACTAGCTACCCAAATAACACCCAAAGGCGGGTGATGGGAATGCGTGTGACTGTTAAAAAAATGTAGTTACAATAAATTGTAAGTAAGTAATAAGGGATGTACTTACAAAGTTTTTGAAAATATTTATTTAAATCTTATAGATACTATCTTTAATCTGAGCTCCAAAGTTCTAATCTAATCTAATCTAGGTAAGTTGCAAAGATATGTTACATTAAGGATTCACAGACACGTACAAGTTCGCGCTTAAACATGCCGCGTGTGGACTTACAATATAAAAACACCTCAAATGAACATACACCTTGCAACTCTTGCCGACCTTCCTTTAAACAGGGGTGACATTGGCAAAGTAAACCATTTTCTACAGCATGGGTGGTCAGCCGGATACCAATCTATAAGTCGAGGAACTAAGTTGGTTAACATTTAAATGCGTGCCCACAAGCAGGCACATGTAAATTTTGTACTAACAAGTGCCGCATGTGTGCACCTACTTACAAATTAAAATTAAAATCTCAAATAAACATACACCCTGCAACTTGAGCTCAATGCTGTAAAAACTTCGCTCACTTTTGCCAATGCCACCCCGGTTTCAGGGAAGGGTGCAGGAGTTGCAAACTTGTGAACTTACCTATTCTAGCTAGTCCTTGATTGTAAATATTACCTACTTCCGTTCCGATAAGTATTTTTGAGACATTCTGGCTAAAAAGTGAGTACACCACGAGTACCTACACCTAGAAGCAATAACCTCAAATGTTTACTTCGTGAATGAAAATACGGCATGACTCAAAACTTAAAAAATATTATTGTCCAGTTCTTTTCACATCTGGTGACTTTCGGTGCGTTTTATCTTTTTGTTTCGCAAAAATGTGCACATTGCGAAAACTTGGCACAGCTCACGTAGATGCCACAATGGCTAAACATTATTCTCACTTTGTAATGGCTAAGCATTCCGAGTAACAGTGTGTGTGTGTGCGACTACTCGTATGAGGTGAATGTGCGTGAGTGTGGGTGCCGCATTGTTCTGCTGAGTTTTGAGGTCATTTGTATGAGCATTGTCCTGCTAAACATTATTAGCATGTGCTTATAGAAAATGATAACAAAATACCAAGATACCACCTCTCATGCCTACTTCAAGGCAAGCTGAATAAAGCATTCGACAGAAAGCCTTGCGGAAGATTACCAAAGTCTTCTTCCAGAAGCGCTATTCTGCTTAATTCCTTACGAACTTAAGGCGACGAGATCTTTATCTATTAAGTTCTTTAGCAAGCGCTAGCAAGCTTCGACTTGGATTGATATCCAAAGTGTAAAGAATTTAGCTGAATAGCGCTTCAGGACTGTACAGAGACATACTGAGACTGGTAGGAAGAAGTTGACATATTAGTAGTCAGGCTATTTTTCGTCTTTGCATATCTACTTCTCTCATTTCATCCAGAGTCATAACCTTTATTCATAGAAGCTCTCGTTTTATATGACTGAAACCTTTTCATTCGTTCGCTATTTCAGGAATATGGTCCATCTATACCTTTTTCGATTCTCCTTTACCTCGAAATCTATCTATTCTTTCAACGTATATTCAGGGTTGAAAACATAGCGAGTTTAAGAATGTTTTTTAAACTCTGATTGAGTAAAATATGAGAATGAACTAAATATATTTTGTCATGCAAGAAAAAAAAAACTGATTTTGTTTATTTTGAAACAAAATAATTCATTCATCGACACTTAAAAGGTAAACCTGAATAAGTGACATATTAAGCTTATATGGGTTTCTCCGATAGATGCACTTTATTTCCTATTTTCTACGAGAGAAAACACTACAAAAAGTGTGAAAATCCTGTAGTGTAGAAGTTGGTCATGAGCACTGCCTTGTAATTAATTCATTCAATTACTATGAAAAGTTACAACCTGTGGAATGTCTTATCCACCATTTCTCAAAGCAGTGAATCGGAGATGGCGATATCTTTTCAAGCTATTAGTATTTTTTTTAAGGAAGCCTGTGCGGGAGACTCCTTAGATTCAAGAGACTCTAGGGGTCTATGACACTTGTTATAGTGCCGCAGAGGTGTTGGTTATGTGGCATTTGTCCTTATCCGGTTGCAGGGCCGTTAGCTGCGCAGTGCTGTGGTGTGTGTTGCGTTGCGTTGCTTTGTTTTGTGACACTGAGAGGAAATGGCGATCGATATTGGATTTGAAAAGGGTAAGGTTAAATTGGGATGGAAACACAGATACCGGTAACTCATTCCATAAGCGGGCAGTTTGGCCAAGGAATGAGTCGTGAAAATACCAAGCTCTCATAGTTTTGATATCGACTGCAAATGGTTGGATGTGAGCCGTTCTACGAGTTGCCTTTGTTGTGACGAGAGGAGGGGGTATAGGTATTTAAAGTAAGAATCTTTTTGTCATGCAAAAATCATAATAATTTAAGTGTCTTTTAGTAGTGTGTTTTTAAAATATTTATCTTTAAAAACAAAGAAGCGACAAGCTCCGAGATACCTTTAAAAAGCGCGAATTTGACTCACCCACCTCCACAAAATCGGCGCCAAAAAAACATGATATTGAACAAAAATGGTTGGTCGTTTTCAACTCTCAAAGTTTTGGGACATTCGACAAAAAATGAACACCAATGGATTTTCATCAGTGGCAAATTTAATTCAAAATTGATGTTTTCGCGTGGATTCACCCGCAACGCACAGTCTGTGTGATTCTAGTGTCGTTGCTAAGCCATTATCTGCATTAGCATTGGCATGCCCAACTTCGTTATAACAAGTCTGACAAATATGGGCGCTAATGAAATACGCACCCACACACACAGACACACACATACACACAAAATATAGGTAAGTACTAATGGCTTACACTTATAGGACGATAAATCAAAATAAATACCTACTTAATGACCATTGTTACGAGTAGTTTCTAAGAAAATGTCTCCAGTTCGTGTAATGCTTTAAATAGAAACAGGAAGTAAATTATGAAAAAAAAATCTGTACCTACCCTGAGTACAAGTTGCATGTTTAGCAAAACTTGAGTAAAGTAAAGGTTTACGGAAATATTAAAACTTCGGTGTCAGTTTGGGGTGATACGTTGATGTGTTGAATATTTTGTAGGGCTTACAGTCAACCCGTTTCGATTGGAAGTGCGCAAGGCAGAATAAAAATACGTTCCTTCCTCTGCTCCTGCTCATGCTACACGCGCTGCCCAGCGATCCGGGATTTGTCAGTTTTTTGTCGAACTTCAGAGGACCGGTGCAAGAGCGATTGCATTTCGCTATCTGCCATCTTGTTTGTTTGCCCATTATAGTCCGTATTGCGAAGAGCAGCGGCAGGAGCACGGGCTAGTATGTTTTAAATTAAGTACCTACTTCAATGCCGCAAAATATTTTAATTTTTACCTCTAGTATAAAACATTACATACTTAGCTACTCGTACAACATAACTACCCACGATCGCAACACGCTGAACGCTTACTTTTCTAGGCTACACGTGTAGAATAACTTGCCGCGTTTTGTGGCGAGTGGAAACTATTTATTTATACAGGTAAGGGGACCAGCCTTACGTCAACCATTTAAGTTGAAGTGGGGCTTTTACAGCGAGGGGGCAAGTGCGCTTACAAATGCTCCATGTGTACTTACAAATTAAAATCCAAACCTCAAAGGAACATAAATCTTGCAAATTTGGCTGACCTTCCCTGAAACAGGGTTGACATTGGCAAAGTGAACCATTTTTTATAGTAGGTATGCGTCCTCAGCCTCATACCAACCTTACATAAATGTAAATATATCTTTGCAACTTACATAGATTATGGATTATAGATTTATAGACTTAGAAGTAAAATTGTATAGGTATTTATTTGATACGATTTTACTTCTCAGTCTGTTACTGTTAATGTTTCTGTATCCTGCCGCCGTTCCACTAGGGGTGGCCGTCACCTCCGCAGATACGTCTCCATTTTTTTCTGTCCTTGCATACCTATTTCATCTCTTCAACATTCATCACTTTCTTCATAAAATATATGGGTATCGCCGTCGAAATTTGTACCTTTTGTCTTGTGCGTGTGTCGCCTAATGATTTTCAGTTGTGCGACCCCTTCGGGGATAACGTGGCAAAAAGTTACGCTATATGTGTAGCTTAGTTGCGTTTTTTTTTTTAAGTAAGTATAATTTTTTAACCAATATTAATATGCCTTATAATCTCACAAATGTGACGCGCGGTAACGATAACGGTAGCGTTCGTCAATACAAAACACGCCCGACATGATCTTAAAATTGATTTATTTGAAAATTAATAATACCAGCGACTATAAAAACACACAATCTTAAGAAGCACTAATGTTTCTAAGTAGACAATACACAATTGACAACAGATTCCGATATTTACCCTAATAATTCCAAGCTAAATCCCACTCAAAACAATCACGACAAGTTTACGGCTGAGACGTAGACCCTCTCAGAAGAAAATGAAGGTAGCGAATCAGTTTTTTTGTGTTTTCCATACTGCATCAAAGAGTTACCATACGCGAAAAAATACAGGGATGCAAGATTTTTGTCAGTTGTAATGAAAATGGTAACACACTAAAAGAAAAAATTCGGAACCAAAAATGGAGACAACCCGTAGCAAATAATATTACGTGTATAAATAAATAAATATTCTTGTGGCTAGTACAGAAAACAAAAAATACGTTACTAAGGTATATGAAAAAATACTCAATTTTATAAACATTTGACTATTTTGATCGTATTGTAACGAAATACACTGGTAGATGTTTATTGGTGTACGTGTGTTTAGAGAGAATGTTCTGGCCCAGACGATTGTAATTGTAAGGTGTGTATGTAGGTAGGAAATGGACTCTTCATGAAATAAATATGTCCAGAATCGTCTATACAACTGTGGTAGTGGAAGTTTCTAGGGCAGGCTGGAATGGCCCCTAGGTTCCGCTATAAGAAGGGCGACAATGGGCTGAAGCGAGTCAGTCTTCGAAGCACTCACACAGAGGAGTATCTAGTTACTAGGGCGACCAATATGGTGTAAAATAAATGTAATCTGTACGAAATAAATAAGTGTGTTAAAATAAATCTGTTAGAATAAGTCTGTTAAAAATAAATCTATTGTAAGAAAGTCTGTGTAAATAAACTGTATGGCTAACTTGTGTTAAACTTGTGTTTTAATTAAAAGAACCCAGGAAAAACGTAACAATGGTGTCGGTGTGAGATTTAAAACCAAGTACCAAAAAAATCTGTGCTTAAGACTATTGAAAAATATTTCTGGACAACATAATAAAAACTAATGAATAAAAAAAAAAAAGTTTTAAATACAACTGATTAAACTTGAATTAAAAACGATCGTGTGGTTACCCGCTAAAAATTTGATTGAAGTGTGCATAGATAACGTGTTAATAATATTGTGTTAGTGTTGGTAAATACTCATTAGCCGATCTGACGAAGCAAAGTAAATAATCATTATCTAATATCATTATTTGAAATTTAAAAATATTTTTTTTTGTAAAATAATTTGTTTTGAAGTAAATTATTTTGAAGTAAATTTAAATTTTTGTTAAAATAAAAAATGGCTAAGGTGAACATCAAGGACCTCAAAGCCTATGAGCTTAAGAATGAGCTTCTGGAGAGGGACCTGGAGACCTCAGGAGGGAAGGCGGCCTTACAAGCACGCCTCATGGAGGCCTTGGAACAGTCAGGCGAAGACCCGGCATATTTTGTCATGGCGTCTGGAGGGGACCGCGAGCGAGCCGTGGAAGAGTTTAAAACAAAGATGGCTGCCAACTTCAAGAGCTTGAGGGAAGACCTAGCTGGTTGGAAGGAGGAGATGGCTAAAAACCTAGCCTTAAAAATGTCGGTGGACACTGATAGTGTAAAATTAAGTGATAATCAGGATGACAAAAAGGCCGATATGTCAACTGAGGATGAGTCATCTCAGAAGTTGGGGAAGGGAGACCTGAAGGCCAAAAACAACGGCCAGCTCAAGGCTGAGGACTCAGCTGACAGCAAAGATGACAAAGATGATGTCAAGTCGGCTGAAAACGGCAAGAGTGACTCGGCCGAGGTGAAGGCTGACAAGGATGCGAAGGAGGAGACGGACGCCAAGGAGGAGGATGAGGACGCCAAGGACAAGAAGGGCAAGGCCAAGAAGGCCAACAGTGTGAAGAAGAAGCCCGCGCCCAAGAAGAAGGCGGAGGAGGCCGTGGAGGAGGCTCCCAAGAAGAAGAAGGCCGTGGAGCCGCCGGTGCCCGTGCCCGCGGGCCGGGGCATCCCCATCGACCACATCCCCGACGTGGAGGTGGCCATCTCCAGGTTCAAGATGGAGGACCTCAAGTTCCTGTACAATCAATTGTGCCGCACGAACCTCATCAAGCGCAACAAAAAGAAGTTCAAGGGCTACGAGTTTGAGAAGGACACGCCTGAGCACAAGGCCAAGCTGGAGGAGGTGCAGAAGCTGGAGCCCAAGCAGCTGCGGACGCTGTGCGAGAAGCTGGGCTTGGACAAGAGGGGCGCGCCCACGGAGCTGGCCAGCAGGGTGGTGGGCTTCTTGCTGCTGCCAAAGCAGGCCTCCTCGCACGCCAGGGGGCTGATGAAGGAGAGGCCGGTGACTGACCGCGGCGAGGCCACGGGAGGCAGGCCCAGAAGGTCCGCTGCTGCTATTGTCAAGAGAGGTTACTCTAACGAGGAGTATGAAACAGATCCGGAAACCAAAGTGCGGGGACCCAAAGTCAGCAGGGATGATTTAGGGGATTCAGATGGCTCGTACAACCCGAGTGGCTCCGGACAGGAGGCGGACTCTGACTTTGACCCGTCAGTGAGGGAGAGGGGCGCTCCCTCCCGCAGGCGCCGCGCCCCCGCCCGCAGGGGCTCAGCCAAGCAGAGCAAGCAGAAGGGACGACCCAAGCATGGCGCGGCAGGAAGCCACTCAGCGAGTCAGAGGACGAGAGCGAGAGTGAGAACTTCGCTTCCAAGCAGGAGAGCGGCTCCGACGACCAAGGATTCTGATCCTTTGACGCCGGCGAGCAAGCGGGGCCTAGGAGCGGTGGCCGCCCGGGGACGCAAAGCGGTGCCCCCAGCCAAGGAAAGGCGCCCATGCCGGCCGCCAAGAGGAAAGCACCCCTCCCCACACCAGCCAGCAATGTCGGGCAAAACCCTAAGGGGAAAATTCCGTGGAACGTCATTTTTCCTGACCACTGGATGCAACTGTGGGTCAAACTGCCCGTACCTTCTTAAAGAAAAGACTGTTCCGGGGCGGAACACTCTAAGGGGGGGATAATGTAACGAAATACACTGGTAGATGTTTATTGGTGTACGTGTGTTTAGAGAGAATGTTCTGGCCCAGACGATTGTAATTGTAAGGTGTGTATGTAGGTAGGAAATGGACTCTTCATGAAATAAATATGTCCAGAATCGTCTATACAACTGTGGTAGTGGAAGTTTCTAGGGCAGGCTGGAATGGCCCCTAGGTTCCGCTATAAGAAGGGCGACAATGGGCTGAAGCGAGTCAGTCTTCGAAGCACTCACACAGAGGAGTATCTAGTTACTAGGGCGACCAATATGGTGTAAAATAAATGTAATCTGTACGAAATAAATAAGTGTGTTAAAATAAATCTGTTAGAATAAGTCTGTTAAAAATAAATCTATTGTAAGAAAGTCTGTGTAAATAAACTGTATGGCTAACTTGTGTTAAACTTGTGTTTTAATTAAAAGAACCCAGGAAAAACGTAACAGTATTTTGCCATCAAAGGGTCAAAAACGGATTGGCGACATGTAAAATTTGTATGAGAATGGAAAAAAGGCGATTTTGTTTTATTTTTTAATTACATCGCCACTTCATGCTTTTTGCAGATTTTTTTGTATTTCGATACGCTTTTCAAATACTTTACTCTAATAAATCTAGAATTCAGTAGACATCACCAGTTTTTATGAAAAAACTGAAAATCATTAGGGGACACACGCACAAGACAAAAGGTACAAATTTCGTTGGCGATACCCATACTCTTCTCTTAATTATTCTCACTCTGCAGGTTCCATTCCAGAAAAATCAAATCTTTCCCTCCATTCTAAACTAGGCTATGAAAGTGAGCGCATACCGCCATTCCGCACATCTGCTCCTCGCCGGTTTGTCTTCCATGATGGCAAAAGTAAACTTCGAGCACGAGAACTTTCCACATAACTCGAAAGTTGACTCCTGAACTGCAGTGCAAATTTGAGTTATAGAATAGCAGATTCACAGCTAGACATTTCCGTCTCAGTAGCCGCGCTGCTTTATGGATAAACTTTTCAGATTCCAGTCTTAGAAATTGCTTTTCTTGGTTTCGAGAGATTTATGCCCGATCTTCCAGTAAACTTGTAAGTTTTACGTGTCGCAAAATGCATCACAATGAAGTTTCACATGCTAAGGCCCGGTATTTTCAACGTTAGCATAAGTGACTTGAAACTGATAAAAAAATACGTCCTTATCCTTCAGTATAAAGTCGCTTTGCTAACGTTGAAACTACTGGGCCTTGTGGAACTTTTGGTGCTATTTTATACCGCGTTGTCGCTGATGGGATCGCAATTGGCGTGTGGAGCTTATTATTTTTTACTAGCAAGGGGGCGGGCCTTACGTCAACCACCTTTTAGGTGGTTGACCACACCAACATATTACACACATATTAGGTAGTAGTCACAACCAACATATTAGGTAGTAAGCTTGGGGACTTTTCCATTACTTTTATGCGCAAATATTGATTGGAGGTTGGTGCAACAGGCCCTTAAGGTTTTGATGAGGGCCAGCACCTCCGTAACTAAACTACACATATAGTGTTACTTCTTGCTGCTTTCTCCACGATAGTGTTGCATGTGATAATGTTCTTTTTAGAGATAATGGGGCCGGCCTAACGCCTACCATTTCATAAGAAATGGGAGTTTTCCAGCTCCCGAGGGGGCTGGTACCTACTCATTTTTTGTAAAGGCTTGTAAAGGCCGGAAAATCATTTCTGATGACACCCTCGGTGGGATTCCAACTCAAGCTCTCGGCACGGAATGCAAGCACTCTACAACTGAGCTATCGACCGGACAGTTCTTCGGGAAAAACGAGAAGCGCAAGTGAGAACCAATGATCTTTATCTACTTACGAATCTTTACATATCTCCCCACCTAGTAGGTACCTGCCGACGTGTATTATTTACCTACCCAGCGCCTTAGTAGAGGTCAGAGTCGGTGGCTCTACAGTTGACCTCTGACTCGCTTACAAAATGGAGGATATCTCGGGAGTTGTTGGGTATAAGAGCAGGTATGTAATATTTGATCTCGCAAGTCACTTACATAATAAACCTACCTACCTACGGTACGGAAATATTAACTACTGGTTAGGTCAGGGATGGCGGACCTATGGCACGCGTGCCACAGGTGGCACGCGAGACTATTTTGCGTGGCACGCGAATGAGGAGAAAAAATAAAAGTGTATAAGAAAAAATAAAAAAAGTTATAGAAATAGTATTAAAAAAAACATTGAAATAGTGACGTGTATTTTCTTCTTAATTAATCTACTTAATTATTTTCCTCGGTGTATTAATTTTTGTTTTTATTAAAAATCTGAAGTTACACAAACATTTGATGCATTTTTATTTCCATGGCATGTGGCAAGCGACATATTATTTTATTGAAAAAAAAATTTTTTGACACTCTGTTTAAAAAAGGTTCGCTATCCCTGGGTTAGGTATTCACATACTTTCATAATTATAACCTATGTCCTATACAAATAATGATGAAAAAAAGTTTTTCCTTATTTATATACATTTTGGTTCGCTTTAAAAAAGATAAAAGAATTGCAATAATAACCTTAATATTAAAATAGATAGGTAAGTAAATGATTTTTTTTTACAAACCATTATCCATTTTTAATGTAGGTACCTACCTACTGTCGTGCTGCCGTATAACAACAAATTGTTAGAGGTCTGTACCTCCTCTTGCTTTTTTCTAAAATTATTTTTTTATACGTTCCTTTACTTAGGTACTACTCGTATACCTACCTACATTGATATGGGGCTAACAACTCATCCTGTACAAAATGTCACCTGTCTTTTCAGGGAAGTTCGGCGTAAGTTGCAGAGCTTACGTTCATTGGAGATTTGTTAATTTATTTATTTTGTAAGTAGGTACCCATGTAGCATGTGTAAGCGTCAACTTACAAGTAGGTATCTTCGTATGGACATGCATCTAAAATTAATCTCAATTGTTAATACATCTTTGCACCTTATACTATTAGATTTAAGATTGCTTTGTGAAATTCTTGCGAGGGATCCTTATTTTTAAGAGAAAAAATTTAGAGCAAACAAAGCAACTATTCAGTTAGGACCTGTTGCACCAAACTCCAATGAGACAAACATCAAAATTAAATGTGATTTCTCCCATAAAATCAAAAATTTGGTTGCATAGGTACACGTAAACCAGCTGATGTACCTACATCATATTTTGTGTTCAAATTCCATCATATTATTACCCACTTCCGGTTTATAAATATTTAACCGATGTCCTTACCAGAATTAAGCAATCAAATTTTTTCCTTTTCCTTTCCTTTTCCTTTTCTTTTTCCTTCCCTTTCCTATTCTTCCCCCCATTCCTTTTCCTCTCTTTATGTGATGATTAAGTTAATAGTCGTTTTCTCTTTGTTTTTTTCTTTCTTCTTCTTCATTTTTCTCATATTACTTTCCAAATTTTTCTTGTTTCTCCTTCTTAATTAAGACCCCATAGAGCGAATACGTCCAAAACGGTGTTCCGGGTTTTAAATGTCCATAATGTTTACTTTTTTTTTTAAATCTTTTACTGTCAGAATACAATAAAGAAATGTATAAACTACAGATTGACCGTTTCCAAAAATGATAGAAGTTATTTGAATTCTGTCATAATGAACACAAACTAATGAAATATTACGAAATAATGCTATCTGGGTTCAATGAATAACTTGATTTTTTTGAATGGAAGGATACAAAAAATATGTATAAATGGTAAGTTTATTAATCAAACTCAAAATTGATCGCATTTTTTTTTCGTAATAATGCATGTAAATTGTACAAAATAAAATAAACAAAACAGCTTCAAAAATCCCATACTAATTTTGTAGGGAAACAATTTGACAGAAAAACGCAGTGGTTTGCTCGGCGTTCCCGCCAGTCTGGAGCAAACTGTGAAGGCGAGAGGACGTCTGTTCGCTCCGCATGAATTCTAGCGCGCAGAAAAAAGAATACAGGCTTCAAATAAAAAAACCCGATTAGTATATAAAAATATTTTCTTCACGTAAAATATTATTTGTAAATAAATGTGTGTCAATTAATCAAAAATGTCTTTCGTTTTTTTTTTTAGAAAATATGGGAGTACGAAAACAAAAATACTATAATAAAAAAGTAATCGAAGATTGTTTAGAAAAAAAAAGGTAAATTTTTCTACTTCCATATGATAATAATAATATAATATAATAATATTAGGATGATTTATTTGGTGAGCGCTGTTTTTGTGTGTATCACACCTCAAGAGCCCTCTGCGAGCTTGGTCGTCGCTGTAGAAAGCGCCAATTCTCAAGCAAGACCCAGTTGTTGTAAGGTTGGATGGACCTTTCAGTGACCGGTCTTTGGTAAAGGTTTATGAATTTTTCAACTCAGCGAGAGCACATTCGAAATATAAATGGTATATTTTTGTGCTCCGCCGAGATCCGAATCCACAACCTTCCATTTACGAGTTCGAAGTGTTTCCACTACGGACTACGGACCGGTCCAAGATGCCAACGACGCGCGGTGTACGTGAGCGGTCACCCATCCAAGTACTGTCCGCGCCCAATGTTGCTTGATAATTCCCATGTTTTTTTTTTGCATTATTGAACTATACACGGATGCATAAATGAACGTGATTACTTTTTTAAAATACAAAAATGTATTTACATAATGGCGCTGAAAATGCTCATAGCAGATATAATAATAGGATGATTTATTTGGTGAGCGCTGTTTTTATGTGTATCACGCAGATCACGGTCAAAACTTCCCAACTCTTGAAGCTTCAGTTACCATAGATCATGGCAGCAGTACCCCGAGTGTAACTTGTGTAAACTTATCTCGATTGTCTAAATCGAAAAAAAAAAAAAAAAAAAATCAAGACGTGCCGTCGTATATTTCATTCATTTTCGATTTACGCAATCGAAGGGAGTTTATATTATTATATACTCGAGGTCGAGGCTGCTCCAGTGAGATACATATTATAATTCACGCAAGCCCTACGCTACGGACAACGGAATTATTATTATTGCTGATGTCAAGCAGTCAGTTCAATGATACGAGTATAATATTATGACAATCAGGTACGGCTCGTAGCATACCGTGCAAGGTAGGCTTTATTCTCAAAAATATTTTAATTTGTATAAAAGGTTGGTATGAGGCTGACCACCCATACTGTAAATAATAGTTCACTTTACGAATGTCACCCCTGTTCTAGGGAAGGTCGGCAAGAGTTGCAGAGCTTATGTTATTTTGAGATTGGGTTTTTATGTTGTCCTTATACATGTCTGCTTGTGGAAATGCATGTTATAGGAGTTTTCAAATGTAAAATATCTTTGCAACTAAGATTCAAATTTGGATGAAATTTGATTAATGCCTTACATTGTATTTGCCCGTCTGAAAGATAGTACTAATAACAAATATAAAAAACCATTTGTGCAGATATTAAGACAAAACAATTGAAAATACATTCAAGGTTTTTTTATTTAAAAATTGTGGAATGCCACATTACTAAAGCAATCACCCTTTTTTATTCCAAACTTGAGATGTTAAGTTTTGTCGAAGTCTTTATTATCACATTTATTTTACCTATTGCATTTAGCTCTTCGTGTGTCCCGTGAAAAAAAGTAATGTTATGCTTTAAAATGTCAGAAAACAAGAAAAAAATCAAGTAAAAAGTGAAAAATTAGAGTTTTTCGTGTTTTTTTTATCGAGCAAACTTTTCAGAATCGTGCTGTCAAGCGATTGCAACTCTTTATTATAATGGCAGTAAAAAAGTCTGATGTGTATGAATAATAGTGTTAAAATTTTCATTGATTTGGATCCTTTACTTTCCGAAAAATGTAATTTGGTTAGGCAAACATGTTTGCCATTTATATCGCACGGCACCGCTTGACATTTTGCGCCGGGTAGCGCTTCGAGTTGAAAAGAGACAAACATATTCGATTCGAATAGATTTGCCACTTGCGCCAAGTATTTACTTTTTTAATATATACTTTTGACGTACCTTTACCCGCAAATGTATGAAAACTTAAATAGCGTTCCTAGTTAGCGTTCCAGTTTCCTTGTTTTTTTAAACGTTGTTGTTTAGTTTACACGTATGTTTTTTTTTACTTAAAAGGTACTTCTCTGAAGAGAAGAAAAATATAATAGATAAGAGTAAATTCGTTCTCGCATGCGATCGTTGTTTCGATAATAAAACTTTTGCAAAACGTAACAAGGAATTCTTCTTCTTCTTTCAGTAGGTACCATTTTTAACAAATATCGGCGATGATCATGGATATTTTTACTATGTATGCTGCAGGTCTAAATAAGGATTTGGTGCTTTTGTTAACTACTAGGTAGGTCCATTTGCGGCATGTGTAAGCGCGAACTTATACGTGTCTACTTGTACAAATGCATGTTATATAAGTTCCTAAATGTACTATATCTATGCAACTTAGATTCTTATTTAGATATTGCCCTATATTCTAATAAATTGAACGGCCTGTCTACTGATAGAACACTTGAGCTATGATAGAAACAAAAACAATGCTTACCGAATAAATCATTCTGTAAATTTATTATAAATAAAAATGGAAATATTATTTGGTTATACAGCCGTACAGTATATATTTTATCACGTTGAGTTTACTGTTTGCATGTAATTCACATCTCAATGGCCCGAACTGAAATGCCACCGGTATAATCCAACTTTAATTTTTACAATAGGTATGTAACAGTTTACAAAAATGAAATTTATCTCTGTAAAAAAATTTATGCAGGCATCACACGCAGTATGTACACCTTTAACCTTATATTCTACATCCATATTCCTCAAATGTATGAGGTATATAAAAATGCAAAATATAAGCCATAATGATTATCAAAAATGAACACTTCCATTTATGTTATGATTTATCTGAGTTTGAGTGATCGCGCGTGCACGGAGCGGTAGAGTCGATGCGCGCGCCGCAGCGCGCGGGAACCGAAGCAATTAGAGGTCAAAACTCAAAGGCATATTTGGAAGGCGCCCTCTTAAGCTGTAAACGAAATTATACTACATTATGTTTGCAAACTTTGCTGGTTTTTGAAATTGTATAACTATGTTGTTTATCCCATATATTACATGTATAACTGTTTGTTTGTCTAAAAAAAAAAAAAAATTGATGTGTCAATCAAATATTGATTGGAGGTTGGTGCAATGTTCAAAACTGATCATCGCTTAGTGAGGAAAATTTTCTGATTCATATGATTGCGTTGCAGAAGTGACTTTATAGTCGCACGCATGTAGTTTCTAATGAACGAGGTACTTGCATGTGTCTGCTGGCTCATTGCAATGACCGACGCATGCCGTCCATTAGAAATCGTAGCGTTTGTCGTGGCTGAGCAATGAGCAGTGGCCAGTGATGAGGCAGCTGAGGTACCTGTTACTTTGACGTTAGAAGTAGCTACTGTCAACTGACTGCTGCAGCGAGTTGGTACAGGTTGTCTGCACTGCAAGTTCAGGGCTGGCAATAGAGTCGAAATAAAAACCCTAATGTCCAAATATTCTTGAATATTTTTAACATCACCATTCCAGAAGCGCTATTCTGCTAAATTCTTTACGATCTTAAGGTGACGAGATAGCAATTCGTGTCCAAAAATAAGGTTTACTGTGATTTTTTTTTATCTATGGAGTTCTTTCGCAAGCGCTAGCAAGCTCCGACTTGGATTGATATCCAAAGTGTAAGGAATTTAGCAGAATAGTGATTCAGGGTCCTTAGCAACCAATAAAACAATAATATATCGACGGTTAAAAGGCAGTAGGGCATAAACGACATTTTGGTCAAGAATGAGCTATAAATGCTATCCTACTTGAAAACTCCCATAGCTCTACGATGATTTTTGTACTGTTTATGCCCAAGCAAACAACTGCGTTTTCGAAGTATGGTTTTGGTGTAACCAAGAGATAAGATTTTGGCCTTTTTTGTCCTAAAGGCGCTGTGACATGAAAAAATCGCAAAACATCGTAAAACCACATTAATAGGAATGCCAATATATGCTTTTATTTTTTTTTAATTTAAGAGCTGTTTTGATTTTAACGATATGAGTAGGTACAAAGGACATCAGTGGATCAGTCGCTTTAAGCATTTTGCCGCGAAGACCAATAAGCAGTGATTGTCAATTGTTGTGTGAACCAAACCGTGTAAAACAAATTGTGTTAAAATAAATATTTGCAGTTTAATTAAAAGAGAACCCCAGTAAAATTAGAGCAATATTTTGAAGTATCGTTTAAAATACAGGTAAATATAGGTGACTACCTACCTATAGGCTGATTGATGATCCTATTCTCACAGCCAGCCTACATTCTCTTGAGCACAGAAGGAAAGTTGGAATGATCAGTCTTTTCTATAGGTACTATAATGGCGTCTGCTCTGATGAAATATCCTCACTTATACCCCCTCCTCTCGTCACAACAAGGGCAACTCGTAGAACGGCTCACATTCAACCATTTGCAGTCGATATCAAAACTATGAGAATTAAAAAAAAAACTATGGTGTTTTCACGACTCATTCCTCTGCCAAACTGCCCGCTTATGGAATGAGTTACCAGTATCTGTGTTTCCATCCCTATTTAACCTTACCCTTTTCAAATCCAATATCGATCGCCATTTCCTCTCAGTGTCTCAAAACACAACGCAACGCAACACACACGACAGCACTGCGCAGCTATCGGCCCTGCAACCGGATAAGAACAACTGCCACATCACCAACACCTCTGCGGCACTAAAACAAGTGTCATAGACCCCTAGAGTCTCTTGAATATAGGGAGTATCCCGCACAGGCTTTCTTAAAAAAAAAAAAAAAAGTGCCTTCTGGGTTGAGATTTTTCTAGTAAGTACCTACAAATTACTACGCAAATTTTTAAGCTACTAAAAATGTGAAACTGATCAGTTGTGTTGGCAGCCCTTCTTGTTGCGGTAAGCGCTACTTGTCTTTGTGCTGTGATTGTAATGAGCGGCAGGAATTCCTTCTGCGTGACAAGCGGGAATCACTGAGCGGTGAGCACTGTGCCTAGGGAATGCAATCTCGAGACGAGATCGCTAAGTCGAGATCTCGAGGGATCACAAATTCGATCTCGGCATTTTCGAGATCTCGAATGGGTTTCTAAAAGTATTGTTTCAATTGGGTAACTGAAACATGATTGATACTGCTTAGTTGTGATTACGATGCGAGTAAGATACAAAATAAATTATTGAAAAAAAAGAACTTAATTTTTATAATTTTTTTACTTAAATAATGTTAGTGAACACAGAAATTCAGACCCGTAAAATGTCTTATAAAGAAAGCATTCAAAATAATACAAATTTTCATTCAATTAACCCATAAAAACACGTAATTTTAGCACACCATGACAGTAACTGCACAATTGAAACCATTGACTAATAACATCTGTGGACAAGAAGTTATTTTAACGAAAATAGACATATATATCTGTCTCAACTACTTACGAAAATGGTCATTAGTTAGAAAGAGAACAAAGAACTTCACAGTTGCATTTTCGTTTGTACAAAAAACTCAACAAAACCCCAAAAAAAAATCTTGAATTGGTACCATTGCAAAAAATGGCTGCCGATTTGACCGGAAATCGCTAAAGTTGACGATAGCACGCGTTATAAAAATTGTGATCGCCAAAATTGATGCCAGTATTTTATATTTTCAAAGTGTATAATCATATTTTAATTTTATCACTCATTTCATTATAACCATTGTGATACTTTATGCGTAATATTTGTAATTGTTGCCGCCGTAGTAGATACCACTGCAACGTTTGACACAAGAGGAGCGCAAGAGGGAACAAGTAGATATGAACCAAGTCAGGACTTTAGTTACCGCTCCCCTATATTATAGCTCCATGATTGAAACAATTGTAAACAAACCAGTGCCTGCACGCAGTCGAATATCTTCCGCTCACTTATTTTAGCCAAAGCTATATCACTTATTATTTTCTGTCCCGTTCGACTAACATCGTAAATACTCGTGAATAGTCGAGATAGTTTGCGTATGCGATCCGTCCTTTCCTTCGTCAGTCAGTGAATGACAGAGTGACAGTGTGAAAGTGTGACAGTGTGACAGAGTGACAGAGTGACAGTGTAAAAGTGTGAAAGTGTGACAGAATGCAGCGGCGGACAGTGTGACGGAGTGCAGCGGAGGACAGAAAATGCAAGGGCCTTATTTTGACTGAACACCTAGCGGGAGTAGCGGCAGTATTTCAGTAGATCACAAATATATTTTATGTAAACATTCTCATTGTTGTGTGGCTAGAAAAGAAAATATTACTCGTATTAGGCAAGTAGGAGTAGTTGTCTATACACCAAAGGAAATCCCCACTAATGAATAAACAGCGCGCCTAAAGGCTAGTTCGGATACGGCGACTAATTTAGTCGAGTAGCGAGTAATTAGTGGCTAAACGTGTGCGAACCACATTAGTCGAGTAGTTTAGTCAATGATTTAGTCGAGTCGATACATTTTACTCTATTTTAACGGGCGAGTATCGCCCCGCCCACCACTAAATTACTCGCTACTCGACTAAAATAGTCGCCTTGTCCGATCTAGGCTTTATAGAGATGATGGTTTGCGTTCAGTGTTCACTAGATTGCTGATGAGAGTGATTGATCAGGGGCGCATGCTAATGAGCGGGAGTGGAGTGGGCGGGGGCTGGCGGGAGGGGCGGGCCCAGCGGCCCACGTCAATCAAGGAGCAGACGTGTGACGTCACACACCTCCTACCTCGTGATCAGCATGCCCCCCCGATAACTTATTAATTAAACAAACCTCCATTTTTCTGTTAATCGAAATACACATAGGACGAGAAATGAGGACGTAATACATTACAAGCGTCTCTGTCGCCCACAACAAAATTGAAATTTGATATTATATTTTTCACTTTTCGACTAGGTATCTATTTCTATACGAACTGAGATGGGAAAAAAGCATGACTGCTAAATTTAAATTCTTACGAGAATGAATTTTGCATCATAATATCGTCACCTTAATGGTCATACACAATAAGATTCACTATAATCTAAGTTGCAAGGATATATTCATGTAAAGCTCTCAGATGTATGCCCACAAACCAACAAGTGTAGTTCGCGCTTACAAATGCTGAATGTGCACTTACAAATAAAATCCAAACCTCAAATGAACATAAGCCCCACAACTTTTGCCGACCTTCCCTGAAACAGGGGTGACATTGGAATTGGAAAAGTGAACCATTTTTTACAGTGTGGGTGGTCAGCCTCATACCAACCTATAAGTCAAGGAAAATGAATAATAAATTACATTTAAATATAAAAAAGAACAAAACCTTACAAAGAAATCTATACAAAAAAAGTCAAAAATTTCCTATGCAAAAAATGTAGCAATAGATTACACCAACATTAGAAATCAACACTGCAGATTAGCCGCCACTTCTTCCTGTACTTGCATACTTCTTTCATTTCATCCAGAGTCATAACCTTTTTCATACAAGTTGAAAAATGATTTGAAAAATCCTGGGTAAAACATTTTATTGTGTGCAACTTCTTATAGTGCATATTTAAGCGAACTAATTATAAGAAATGCTCATGACGAACTTCTAAGCTACAGGATTTTCACACTCTAGTAGTGTTTTCTCTCGTTGAAGATAGGAAAAAGGTGCATTTATCTGAGGAACCCGCACTAGGTAGTAGGTAAGCTTAATGTCACTTCTTCAGTTTTACCTTTAAGGTATCGATATGTCGGTATGTCACATAACAATATTTTTATCCAAGACAAGAGACTCTTGTAGGTAAACGTCATCGATATAAATCTTTTATTTTTTATATCGACAGTAAACGTAGAACATAGTGAGCATACTATATCCACCGGGTATCACCTGAAAATACAAAAAAAAAAACATGTTAACAAAAACAGGAATTTTCCGTTCTTCTCAAAATCGGCTTCGATGCGTAGGTCTCTGAAAAACTTTCAGGATGAATTTTTGTAATAAGTAAGAAATAAAGAAGTAATTTTGCAAAAAGGAAATAAATGTCAGATAAGTATATAACGTACAAGAATGGGTAATTGATAGAATATATTATAGGTACCTACCTACCTCGAAATCCTCATCTTAGTAATTAATTTCTACATGCAACGTGAAAAATCCTCAGAGAAGAAGGAAAATGAAAAAAAGCATTATAAGGTTATTAAGGATGTAACATGTATGAACGGGATATCAATGTATCATATGGAGGTAAGGCAGTGGGTAAAGATCTGGCAAGCTTTGAGTCTTCAGAAGTGGATTCTGGTTTGGTGCGGGAGCGTGGGCGTTGTTAGAGGCTGTTGCTTCCAAAGTTGGATCAGATGGGAGTCTTAGCCAGCTACCAACACCAAGCCATGCCACCAACTCACCTTCCCATTATCGCTTCCATCTGTTGTTAACGTGGAACCCTATGCACAAAGTTATTGGTATAACAAGGTTCGGACTACACTTCATATTCAAATTTAACAAAGATTTTTCATTGATTTCTATTAAACTTTGTAGAACTGTATAAGTTGTAATAAAACACTGTTTTATTTTCACGTTATGTTTTTATTTTATTTTCAGGCTTACCCGAAGAAGATCGACATGATTGAAAACGTTTGTAATTATAATTTAAAATTAAATCAACATAAGTGTTCACACTTCTTCAGATGTTTTTTTAATAAGTTCTATAAAGTTTAATAGAAATCAATCAATATGAATTTTCCCAGTGTTAATACACAAACCATACAAAATATAAAGATTTTTCAATTGTGGCAACAATAATTAAGGTTTCGTTTTGTGGTTAGGTTATGTTATGTTAATTACTCTCTCTTTTTAGTTGTTGATACTTTCAAAGTTTAGTATCTGCATACCAGGGTTGTGCACGCCTGTTCCAGCATGGGCTGGCAAACATAATATGGATTTTTCAGTTCTTGGATGCCCAGGAATTGATTCTTGTAATAAATTTATGCAAGTACAAGTACACAATTATTATGCGCACGCTTTGCGTTTGAAGCTTAAAAGATTACGGGTCACTTAAAGTTTTCCAAACTTTTTTAATAAACTAGGTAGGTGCTGTAGCAACTTTTGGCCTATATTGAGGTTTCGCCACTGCTCCAGGTAGGTACACAGTACACCTACTCGTATACAATGGAAGAGAGTATATTTTAGCAACCACAGTTCGGCTCTGTAACTTTCCCTTCAATAGAAAACTGTGTGTTAATTTTCCCAGGCTGTGACGTCACTCGGCTCGCCGCCCGAAGAGAACCGGAAGTTGCCGAAGTCGTCCCTCGCCTGGAGTTGGAGAAGGGGAGGTCCCCCTTTTATAGCCCTTTATTTAATTCCTACAGGATATTGGGAGACCGACCAAGGAAGCGTGGAAACGAAAATCGTATTTTAAGCAACGTTGCAAACGCGGGAGATTATTACTAGGGGGGTTTTTCTATACCAGGAAATCCTTATATTTCATGTGGTTTCTTATATTTGTTAATTTAAAAGTAGGTATCTGCTTAGACAATAGACCTACTCACCTTCCTGTAAGTACGGATTGATGCAAATCTTAAGATTGCAATATAATCCAAAGATCTGAGCACCTACCTAACTTGTTATTGCACGACAGCCCCAAAACCTAGTGGTTAACGCAATGGGTTAACGAAAGGACATGAGTTCGATTCCCAATCGAGCACAAAAAAAGAGATTCAACTACCGTTACCAAAAGACCAATAAAAAAGGTTCATCCAACCTTACAGCAACTGGATCTTCCTTGTGTAATTGGAGCTAGTCTTACCTAATAGGTTGGTATAATGGTGAACCTATGCTGTAATAACTTTGTCCACTTTTGCCAATGCCAGCCCGGTTTTAGGGATAGGCGGTAGGATTTGCATAGTGTGTGCTCATGTGAGGTTTGGCTTATTTTGTATATAGCATGTGTAAGCGCAAACCTACATGTGCCTGCTTGTGCGCATGCATTAAATATGAGCTTTAATTGTTATTGCATCTTTGCAACAGAGATTATAAATTAAAGACTAGCGACTAACGACGCGACGGACAAAAATGCAAAGGTCTCTTGAGGTGTTATTTACACAAAAACAGCTGCGCTCACCAAATAAATTATCCTGATTTTTTTTGTGTTATATTTTTATTTTATGCATAAAATTTGATAACAATAAACGGTGTATTGCTTTGCAAGCAGTTATGTTCCTGAAAAGCAAACGCACCTACGTTTATATTTTTACTATTCGCACCCTCACGTCTATAGTGTGTTAGGTATTGTATTCAAATAAAGAGAAGAACCACATTGGAAAAATACCCGACGGTTTGTCAGGGATCGTCTCCCACTCGGGTGCCTCGCAAAGGACAAAGAATTTCCTAGTAATGCCTGCGGGACTCTCGCATAACGAGATCCTATCTAAGCCCGGGACCACTACGCAAGCATAAAGCTGTGCGCCTAAACTCAAACAACGCGTTCCCAAAAAAAACGTACACAAAATGAAAGAGCACCTCTAGTGAACGTTTTATTTTCGATAAATTTCTTGTTTGAGTTTACACGTGAAGCTTTATACTTACGGTGAGGCCGGCAGACTGACTGAAGAGTATAATAGCGTAGATACGATATTCCGCCTGGAATGTTCAAAGACCTTCAAGCGAATATCGCCCTTATTGTAAGTGCCCATAAAGGGGAAAATAGAAAAGCTGTGGGTTCGCTCCCCGCGTGCTGTGAATGTAAATAACCCTGTCAGCCGTCTGCGAGCCTGGTGCTTGTGTGTGAGTGTTTGTGTGTGTGTGTGTGTGTGTGTGTGTGTGTGTGTGTGTGTGTGTGTGTGTGTGTGTGTGTGTGTGTGTGTGTGTGTATTGGGAATGAATTATTTATTTTGGTGAGCTCTTATCGAGCGTGTGGTCCCAGTAAAGTTTTCTACAGAATCGAACTCAGTGTGAGTGATGGGACCCGAAGGTCAGAGTTCAAAAAGGGGATTTTTTGGAACTTGTTTTTGTTGTCGTTTCCTTTTCTATAGATCTACTAAGAGGAAGAATAAAAATAAGTCAGCGCCGACGTTTACTCTGTAACTGCAACACTGTCCCAATTCCGCTAGGGGTGGCCAGAGCCTCTGCAGATTTGCCGTATTTTTTTTCTATCCTTGCCTCTTTCAATTCATTCATATCCATTACATATTTATACATTTCCTTCTTTTACTCGGGGAGGATAATCTATAATCTATAATCTAAGCTGCAAGGATATGTAAGCATTTATAAGGCTCATATGAAATGCATGCCTACATTTTTGTTTATTTTTATAATTTGTTATTAGATTTTGTCTAGGACTCGGATTTTGCCACCACACCGGTCGACAGCTCAGTTGGTAGAGTGCTTGCATTCCATGCCGTGAGCTCAGGTTCGAATCCCGCCGATAGTGTCAGAAATGATTTCCAAGCAAGGTTTACTCAGCCTTCACAATAAATGAGTACCAGCCCTCTCGGGAGCTGGAAAACCCCCACTCCAACTGCAGTGGCTGGCGTAAGGCCGGCCCCCTTACCTGTAAAAATAAATAGGTTCAACTCGCCACATGCGACCCCTTCGGGGATAACGCGGCAAAAAGTTACACTATATGTGTAGCTTAGTTGCGTTAGTTAGGTACGTTGTGTTACCTAGCAGCAGAATTGAAGCAATTTTCTTAGATTTTTAACAATAAAAATGTATTTTACCCATCGATATATAACTCCATGATTTTACCCACACCCTCCCAGTGTAGTGTGTCCAGCACTCACAGAGAAATCCCAAAAATAGCCTGCCGACATTAATAAAGAGTTGTGGGAAAAGCTATAGTTTAGCACGGGTAAAAAAAACTGTGACAAAATAAACAACTGTAAAGAAGAGCAAATGTTGTGATTGTTTTCTTGAAAATTATGTGAGATATAGTCGCTAAGGATATTTTAGTATACCTACTTTTCGATTTCTTTTGATGAGCTGTCACTTTGACATTGCTTAATTTTTGTTTTTTTTACGCGTTTGTTGTGTCAACTTGTACTGCTTGCACTGCTGCCAACCAAACTTGCACGAACGTAAGCCATAAACCATTCGTCAACGCTCACATTTTTGTTATTTATCTCCCTCAGACATGCATACTTTCCATACATTCATCCCCCTTCCACGCGATTATCGCAAAAGTGACAGTCAGTAAAATCTCAACCCAGGTAGTTATGTAATTACCGAAAAACAGTAGATTTGGTTTATTCGAGATAGCACAAGACGAAAACTTAATTAATTAAGAAAATAGTAATAATGGAGGTGTACACTTTAAGTAGATATTACTGGCTTATAAAATCCACCTCTGTACAGTGATCACTTATGTAGGTAGGTATGTGTAAGTCTGTGATTATCAGGTATAAAGAAACCAGGTGTTAAATGGCACTCGTTGCCAGTATTACGGATTCGGGCCTGGTTCGCTTTACTGTCGCTCCGTAATGGAATTGGTAGCCGTGAGTTTCCCCTCCCCCTCCCCTACCTCTCCACCTCACGTCTGACCCCCCGCACCCTGTAGGTACCTGTAGGAGGTAAGGTTGGTACAAGAGCCTAAGGTACCGAGTTTCAGAAATAATTTATATCTAGATACACTCCTGGTAACATAGTGAATAAAATTCTACACGCACGCTATGGTTGACTACAAAATGTAGATATTGAAGACATACCTACCTAGATACTTAATACTTTTGTACCATACTTACTTAGGTACTTAATTAACCACTTCTTCTCCACTGCTGGACATAGGCCTCCCCCATATTTCTGCATCCAGTCACCAGCAACTCTTTTAAAATCATCTTTTGTACCTACGTGAATAATATTTATTTTCCTTGACAAAGTTGATACCATGAAAAATATGTGCAAAAATGCGATGAAAAAAGATCTGCACACATGTCAGCGAAGAGTTGCTTAGTAGAAATGCATTGCTAGATACTGTCCTGTGGAAAATCTATTGTAAACTTGTCCTGTAAAACTGTCCTGAGATATGCAATGCGGAGATGTCCTGCAAGAAGCTTCGTTAAAGGATGCCAAGTGAAAATACTGTTCGGCGGAAATAGATACGTATTTAGAAAATTTCATGAAAAATTGTCCAGGGATGATATGTAGGTACTGCAGTGGACATGTTTTGAAAAAAACTCCGTGAAAGGATGTATAATCTATCTATAATCTAAGCTGCAAAGATATGTTAACATATAAGCCTCATATTAAATGCATGCCCACATACAGGCACATGTATGTTCGCGCCTACACATTCTGCATGTATGCATTTTAATAAAAAAAACCTCACATTAACATAAACCTTGCAACTCTGCCGCCCGCCCTGAAACCGAGGTGGCATTGGCAAAAGTGAACCAATTTCTATAGCACGGGGGGTCAGCCTCATACCAAACTATCAGTGGCCGGTCCGTAGTCCAGTGGTTACCCTTCGGTGGCCGGTCCGTAGTCCAGTGGTAACACTTCGGACGCGTAAATTGAAGGTTGTGGGTTCAAATCCCGGCGGAGCACAAAAAATATACCATTTCTATTTTCAAATTTGCTCTTCGCTGGATTGAAAAATTCATAAACTTTTACCAAAGACCGGTCATCAAAAGGTCGATCCAGCCTTACACCACCTGGGTCTTGCTTGAGAATTGGCGCTTTCTACAGCGACGACCAAGCTCGCAGAGGGCTCTTGAGATGTGATACATACAAAAACAGCGCTCACCAAATAAATCAGCCTATTATTTTTTTTAATTTAAGAAGCAGAATCAGAAAGGAATTTTTGTGAAAATGCTTTTCAAAAAGTTCTGGGAATATACGCATTGTGAAAATTCCATCAAAAAGTGGCATGTGATGATATGCCCTGCAATGCAAGTGTTCTGCTAAAAGTTCCGTAAAATCACGTTTTGTGTCCTCGCCATGCAAAAGAAAATATGCCCGGTGAAAATGACAAAAGATTTTTTTTGAAATTTCATAGTTAACATCTAGTGTTTTTCACAAGCAGGGAAACCATAGCTCAGCCGCCACCTAACATGAATTTTCGATATAAAAAAGCGATGATCCGTGGATCAAATGTGTTAATAATCCTGATAGTGTTTCTATAAGTAGGTATATATTAAAAATTGACCAATGTGAACATGCTATATGATGAAAGCATTCTTTTATAAGTGTGAAGAAGGAAGATAAGTATAGATTAGTAATTAAAGTTAATTAAAGTTAATACTTAGATAGATACCTACTATTTTTTTTTGGAAGTCAGATGAAGACACTTTTTGATGGTCTGTAACTCTGTCGCCATTCCGTTAGCGGTTGCCAGAGCCTCTGCAGAGCTGCCTCCATTTCTTACTATCCTTACATACCTCTTTCAATTCATTCATATCTATCACCTTTTTCACACATTTTCTTCTATTACGCTCACTTTATACCTACATCCCATTTTTTCACAATCTCCTCAATCTGATTTCTCCATACTTTTCTCGGCAGTGAAGATTTATCAGTTTTTATTCCCCCCGGCCCCCCATTGGTCTCTATTTGCTAGCAACGTTGAAATGAGTTCTATGAGGTGGAACGATGCATTTTGGCGAGAACTCATATGATGAGTTTGGCATGCCTGCCCGAAATCAAAATATTTGTTTGCCTTTTCGTTTGCAATCAAAAGTGACGAAGAAGAAAAAAAAATTACCTACATAGGTATCTATCATTACTGTTATATACCTAATGAAGTCCGCAGGACTTGCGTGGATGCGGATCGCTCAGGATAAAAATGAATGGAAAATGCGAGAGGAGGCCTACGTCCAGGAGTGGACGATCAATACAGGCTGAAGAAGAAGAAGAATTAAGTCCGCAAATGAATTGACATAGACGAAGTTGGGTCGTCACGCGGCCGGGCTGCTAAGGAATTTTGTTATTGGTTGTAAAAGCCATGCCGTAAAATATTGGTTCACTTCTGCCAGTGCCACCCCGGTTTCAGGGAAAGGCGGCAGGAGTGGCAATGTTTATGTTCTTGTGAGGCTTGGTTATTTTTTTTTGTACTTACACATGCTATACAGCACGTGTAAACGCAAACATGCCTGCTTGTGAGCATGCATTATGGATTAGCATTAGGTAAATGGCAATAGGCCTATATCTTTGCAACTTACATTGTAGATTATAGATCGGTAGCTAAGGATGGCAGTTCCATATAAGACTCACGTTTGTTCACCGAGAAAAAAGTTCAAAATTAAAAAATGCTCCAATCTTATAAAAAATCCTGGTGAGAAGGGCACTTCTATATTTCAGCCTCATCACATCTTTGTTATTTCTTCATTTGTATTAACATCTCATAAACTTTGGCAACTTCTAGAAGATAATCAATTAAGTCAAAAGTACCTACAAATACCTACTTCTTCAGATGAGCAGTGATAAAACCAAAATAAAGGATAAGAAAGTTTACCTACTGATAATCTCACAAAGTAATTGTTTGAGACAAATATAAAAATGAAAAATTGCTGCAGGTAGTATTCAAATACAAAAGGGAGTAGGTAAATAAGTTAAGTGGGTAGGTTAATTGTTGTAATAATTTTCCTCACAGCTAGCAACACTTTTCCGATTTGAACTTGGTGTTCGCTTCGTTCTGCAGCAAGGCCGGGTTAGTTCTCAGCCAATGGCGGGCTCGCTGGCGGCCGGCGCGCTCTCTGATTGGTCCGCGCGGCGGTACAAGGCCCGCCAAGAGCGACAACTTCAGGGAAACACAAAACAACAGACAGCGGGAAATTCGACTCCTGTCAAAACGTCAATAAATATCTGATGAAACATGGGAAATGTTTGCTGCGGTAGGAATGCACATCAATTTTATTTTTTCTCTGTTTTCTTAGTTCTATAATTTTCTTAGACCATACATATTATATGTAGATATCTAGGTATGGGTAGATATTATTTGTTGATTTAAAAATGTACTTTGTTGTGTGTGTTCCTTGGCTTATAGGTTGGTATGAGGCTGACCACCCATGCTGTAGAAAATGGTTCACTTTGACAAAGGCAAGAGTTGCTAGGTTGATGTTCATTTGAGATTTGGGTTTTTATATTGTAAGTCCACATGCGGCATGTTTTAGCGCGAACTTATACGTGTCTGCTTGTGAAAATGCATATAGGTAATGTGAATCCTTAATGTTACATATTTTTGCAACTTAGATCAGAATAGATTAAATTAGATTTTCCTATCCTTGCATAGGTAGGTACCTACCTCTTTCAATTCATTTATATCCATCACCTTGTTCACACATTTCCTTTATTTAGGTAGGTACATTCGCTTTGTACATCCCATTCTTTCACAATTTCACCAATGTGATCAAACCATACCTTTCCCAGTCTTCCCTTTCCTTTTTTCTCTTTCACATTTCCTCTGTACCTATTACCTATAGGGATTAGGAAATAGTAGAGAGGGAAATAGTATGAGACTCCTAATCGAATAAAGTATTCATGAATGAGGTCCGCAAATGAATCGACATTAACAAAATTATGACATCACACGGCAGGTCGCTATGAAAAAAGCGAACAAATATTTTGTTATTTGATTGCTAAGCAGTGCTACGTGTTCCCGCCGAGAAAAAAGTTCCGTCCATTCAAGTTGGTACGAGTTAATTTGATTTTTTACCAGGGCTGGAAGTCTCATCACCACGGTAATTCTTACCTACCGAATATCGGTAACATTTGCATGAAGACCTGTCAATCCAAGATGGCCGCAAGTGAACAGCTGATTAGTCTTCATACAAAATATATTGCCGATTTTCGGTAGGTAAGAATTACCTTGGGGATGAGACTTCCAGCCCAGGAGTCGGGGCAGAACACACATTGCAAGCAATGGTCAAACGGTTGACATTTTCTTCTCCATCAGGTAGGCATCCAATTATTATAGGTACCTACCTACTAACCTACCGATCATGGCTTATCTAGGTAGGTAGGTAGGTATGTTCCTACTACATATCAAAACACTGGGAACTGATCTTTTTGATTTGTGCGGAAAACTAAAAGCCATCGAACTGTCAGCCATTCATAGGAAAACTTGATCACAATGAACTCGTCAATGGTCACGTCACCCGGGTTGCTGAAGAAAAGAAAATAAATATTTTTTCATTGGACTTTAGTCAGATGTGCGGGTGACGTTTGCCCGCCGGGAAAGAATCCTATTTTCAAATTAGTACAGAATGCCTTTAGGTATAGGTACCTACACAATAATTTGCGAACCGGTTTGTGAGAAAATTGATACAAAACGCAACTAAGTCACAGATTTAGTGTATATTCTTGCCGCGTTATCAACGAAGGTGTCTTTGAGATCGGTGAGATCGATTAAACCTATTTATTTTTACACGTAAGGGCCAAGGGGGCCGACCTTACGCCAACCATTTCACTTGAAATGGGGTTTCCCAGGTCCTGAGGGGCCTGTGATACACATTTCTTGTGAAGGCTGAGTAAACCTTGCGGGTATTTTACAGTTGAAATAGACACCGAAATCGTTTCTGACACTCTCGGTGGGATTCGAACCCGAGCTGTCGGAATGGAATGGAAGATGACTTTTGGATTATCCTTGATAGAAAACAGTAGGTATTGTTCGAGAGAAAATGTGAAAGAAATAAGAGAATAAGGAAGACTGTGGAAAGCTTGATCAGATAGGTAAAATTGTAAATGAGAGGGATATACAGAGTTCATTCAAAAGTTGAAAATGTTGGTGGATATGAATGAATTGAAGAGGTATGCAAATATAGGAAGAATTGAAGGCAACTCTGCATAGGCTCTTGCCGCCACTAGCGGTATGGCGACAGAGTTACAGTCACAGGTACCTAGATGAACGATGGACAAGGTTCGCTGACCGTTGCTGGCTTTGCTCGATGTAAGGTACAACTTCAATTGAAGGTATATTTCAAGTAGGAATGTCGTAATTTGGGGTAGGTACCTAGTGTTGGCCCAGCATCGAAGTTAGAGGTAATAAGCTGGCATGAGTGAGAAAGGCATATGGTGTGCTCACAAAGTTTCAAGACAAATTTGAAGAGGACTCCTTAAGGCTAACTTCCCATGCTGCAAAACTTGGTTCACTTTTACCAATACCACCGTAGCTTTAAAGAAAGGTGGCAGGAGTTACAAGGCTTATCTTAATGCTGTGGCTGACAAGGATATACCACTGAGACTGAGATGATGCAGCTCATAACACGGATTTGATGCTTTTTGTTAAACCGTTAGCATAGGGTTTTCTGACACAACGCATTCTTCATCTCCACGCTGTCATTTGTTTTATTTTCTATTTTCTTATATGTTTCTTTCGATCAATGTTTATTTTCTTTCAATATAATTTTCTTCTCTTTTTATATTTTCTTTCTCTGTTTCTATTTTTCCTACATGTATTTTTCGATCAATGTATTTGTTTTTTATATGGCTGGTCACGTATTGCACCCTCCGCGCGACCGGGCTGGAATAAAGACTTTAATATTACTCTTAATAAAAATAAATATCCTTACGATAACAACTGATGACTCTATAAACTAACGTCGCCATCTTGTGTACCGTCACTTTTGATAATTCTACGTGAAGTTAGTTGAATGGCTAAAATAGAAGAATTATTGTGTTGGAGAAATAAAATGTAGATCTCGTCGAAGCTGCCCGAACTGCTGGAATTGTGTCAAATCGCTTCTTTTCCTGTTTTTTTTTTATTGATCAGCGGCTGCTGGGGACATTTTCGTGGCAAAAATCCCTATCCAATACAGTCGTCGCCAAAGTTTAAGTAGTTTCATTGAACATGACAACACTGCCTTATCTCTATAAATCCGATTTCGCTCTCATCGATTTAATATGTATCTATTTATGAAATGTGATATGAAAAAAAAAAAACAGAAAAAGTAGCAATTTGACACGATTCCAGCGATTCAGGCAGCTTCGTCGAGGCTCTTCACAGTTTTTGGCGTGAAGACTTAGAGAGAGCGTATAAACCAGGAATGTCTAACACGTGGCTCGCGGGCCATAGGTACAAGGCCCGCAAACACAAAAAGGTTGCGGACTTATTATCATAGTATAAAACTGGGCTTTTCATTTTTCTTAAATTTTAGTCAGTTCTATTATTGGGGGCGTTTTTACCCCCTCTCCCCCATCCCTCCACACGTCGACGAATCCAAAGTGCATGAATCCAACAATTCGTCGGAAATTTTCGATCAATTCAAAATTACAAAATAGATCATGTGACTCGTAATATCATATGACCTTTACATCCCTACTTTACTTACTGCCTTTGCCACGATGACTTACAGAGAGCTTATGGGCGATGTAAATAATACTGGTAGCGATGTGTGTACAAGGTTCATACTTCGTAGAATTAGAGACAAAAATGTTTTCTAAGCTTAGAATTATTTGATCCGTCTAGGCACATTGTGAGCACGCCTTGTAAGTATTGAGCCAGTGGCAGTGTTGACCATTGCTCTCGGCAGCAGTGAGTACTAAGTAACCAGCAGTCTGGTCCGGTCGAGCAGTCGCTGACGATAATGACCGGAAGTCACTAATGCCGCGCTTTTTCTCTCCATCCTCTGCGCCGTGTCCGCTCCCAAGGCTCCTCTCGTCTCTCCTCCGCGCCTCGGCTCTCCGCTTCTTTATCGCTTCACTTTGTTGACTGCCTTATCCGGAGTCTGCAGCTCTGACAGTTATTAGATAAGAGATGGATCTCCAGTTGAATTATGTAATCTGAGGAATTATTGATGCGCACCACTAAGCTAACGGGTCAAGAAACTTTAGGCAGTAGGCATAACCTTTTCAGCGATTAAATTGGTATTTGGATGCTTTATTTGGTGAGCGCTATTTTTGTGTAAATCTCACCCCAAGTACCCTCTGAGAAATTTGGCGTCCACGAACTTCCGATCACGAGTCCATAGCTTTGATTACTAGATCACGGACCAGTGAAATAAGAAGCATCATAATCAACCCTCGACTGCTTGAAAGTTGAATTCCCAACAAGAATTCATCTATGGTACTCCTGTAGTGACCTTTTGTTTTTGAGCTTCTCACTTACAAGTGGTGCCCTTTGTCACATGAATTTCTTGGTCATCAGGCTGTCTCTTGTTCTCTTAACATGCATGCTTATCCACAGGGACAGTTTTTAAATTGTATGTGGAACATATGAGGACCAGCTGCCTTTAAACTAGTTGAAGTGAGCACCAGTCCACTGAAAAATACCTACCTATACCTTTTTACTTTGCGAGTGGCTGTGAGGAGTAGTATTTTTTTTGTCATATGGCTGCGTCACAGGCGGAGATCCAAACTCTCCAGCCACTTTAATGCTCTTGGTGTGGCTTCGTGGAGGTGTTTGAATTTTCTGGTGGGCTACTTCTCCACTTAGTGCCGGATAGTCCGGTTTTCCGCCCCACAGTCGCATCCTGGAGATGGAACTAATCCCCATCTATGGAGCAGGAAGTTGCAACGGCCTTGCTCGGTGCGCACCATGTTTAAGGTCGCTGGAAGTCCTCTCTGATGTTTTGAAACTCAGGAAAAAATGGAGGCAGCTCTGCAGAGGCTCTGGCCACCCCTAGCAGAATGGCGACAGAGTTACAGTTACAGACCTCTTGGTGTCAAAAGTTATCAATTCGTGGTTGTTCACATTATGTTCTGCCATATGGACTTCCAGTGGAGTCCAACATACTTACTACGATCATTAATTATCCAGATGACTAGCGAATGTGAAAATGAGAAGAAAAGTCAAAAGCACATAAGTACCTTTATAACCCAATAGATGTGGGACAACTAACTCAGTTTAAGGATGTGAAAGAATAAGAAAGAAAGATGAATAAAAACAGCAATTCTCAGGAGACCAAAATGAGTGGTTTCCAACTAAGTGGCGATTTGTGTCCTCAGGTGGGCGATAATTACTCGGTAGACAATTGGGGGACGATGAATACTCAAAGGGGGAAAAATTAAATAGATCTATACAGGGAAGATCTGAAAACTTGTTTAGTTAGTCTTATCTGGAGTGCGTTTCTAAGCAAACCGTGAGCTTGTATCCACTCTCCTCCCGTGGACGATTTATCTGTAATACGTAGGTGGATGAAGCATTGACATATGAGATGAAAGCAAAGTTATGTTTACCTACGTCTTGAGATTAATTAGGAAATATCAATTAGGAATCCACATTATTTCATTATTTGACCTATTTCTCCCGTAAATTCCATACCTAGTTCAATGAATGACTTGAATGGCCCAACAAATATTAATGAATAAGAAAATAAAGTGAGATTGTTCCTTCGTTTCTTAGCGGTCCCCAATTTTTCACAATGGATCATGTCGTCAAAAAATCGATCAACATAAAAGATAGAGAAAGAGCATCTGAGCCGTTTTGTGTGCCAAAAAGAGTGCCCCCTGGAGCGTCATCTTCTTATTATCTCATCTTCTCAGTTTGGAGGCAACAGTCATGTTTATGTCTCTTTTTGACGTATGACGTTAATATTTTATGTCTCATTTGTACGTTGTTTACCTGTAATTGTGTGTTAAGGTACATGACACTTTTGTTTAATGGGAAGAAACAGACGTACGCCATCTATATCTTTTATATTGATGGATAGACCAAACTCCTATGATGTGTTTGGCATGCCTGCTCTAACACGTCGTAATTTATTATCCGTGTAGTACCTACCTATCTATCGTAACTATAGTAAAACTGATGCAAAATGGACTCCAAAATTGCCCAACTTTGAAATAATACTTTTTCTCAGCATTCCTTGACTTATCTATAGGTTGGCACGAGGCTGACCACCCATAGAATTACAGGACAAATCGCACGCTTAATAATAAAGAGAAATAACTCGAAAATTGGGAAAATTGGGAAAATCGAGATTTTGTAATAAAACGCAAGAACAATGCGAGAAGAATAGGTAGAATGCGACAGCCGTTCAATTTGGACAATTATGACCGAGATAAAACATCGGCCGCCTTTTTCATCCCATACAAGTTGTACTGGGTGTCTGAACTTTAAACGTGATTTCCCAACATTCTTGTTTTTTGAGTTATTGCTCTTTATTATTAAACGTGCGAAATGTTCATTCGAGATTGGGTTTTATACATTGTTTAATAGTGTAGGTTCACATACGGCATGTTTAAGCGCGAACTTAAACGTGTCTGCTTGTGGGAATACATCATTAGAATACATTTAATATAGGTACCTACATCTCAAATGTAATATATCTTTGCAACTTAGATTATAGATTACTATAGGCAAAATATGTCACACACAATATCTGTGCGACTAAAGTTCTTACTTCTTAGCGACCGAAAACAAAATATTTGTTTGCCTTTTCGCTTGCAATCTGGTCGTGCGACTTTACAACTAACTATATCTTATCTATCGGAGAACGTGGAAAAAGGGTATTTTATACGCTTTCTCGGTATTGTACAAGAAGTATCTGGTGTCCACTGTAGCATGTCTAGATTATTCACAAATGGTGATAAACACCGCCAAGCGCTCAATGTCACCGGCACTCGTAAAATCCACGGAGATCTGTGTCGCGGGGTGTTGTGGGGCGAGGGGAGGAGGGGGGCACAGCTGGCAACGCCGCGGCCGGTCATTGAACAAGCGCTGCAGGAGCGGCAACGTCGCACGCACGCCGGCACGAGAGCGGGCGCTAGAAAGCCAATACTAACGTCACATGACGTAGTAGGATGGGAAACGCTATCTATAATCTAAGCTGCAAAGATGTGTTCATACCCACAGACAGACACATGTAGGTTCGCGCCTACACATTATGCATGTGTGCATACCTACAAATAAAAAATAAAAAACCTCACATGAACATAAACTTTGCAACTCCTGCCGCCTTTTCCTGTAACCGGGGTGACATTGGCAAAAGTGAAACAATTTTTACAGCACGGGGGGCTAGCCTCATACCAACCTATTAGGTAGTCAAGGAGCGTAAAAAAATATAAATGATGTACAAAAAACTTACTAAATGGCAAACCACAAAATCAAATTTAAAATTAAAGTTCAACTTAAAATTAAATGCCATACCCGCCAACATTGCAAATCAATTCCCATTTCTTTCGGTCCTTAGAAACAAATTTCATTCAGAGTCATAATCTTTTTCATACACTTTCTTCTTTTGATGACTCTGAATAGCAGAGTTGCTAATAGCTAACCTAAGAGCAATGACTGGAAAGAGTCAACAATGATTGGGTGATGAACGAGTGTGGTATAAAAGAGAATTTAAAAATGAAAGTACAAAAAGGCACAATGAGATGGTTCGGACATCTTGAAAAAGTGCATGATGAACGACTAACGAAGAAAGTGTACAGACTACAGAGGAATTGTCAGAGGAAAGCGTGGAAGGGGAAGATCGAAAAAGGAGTGGATAGAACAAATAGGTGAGATTGCGAAAGAATGGAACCTGCAGAGTGAGAATAAGAGACGAGTATGTATGTAGAAAGTGGTGAATGTTGAAGTCATGAAAGAGGTATGCAAGGACAAAAAAAAGTGGAGACGCAGACTGGCCACCCTTAGTGGAACGGCGGCAGGATACAGTAACAGCTAAGCTATGGGAATATCAGACTGTGGGTAGTCTAGAATCTAGATGCAAGCAGGGAGCGTATTTGTAAATGTTGCTGAAAATGGTCGGTAGTTACCTACCTACCTAACTGCGTTAGGAGTGGTGAAACTGTGGGACACGAGCACAATATTATTTTAATTCTTACCTACCTAAACATGGTTTTGGTATGTGAATGGAATGAAGAAGAATAAAGATTACAAAGCGAATCAGTCAATCAGTAAAAGGCAGGAGAGCGTGTAAAGTATGACATGATTAGATTGGAAAAATTCCAAAAGAAAGAAAGGAACAGAGGGAATTAAAAAAAGGACTAAACGAAAATTGTAATCGGTCTTATTCAGACACAGCACATCCATGGCTCAACCGCCACCTATCGTGAATTTTCAATATATACAAAAACAATGATAGATGGATCAGCTATATGCTAACGCTGATAGGATATTAATGAATTGAAAGAGGTATCAGGTATGGATCAGGATGAGAGTTGTCGAGGAGTTGTTCCAGACAGCTCATTACCGCGAAGCCTTTGCCACAGTGATTACCAACGTCAGGGGGAGCTGATAGGAGTGATAGAGCACTCACAGAGAATATGTTAGCATATGAAGAAGTGTAGGGAATCCTTCGGAGGCTCTGGCCACTCCTAGCGGTTTGACAAAAAGTGATCAAGTTACAGTTACCTAGTGCATATTTGGCGTTAGGGCACGTTCTTAACCATACGAGAGCTGACCTCCTAATGACAGCAAAAACATGATTTACGTTGGTTCAAAATTAAGAATGAAAAATATAAGAAAAAAAAGACAGACTCCTTACTTATCAAAATAAGTAAGAATACTTAACTACTTATAAAAACACTGACTTGGAAAAATCAAGAAGACTTTCGGCGGCCATGAGACTTTTCCCCTCAATCTTTTCTTGATTAGAACATCAGTATCTTTAAAGGCAGCGACATGTTGTGTCAGCCATATTTTGTCTCTGTCTGTAATCGCTGCCTTAGTTCTTGTTTATCGTATACGGCATACGCCATTGAGAAAATTTTACATGAGCAATGTTTGCATGTGTACTGGACCAATGTGTCTTATGAAAACAGGAAATTTATTTAAAAAATATTTAAAAGAACTCTCACATTATCGAGTTTTATGGTTTTTCTTAGCTCAGATTGTGTAGAATTTGATTCATAAGACAACTGCATGCCAAAGTCATATTTGACAAGATTGGCGTATACGATAAACAAGAACCGGAGGAGCGTGTTGCCATCCTCTTGAGATGCGAATAGGAGGAGACATCCATGAGCCGCTTCACATTTTTTTTTTTTTTTTTTTAAGAAATCCTGTGCGGGAGACTCCCTAGATTCTAAAGACTCTAGGGGTTTATGACACTTGTTGTAGTGCCGCAGAGGGGTACGAGCTTGGTCGTCGCTACAAAGCGCCAATACTCAAGCAAGACCCTAGTTGCTGTAAGGCTGGATGGACCTTTGGTGACCGGTCATTGGTAAAGGTTTTATAAATTTTTCAACCCAGCGAAGAGCACATTCGAAATATAAATGGTATATTTTTGTGCTCCGCCGGGACCCGAATCCACAACCTTCCATTTACGAGTCCGAAGTGTTGCCACTACGGACTACGGACCGGTCCAACATCATTGAAGTATGAAGTTCTTGGGTGACCTCTTGTTCGTCTTCCCAAGATTTTGCCTTCCAAGATGTTGTTAAGAAAGGTGCTATGCCGAGTGTGAGTTGATTAGAACGAAGAGGGGTACTTATCTTAATACTACATTAATATCTAGAAAATAAGTGCTGGTTCACTGATTTGAGAAATCGTGGATAAAACATTTTATTGGGTTTAACTTCTCATAGTAAGTGAACTAATTGTAAGGAAGTGCGTATGAAAAACTTCAACACTACACGCTCCCTCAGTTCTTGTTTAGCGTATACGCCAATCTTGTCAAATATGACTTTTTCATGCAGTTGTCTTATGAATCAAATTCTATACAATCTGAGCTAAGAAAAACCGTACAACTCGATAATGTGAGAGTTCTTTTAAATATTTTTTAAATAAATTTCTTGTTTTCATAAGGCGCATTGGTCCAGTACACATGCAAACATTGCACATGTAAAATTTTCTCAATGGCGTATACGATAAACAAGAACTAAGGCAGCGTACAGGAAGTTCACAAATTTTGAGTGTTTTATCTCCTAGAAATTAGGAAAAAAGTGCAGTTATCTGAGAAGCCCATGTAAGCATAATATCAAATATGTCACTTATTCAGTTTTACCTTTATGGTGTCGAATCGACACCATTCGATATACAGAATTATTGGAAAATAGAAGCCGAGGAAAACTAAAAACAAAGAGAAAGCCTTGTGACGCACTAAGTACCTTTTTCTTTCCTCTCCTGCAGCTAGCACTGTAGGTAGGTAGTTTAAAAAAAAAAACGCATCTTTTTTCCAGAGCTCTCTACCTATACCTACTGATGGCACGGCGAAAAAGATTCAATATTAAAGTTCTCTCACATTCATCGGAGTGGTCAGTATGGAAATGCTTGAGGTTTTCTTATGTTTGTTTCCTCAAAAAAGTCGCATTGTCCAAGTCCTGCCGGAAGTGGGGGAGAAAGCTTCTTCAAGAAAAATAAAATTTAACAAGAATGAGGTAAACGCAAATATCCAAAATATCTTGTTTCAACTCAGAAAGAGTAAAATACATTAATTCAATGGATTCTTATAATTTTTATCATATATCTAAAATTAAGATTTTCAGTTCTAAACGAACATTTCATGGGATCATTTTATTAAAAGTAGAAAAAAAAACAGAGTGCTCACAGAAAAGTAGGGTCTCTGGGTTTGAAGCAACGCAATGTAACGCAACGCAACTAAGCTACACATATAGTGTAACTTCTTGCCTACGATATCCCCAAAGTGGTCGCATGTGACGCTTCAGAACGTACCTACATATTTTTACGTGTGAGACCTCACATCAACCACTTCAGTTGAAGTGGAGGTTTCCCAGCTCCCTAGGGGGCTTGTACTCATTTCTTGTGACGGCTGAGTAAACCTTGCCGGTATTTATTTTGGGTTTAAATTAAACACCAGCACCAAAAAGCAGACAGCGTAAATAACTTTTCAGGGTTCAGTTAAAAATACACCAAAATATCTCCCTGATTTGAAAAAGCTAACACTACGCTCCGATGAAACCGGAGCCATGTCCCGTATTGAAGAGCTGATCAGAAGAGTAAACACGGTGTTTGAAGAGCGTGCATTTGCAGTTGATGGTCCTCTGGCCTGGGACCGCCTGCCTCATCGTGTGACAGAGCCAGAGCACCACGGAAAGTTCCGAAATGCGCTGAAGACAAGCAAATTTCTGGCATCACATGCACAAGCGCCCTTGGAGTGACTACCTACATCACGAAATGGAGCTATAAAGAAATCACCAAACCATCCTCATGTTATGAGCTAATATTAGTTCAACCGGCAAAATTTCAGAGAAAATGAGGTATTTGAACTTTATCTTACGACAGTCCTCTCGAAGACATTTTTTCTTTGGAATGCCAAAATAACTCCTCCACTCTCCTTATTCTCGTACATTCCCACATGCTTCCCTTATGAAAAATACGCTTACTCCATTTTATTGTCCGGTCGATAGCTCAGTTGGTAGAGTGCTTGCATTCTACCCCGTGAGCTCGGGTTCGAATCCCACCGAGGAGGGTGTCAGAAATGATTTCCTATTTCGGTGTTTATTTCAAACCTCATAATAAAATACCGGCAAGGTTTACTCAGCCTTCACAAGAAATGAGTACCAGCCCCCTTGGGAGCTGGAAAACCCCCACTTCAACTGAAGTAGTTGGCGTAAGGCTTACCTGTAAAAATAAATAGGTTCAACTCGCCACATGCGACCCCTTGGGGGATAACGCGGCTAGAAGTTACATTATATGTGTAGCTTAGTTATCAATCTCAATCATCATTACACACAAAAGAAGACATCGTAGCTTAAAACCCAAGGGTTCAACGTAAAGTTAGCTGAACAAATTAAAATCTATAGATCAACTTCTTATCGAAATTTTACCGAACGATTCGCATGTGAAGTTTGAAACCTATTTATTTTCAGCCTTTCGCCAACCACTTCAGTTGAAGTTTTCATTTCTTGTGAAGGCTAAGTAAACCTCGACAGTATTTTATTTTGGCTTTGAAATAATCCCCGAAACTGAAAATCATTACTAGCACCCTCGATGGGAACCGAACATGAGCTCTCGACATGGAATGCAAGCATTTTACTAACTGAGCTATCGACCGGTCCAGACCGAACAACGTAAGCACTATACCCTATTCAGAGCTTCAGCATATAATATGATCTTTGGTAGAAGGACGTCGTCTTTCTTCATCTTTACCCGTCTTTGAGTTGGTAGACCTGGCCAGCAAAGTAACCCGCACTCTCTCTGTGTGGCGTAAGAATGCACCTACTAGTTACTTGCTAGCTACCAGAGCTGTCCCGCCTTGATGTGGGAGCCAGTGGCGCACCGCGCACCTCCCACGCGCCGCTGCACGTGTATTGATCCCGGGGCTGTGCACCGTGCAGTGTGCGGTGTGCGGGGCTGACAGCGACCACGTGGAGAGCGGCCACCGGTGAGTTCTGCTGGCAATTGGCATTGCTTGGATAGGAATACGGGGACATGCGGATGAATACAGCGGATTTTATTGGTAAAACATACAAGTCTATTGAATTACAAAGAAATTGAAAAGATCTAATTATGATCGAATGTTGTTTTTATAGTAGCCAGGCCTGCATTTAGGGCGGTTCGAGTGGTGCGACCGCACCAGGGCACGCGTAGATTATGGGCCCCTAAACCATTGAAAAAATATTGTGAAAAATCATTTCAACATGAATATTTTTTAGGGTGCAAGTCCTTGGGTTAGTTATTCGCAAAAAAGGGGCTCCCCGAAGACTTATAAGTTACTTTAAAAAACATTAACAATTGTTTTTTATAAATTTAAAAGAAAAAAACAAGTTTAATTCAATCTTATTTATTTTTTTGCTCAAACGTTTTCGCCTAATAAGGCATCTTCAGGAGCATAAGTTAAAAATATTTTTACTAGGTATATACATTAATTTAAAAAAAAAATTAAATTGCATTGTTAGGCGAAAACTTTGGAGCAAAAGAATAAATAAAAGTGAATTAAAACTTATTTTCCTTTTCTATTGAATTTATAAAAAATACAATGGACTTTCACAGTGTTAACAGAAAAACCCTTAAAAATATATTTTTTGGAGGTCCTTGGGACCACGATGACTTTTAGAATAAAAAATCTTCGAGACATTTTTTAAGTGTAGCAACCAATGATAGTTTAAAAAATATTTAAAGAAGGCATTGGATCATATTATTTTAGAACCCAAATCTTGGAGGCCTCAACGAACATGTAGAGGGAGAATTTCAACAAGAGTTTTACAAGTTAATTCTGAAGTAATCAGTAAAAACTTTGCATGTGAGTAGATACTTAATACTACCACAAATATTCAAAGTAAATTTGTGAATGTAAATATATGATCTGCATTAGGTACGCAATTCCCTAATTTAGTTTTGTGGTTCACTTTGCTAATAAAACTCCTGTTTCAGGGAAGGTCGACAAATGCAGGGCTATGTTTATTGCATCATATATGTACATGCAGCAATTGTAAGCACGAACTTTAACGTGTCTGTTTGGGGGTATGCATTTCATATGAATTATAAATGTTAATACATCTTTTGCAACTTGATTTGATGGTAGATTGTTTTTGTATACTTGCATAAACATATGCTACTGCACTGGCGTGGTGGCTACTGCAGCGGATCCAGCACGACAATAAATCAGCAAGTTTTTGCCACAAGTCGTCAGTCTCGTCACGACCCAGATCACTGCTCGCCACTGCTAACCACCGCACAGTACACTCACCAGCTACTTGCCACTTACTTTCCGCAAGTACGTCGCTAGTACTTTCTTGATCATCGTGGGAACTCTGCACATCTGGAGCTGTGGCCTGTCAGTAGTAAAAGCAAATACTTACACAGCATTGGAATTTGATGCAAGATTAGCAATAACAATAATATTATGAAGGTTATTTTTCTTATTATTTAACATGTAAGCCAGTAAAAAATTACAAGAAAAAGCTCCTGCCAACAGACCCAGATTGACCCCTCTAGGAGCCCTGGTGCGGAAAAAAGCTTGGGGCTCCCTATATGCCCCCACAGTCCCTGAAAATTACGCCCCCCCCCTCCTTCACACCATTTTGTTTCGCAACGTCAAAGATGCATATCTTTTCGGGAAAAAAATATATTGAAGTGTTTTCTATGCAATAATTTTCAGTCCTTGGTCACGTACCTATGCCTCATAACACTTGAGCCCCAAATATACGTCTTGTAATGCATTTAAACTTATTTCTATTAAGTCTGTCCTCGAGGGCCCTTGGGACTGAAAAAAAGGGGGAAAAGACCTAGGCCCTGGTTCGGTCGCACCACTCGAACTGCCCTTAATGCGGGCCTGCCTGCCAACCATCAAAAAGAAGAAGCTACTGTATCTCGGATATATGCTGTGAGGAAGGAAAAATACTTCACACTGCCTACTGCCTAGGTAGTAGTAGTAGGTGCTCCATTTCTATTGTTGCCAAAGACCGTAGTCTCATACAAATCGTCCCCTTAGTGCTTACTTGTCTTATGTCCATGAGGGGTACTTTCACATGAGCAATGTTTCTATGTGTACTGGACCAATGTGTCTTAAGAAAAGTAGAAGTTTATTTTGAAAATATTTAAAATAACTCTCACATTATCGTGTTTTACATTTTTTTCTTACCTCAGATTGTGTGCAATGTGATTCTTCATTGAAATATCATCTTTGAATTAACAAGGTAGATACACCAAGCGCAATTACATGGGGGGACGAAGTGTGATGTTTGTCTAAGTCTTACGAGTATCTGTGCCATTCAGAATTTATTTTACAAATATTTTGAACGAGAAGATAGGTGGTACGTCATTTTTTTACTTATCACACAGTGAGGAAACTAGACGTTTTCACACAGTGAGTAGACTAGACATTTTCACACAGTGAGTAGACTAGACATTTTCATACAGTGAGTAGACTAGACGTTTTCACACAGTGAGGAAACTAGACATTTTCACACAGTGAGTAGACTAGACATTTTCACACAGTAAGTAGACTAGACATTTTCATACAGTGTGTAGACTAGACGTTTTCACACAGTGAGTAGACTAGACATTTTCACACAGTGAGTAGACTAGACATTTTCACACGGGCTCTTGAGGTGTGATACACACAAAAACAGCGCCCACCAAATAAATCATCCTAATATTATTATTATTAGTAAGTACCTAGACTAGACGTTTTTCACACAGTGAGTAGACTAGACATTTTCACACAGTGAATAGACTAGACATTTTCACACAGTAAGTAGACTAGACATTTTCATACAGTGAGTAGACTAGACGTTTTTACACAGTGAGGAAACTAGACATTTTCACACAGTGAGTAGACTCGAAATTTTCACACAGTGAGTAGACTAGACATTTTCAAACAGTAAGTAGACTAGATATTTTCATACAGTGTGTAGACTAGACATTTTCACACAGTGAATAGACTAGACATTTTCACACAGTAAGTAGACTAGAAATTTTCATACAGTGAGTAGACTAGACATTTTCATACAGTGAGTAGACTAAACGTTTTCACACAGTGAGTAGACTAGACATTTTCACACAGTGAGTAGACTAGACATTTTCACACAGTAAGTAGACTAGACATTTTCATACAGTGTGTAGACTAGACGTTTTCACACAGTGAGTATAGACTAGACATTTTCACACAGTGAGTAGACTAGACATTTTCACACAGTGAGTAGACTAGACATTTTCACACAGTAAGTAGACTAGACATTTTCATACAGTGAGTAAACTAGACGTTTTCACACAGTGAGTAGACTAGACGTTTTTCACACAGTGAGTAGACTAGACATTTTCACACAGTGAATAGACTAGACATTTTCACACAGTAAGTAGACTAGACATTTTCATACAGTGAGTAGACTAGACGTTTTCACACAGCGAGGAAACTAGACGTTTTCACACAGTGAGTAGACTAGACATTTTCACACAGTGAGTAGACTAGACATTTTCACACAGTGAGTAGACTAGACATTTTCACACAGTGAGTAGACTAGACATTTTCACACAGTGAGTAGACTAGACATTTTCACACAGTGAGTAGACTAGACATTTTCACACAGTAAGTAGACTAGACGTTTTCACACAGCGAGGAAACTAGACGTTTTCACACAGTGAGTAGACTAGACATTTTCATACAGTGGTCAGTGAGTAGACTACACGTTTTCATACAGTGAGTAGTTTGTTCACACTGCAGTCTATAGAACACGTCTGCAGTAGTCGTCAGCCATAGCGTAGTTATGTAGGTGTTTGCCGCAAGTAAATAACAAGTGTTATTTTCAGCTGCGGCGCTAAACAAAGATACGGCTCGTCAGATAAACACACCGCACACAGGGCGTAACTGGCAGGTTACCTATTTATGGCGTATTCATATTTCGCTGACAGGATAGAACATCACAGTCATAAAACAACACATGATATACATCACATGGCAGTACTTCAAATGACAGAACATCACATGACAAAACAGCACAGTAACGAAATATAACAGGAAAGTACCTTTAGTCAGATATAATAATAAAAAACATCCCCAAATAGTGTTCGATCCGTGGCATACAATATAAAAGTAAAAACAAAATAACTGTTACTGTGTTCTCATTAACGAGGGAAGTACCTATTTGAAGTCGGAACAGTTTATCGTAATAAAGATTGGGTACTCACTCAAACTAATGTAAAGGTTTCAGTCTTACAGGTCTTTTACAGAGTCTTGAAAAAGAAGATGAAAAGTAAAAACTTGTTCTAGGCCTGTTTGTATTAGAGATTCACCGTCATATTTAGTTCGGGGTACTCCTCTGTATGTCGTGAAGTACGTTTTCATTGAAATTCCTTCTGAACACTTGGACTGAGCCGAACTCACACACACACACCCACACCCACACACACCCCGCTATCTCCTGACTCCTCTAGTGGCCGTGACAGCGCGGAGTGTGGAAGAGACAGCATGTGAGTATGTGTGGGCAGAGTGACGTCACTGATGGGCATACTCGGATTCTACCAGATTCAAACAGGAGACAAGTCCTTTGTAGGCACTGAATGTGTTCAGTTAGTAAGAAACATTCAATCCAAAGATTTCGTTTATATAGAAGGCGAATTGGACTTCTGCAGGTCTACCTTGGCGGCTCAGATAAAGCGAAACAACGGAAAATGGTGCAGTCAGCCCAGAACGCATCGGCCTATCTCGTTTTTGAAGATCTAAGTACTGTTACATGCCTTCATCACACTCATCGTTCAAGATCTCCACTGGCTAAGGTTCCCGAGAGAATCAGATGCAAATTGTGTCTATTGGTCTACAAAGCGCAGCATGAATCTTTCCCGGTGTACCTGACAGAGCCATTGAGGAAGACGGCTGTGATAGCGCGTGGGTAGACTCCCCGATTATTATTATCAGACTCGACAATGTCTCTAGGCTGAATACTGAAAAGAGCATATTTGAACATATAAATGATATATTTTTTGTGCTCCGCAGGATTCGAACTCGTAACCTTGCAATTATGAGTCCGAAGCGCTACCACAGATGGTCCAATTGATGTCTCTAAATACTATTATTTGATTCCATGATAGAGTTCGCTTTTATTTGGATGATTTATAATTTCAGAGGTCTTCTTTCCTCCGTTTTCTTCGCTTTAACCCTTAAATTGATTTTGTCCGTTTAAAATGACGTCTACATAAACACACATTCATGGCTTTCAAAACAAACGTATGAAGTTTTCGTTGTTGATTTTACCACGTGGAACTATCTTTCTTTTATTTACTGAGCGCGCGGAGCGACAAAGCACGATGTCGCGTGATTTATGAGCATTTGAACTTATCAACGAACATCTAAATTTACTCGCTAGGTGAATATTCATATTTTATATCTATGTCAAAGATTTTTTGGACTAAAATCAATTTATTTATGTAATAAAATACATATGTATTGATGTTTTGTAGAATTATAGTTAGTATTTTGCATTTTTGTAGTATTTATTTATAAAATTAAGTGATGTCTCTTAAAACGGACATTGCCTAGTTCTCCCTACAAGTAGTGGCTGTAGCACATGTCCCTTGTGACGGACGTTGCCAAATCAATCACATGATATTTCTTCAATTCTAGCGTCGATTCCTGGATTGGACGAAATATCTGTACGCCTCAGACATATTTGTTTGCGTCTGGGTGTATTTCTATGTTTGTGTTGCTATTATTTCTAGTACGTATTACCTTACTTTGACCAGAACAATAGCTTTTATTATTATTTAAATTGTAAAAAATACATTTTTTTACAGAAATGTTGTGGCACACGAAAAATATATATAAATAGAAATACCTTTGATGAGGTAAAGACGTCTCTTCAATACTTTCACATTTTTTCGATAATAACTTTATGGATTTTATAGTAACAGTGACCAATTTATATTCTTCATAAAAGACGGGAAAAACAATAAAAATCAGTAGAAAAGAATTAGAATGTTATTAGGATGAAATTAGGAATCAAAATACTAAGAGGCATGCCAGCTATTGAAGACTTTTGGTCGAATGATCTCCGATATGAATGTATTGCTAAAGCGATGCCCCTGAAAAGGTATCAAACTTTAAAACGTTATCTCCATTTTTGTGATGATTCAAACATACCTAAGAATGATAGTTACGCTTTAAATCTGCCCTGTTATAGAACACATCCGACCAAAATGTTTACAAATAGAAGAAGGAGGCTCATATTCCATTGACAAAATGATGATCTTGTATAAAGGGAAAAAGGCTAGCAATATAAGACAATACATCCCCAAGAAACCAAATAAATGGGGATTTAAGTTTGAAGGACAAGCTGGATATATGATAAACCAATGTGCTTCATTCCAAGTTGCATCAGCCGTTTTTATAGGATTATTATTACTAACTTTTATCATTAGCTCAACTTGGTTATGTCCGTTTTAAGTGACATGGTGAATTAGAACTAACAATAAGCTATTTCAGGAAATGTCCGTTACAGCGGACGTTCTGAAAAAACGATTATTCACAATTTTTATTGAATTTTTTTTCAAATTCTTGTTACTATATCCCAAATCAATATAAATATGTAGTAAGAAAGCAAAAAATTACAGTAGATGTATGACGGCCCATTTAAGGGTTAAGCTTCTCATGGTTTTTCTGAAATCCCAGCTGTCGCATCCTCCTCTTGAAGATGCCGCTGTTCCGCAGAGGGAATGTCTGAATAAACGATGTTTTAAGTTGTCTGTTGATTGGAAGCATTGTGGTAGCTGCTGGTGTCGCTGGATCTTTAGCAAAAGGTTGTATAGCGTTGGCTTGAGTAGTTGCCTTTGCTTTGAGGTGCTGAGAAGTATTGGCGATTGATGTTTATTTTGAATAAAACCAGATTCAATCCAAGGAAAATACAGCGACCGGTTCATCATTCATAGATCTACTGCATTTATATCATAGGAATGTAAATGCAATTCATAGTTACAAGCCCAAGTAGTAGAATAACTTATGGACTCCGACATAAACTGGAAATTCTCTGAAAATCCCATTTTTTAGAAAGTTTTAAAAAATATGTACTTTAGTGAATGATTTATCCATTTCGGATACCTAAGATCTCGAAAAGCAAATAAAAATTCTTGAAGAATGTTGACGAGTTATAAAACGCTGTACTGGTATTTTACTTGGGGTATCGAGAGGCTTTTCAATAAGGTTTTCTAAACATTCTTCTATTCCTTTTACAGCGTTCAGCTTCCTTTAAGTCCGATCTTTGTTAATTGATATTTTTTATAAGTAAGTTAGTAGTTAGGTACCTATTTGCAATCAGTCAGCCATTCATCATTTGTATCGTTTGACGCAGGTGACTGAGTAAGTTTTCCTTCCCTCCATGCGTAGGTGAGGAGGTGAATAACATTTATTGCGTCACTAATCGCTTGTGTTTTCCCATTGGCGGGTACATGACGCCATTTTATTCGTATGTGTTGTTATTTGTACAAGTCGATGTGGATTCTGCCACTTCCTGTGTTACCACTACATTCACGGTAGATGCAGTACCCCAAGTACAACACTACGGTCAGCTGCATCGCGCAGCAGTCGTCTGGAGTGTCAAGATCTAGGAATCAAGACTGTGTTTGGAGAACGAGCCTTCAAGGTGGCTGCTCCAGCTGCATGGAACATCCTTCCAGATAACCTGCGTGAGATAGATCTGGAAGCTGGGTTTAGAAGGGGATTAAAGACCCACCTTTTCGCACTCTCTTTCGAACAAGCGCCTCTGGAATGATTTAAAATCATGAAAAGGCGCTATATAAATTTAGAATTGTATTGTATTGTACAAACTTTGGGTTCCATAATAGAACAGGACAGTGACAAAACAACACATGACATTACATTCCATGACAAAACACGACATGACGGAACAACACATGACAATGCATCATATTAAATAATAATTAATATGACACAACAATACGATGTAAAGCATAACAAGGCAAAACATCACATGACAAGACAACACATACCTCAAATAGAACATACCATAAACGACACATGAAAAAACATCACATTACAAAACAGAAAATACCAAAAACGTCTAAAGGACCACGAAAAAGGGAACACATCACGATGCATATATTTTGGTAAAATTTTACAACTTTCACTGCCTTTACTTACAATCAGGGGTGGCAACGGCCTAGTTGATAAGCATTAATTTGCATAGGTGAGATAGCAAGCCCCACGCAATTGTTTTAGTCAATGGCTCATTATATGCCAAATAAATGTTCGTGTTGTTTGTGATGTTTTGTCATTTGATGTTTTTTCATGTGCTGTTTATGGTATGTTATTTTTTAGGTATGTATTGTTTTGTAATGACTGTGGTGTATTTTCTGTGTGTTTTTTTTTGTCATTGTGATGTTTTGTCATGTGATGTTTTGGCATAATATGATGTTCTATCATGCGATGTACGGCCATGTGATGTAAATATGTCATCTGTCGTTTAGCTACTGTGGTGTTTTATTCTGCCACTAAAACTCAACCATAGCCTTAACCAAGAGGAGGAGAACCAAGTGAGGATATTTCACCAGAACTGAAGCCGTTATACGAGTAGTACAGATAGAAGAGATTATTTTTTAGTCCACCGAGCATTTTTATGGGGCTTCCAGTCTTCCACACGCTTGCCAACCCATCACAAGTCAAGCGCACAGTGTGTCGTCTAGAACATGCTAGCTGGACAAAATTTTGTCTAATGGACTAATTTTGTCCAGCTAGCATGTTCTAGACCAGCGGTCCGCAACCTTTTTGATATTGCGACCCCAAAATTCAAAAAAAAGTTATGAGCGACCCCAGAAAAAAAATCACTAAGTAAACAAGTGCAAAGGTTGGTGCAGGTAACGAAGTTAGCTGTTTTTATTTCGTAAATTATTTATATTGAAGAGTTTATTTATTTCGGAAAGTAATATTAGAGCAAACTAGAAAATATGCATTTAACGTACGAGTAATATTTATGATGGCATTAAATGAGACAAGCAAAAAACGCAAAAAAAAACGCAACTAAGCCACACATATAGTGTAACTTCTTGCCTGCGTTATTCCCGAAGGGGTCGCATGTGGCGCTTGGGACCTATTTTTTTACAGGTAAGGGGGCCGGCCTTACACCAACTACTTTCAATTGAAGTGGGGGTTTCCCAGCTCCCGGGGGGGGCTGGTTCTTATTTCTTGTGAAGGCTGAGTAAACCTTTGAGATCGAACCCTTGCTCTCGGCATGGAATGCAAGCATTCTACCAATTGAGCTATCGACCTTTTTACGAGCTTGATCGTCGTCGCTACAAAGCGCCAATTCTCAAGCAAGACCCAGTTGCTGTAAGGCTGGATGGACCTTTGGAGACCGGTCATTGGTAAAGGTTTTATGAATTTTTCAACCCGGCGATGAGCAAATTTGAAAATATAAATGGTATATTTTTTGTGCTCCGCCGGGAATCGAACCCACAACCTTCCCATTCAGAGTCCGCAGTGTTACAACTGAGCTACGGACATTATTTTAATTTAAGCAATTATTTTAATATTTTATTTAAAAAAAAAAGGTGCGCGGGCGCGGGAGCGGTGAGGTTGTGACGGGCGGGACTGGACAGGTCGTACAGTCGTAATTATTTTCGATTCTCTCCGTTTTAAGGACATTGTGTAATTGTGTATGTAAAGAGAGGTTATATTTTATGCATAAACATTAATAAAATTCGAAAAGTACAGGACCTTGTTGACTTTTTTGGCGACCCCATAAATATCTTTCGCGACCCCATCCGGGGTCGCGACCCCAGGGTTGCGGACCGCTGTTCTAGACGACACACTGTGCGCTTGACTTGTGATGGGTTGGCAAGCGTGTGGAAGCCCCATTATAAATCTTGCTGTGCTATGCCGAAATCTACTTACCCTTTTCAAAAGGGGCGATTGTGTTGCAATGGCGAAAATTAATGAAATGGAAGGAATGTTATGCATTTTGCTGACAATTATCCAGCATTCAAACAAAAAGATGACAAGAAGCAATACGGTTGGATCTGTGGTTACGAGTATACCTCCTCGTATTAGTGAGGAATGCAAGTCTAGCGTTATTTTGATATGAATGCTTTACTTAAAACGATGACTTGATGGTATACTAAGAACCTAGATATGTATTATTTAAAACCCGTACTTGTATTTGGCCGCAATTCCACTAGGGGTAGCCAGCACCTCCGCAGATGTGTCTCCACTTTGTTTTGTCTTTGCACACTTCTATCATCACTTTCGTCATGCATGCTCTTCTCTTTGTATGTTCCAGGGGAATTTTAAAACAATTCATTTGCAAAATTTGATAAGTCGACCCGCGCATATATTTGTGCTACATCTGTACATAGAAGATTTAAACAGATTGCAGAGAAATTTAAAACGCAGTTAGCACATACCTATACAGGTTCCTCAACACAAAAATAATATTTATTTATGAATCATTTTGCATAAGTATGTATGAATATAAAACACGGACAAAGTTGCATTACGAAAGACAAAACACATTGTCATGTTCTATGATTATACCTACTTACCATTGACTCATGATGTCTGGGGACTTGAAATTATTTTAACGAAAATATACATTAATAATATTATTAATTAAATAAACAAAGTTTTAATTCACTGTTATACATTTTTTTATTTTGTCTAGCACTTTCGCCTACAAGGCATCATCAGGACAATAATGATGATGCCTTGTAGGCGAAAGTGCTAGACAAAATAAAAAAAAATTAAAAGTGAATTAAAACTTTGTTTATTTAATTAATATACAATGGACTTTCACTGTGTAAACCACCAAACCTTTAAAAATATTATTATAGGTATCTGTTTCAACTTACTTACGAAAACGGCCATTAGTAAGAAAGAGAACAAAGAACTTCATAATTGCATTTCCATGTGTACAAAAAAACTCTGGCGAATGTAAAAATGTTCCTAGAAAGGTGGTACCTACTATTGTGAATAATAATCGCTACCGAACCAGTCCAAACAAAGCTGGAGTTGACAGATAACACGCGTTATAAATATTGTGATCGCTAAAATTGAAAAAAAAAATAAGGAAAAAGGCATTATTTTTGGACACTATGGCATAACTTATTATTAATTCAAATACAAAAAAAAAATACAAAATTTAATTAAAATACAAAATGGATTTGGACAAAATGACCTTATTTCGTATGATTACACCACTGCAACGTTTGACAGGACTGAGACAAATGTGGGCTTATAGTAGGTATGTATCAATGCAGCAAGTTAGTTTCTGCTCTCTTTGTTAATACTCAATGATCCTTACACTTATTTATATTTCTGCTATCTCGTTGCCGACTTTCACCACACAAAGAAGCTGCATGTTGTGTCTCCCTCCCCCTCCCCCTGAGAGAGCCGGGCTGCGTAACTGCCAGCGGCTACCCCTGCCCTCTGCACCCCCTCAAAAGCAAGGGAGAAAACACGAGCACCAACCTAAATATTTACATAACCACAGAAGCTTACAGTTAGCAGTTGGTCCAACCGAAGTAAAACTAATGCCCGGGCAGTTATCTTTTGGATGACATTGCAACCTGCATGACTTATCTCGATGCCTCGTAAAGTATCCCGACTGACTCTTAATTTAATTTGGAGGAGATTAACTTTGTATTGAAAGTGAAAAGAATTTTAACAGCATTGCGGATCATAATGTACCGTTATGATATAACTGGGGCTCTCTTTTAAATAAGCTGCAATTTCATTAATTGATGAGGCATTCACTTTGTAACCTTTCATTTTTAAAAAATTAAAATTAAAAATCAAAACAAATTGTATAAGGCTACGGGGCGAGTAAAATTTAATAATGTACGACCGGTTTCGGAAACAATGTTTCCATCATCAGGTACAAAATATTACTGACTAACAAAATAAAATATAAATTAGTGTAACATTCTTTTAAGGGGGGGGAGTAGTGGAGGGGGGGAGGGGTGAGGAAGGGAACAGAGCGCTGGGATTGTTGGTGACAGATTTATTATTATTTCTAGGAAACAAGGTCAGGAGAGGAGATGGATTAGGGATCAAAAAGTTATTTAGTAAGGAATTGACAGTACTTGAATTTTTATTAATTTCTATGGTCTCGAGAGCTGTTAAAGTCGGTCTGTATGTGTTTGTATGAAGAAGTTTGATTGTATGTTTATTAAAAGTATGTCCTGATTCTATAATGTGGTTGGCAAACTCGGAGAAGTTATTATTAGATAGACAACGCCTGTGTTCGTCCATTCTAATTTTTAAACTTCTACAAGTCTGCCCAATGTATACTCGATTGCAGTCGCCACACCGAACTTCGTATACTCCACATTTTTGTAAAATGTCCATTTTCGATTTAGAATTACAAAGTAAGTTTCCCAATTTATTATTGGTGTAAAACGCAGGTCTGATAGAGTCGGGTAGAATCTTGGAGATTTTGGAAGAAATTTCACCCAAGAATAGTACTTTCCTCCAAGGTCGGTCTAGGTCCTCTCGAGTGTTATAAGAGTGGTAAATGTGTTGTCTGCATAGTGTTGTTTTGGTTTTTTTGTTGAGTAATTTGTCTATTATTTTGATGTCATATCCGTTATTGAAAGCGATTTGTCTAATAGTGTCAAGTTCGGTTCTGTGGTCAGCATCTGTTAGTGGAGTCCTGATAAGTCTCTCAAGCATGGAGTGGAAACTTGATAGCTTGTGTGAAATTGGGTGCGTGGAAGAAGAATGAATAATGGTGTCGGTGTGTGTGGGTTTTCTAAAAATAGAATATGCAATCTTGTTATCACTTATTTTAAGAGAATAGTCAAGGAAATTAAGAGTATTATCAGGATTAGATTCTAATGTAAAATTTATGTTAGGATGTAATTTATTGATAAATTCTAAGAGTGAACTAAGTTGTCGGTTGGTTCCCTTAAATAAGCAAAAAATGTCATCTACGTATCTAATCCATTTAACAATATTATTTTTAAGATTGAAATGATCAGAAGAAAACATGGTTTCTTCAAGATTGTTGAGGAATAATTCAGCTATGATGGGGCTAAGCGGGGAGCCCATGGGTAGACCGGTGGATTGACTATAGTAATTGTTATTAAATTCAAAATAATTTTGTTCAACACATGTATTAAACATTCTAATCATTTCATCTTT